>JAGFNQ010000602.1:175972-226417 GCA_024364735.1 Boesenbergia rotunda | reverse complement strand
CGAGAGCTCGGCTGAGCTTCGGACCCCGGGTATCCGACTTCCAGTCTCGGACCACGGGTGAACGACCCTGGGTGAGTTTGACTCCGACCTGAGCTTCCGCCTGTCCCGGCCTCTGCTCTCCTTGAGCCGGGTTGAACCGGGTAACCTCCGACCGGGCTCCCAACCCTGATAAAAAATCGCTCGCCCGGATCACAAGCCTCCCCTCCAAGTCTAGTCGAAGGAGGCGCCAAGTCCGACTGACTAGGCTCTCGGCCCGGTCGGCCCGCCTCCCTTTTCGCTTTCCTGTGTGTCCCTCGCCTTCCGAGTTAATCTTCTGAGTGCCCGACCTCCTGTCAAACCATTCATCAACACCCGACCACGTGTCAACTTCCTAATGGATGCTTCTGGTATCGAGGCGTCATTGACGCGGTTTCGCATGGCGTTCGCGAGAAGCTTCGAGGCGTGGGAAATTGCGCGGATCGGACGGTGGAGGTCGAAGCCCGCCACTTTCATCCTCTCCATCCGACGGTCTTCTTGGCTTTGCCTGTGGTATAAATAGGCTTAACCCACCGATTCAGCCTTTTTCACCCCCACTTTCGCTTCTCCTTTCGCTTGTGTCCGATCTTTGCCGTCCGACCTCCTCGAGTCTCAGCCAACAGTGCTTTCGGCGATCAGTGTTTTACAGCGAGCTCCTACGTTAGGTACTCTTCTTCCCGCCTAGATTTCTTTTGTTGATTCCCGAGTCCGACCACATGGCCGACTCCTCTTCTGCCCCTGGGCCGTGGTATACCACTACCCGTTCGACCTTGAGTCTGGGTTCCTTAGAAACCCTCCGTCTGGAATATCGTGTTCCAGAAAATCACCCTTTTATTCTCTCCTCTCGGGATGATCGACCCAACCAGGCCCCCTTGAATTACTTTAACATCTTCAGGGATCACTTCCTAGCCGGCTTGCGATTCCCCTTGCACCCTTTTATCGTGGCGGTATGTCGGTACTTCCAAGTGCCCCTTTCCCAACTGGCCCCGAACTCGATCCGCATTCTGTGCGGCACTGTGATCATCTTCGAATCTTTTCGAGTTCCTCTTACTCCTCAGGTCTTCCATCTTTTCTACTATCTTAAAATGCAAGAGCCGGGCTGTTTCTTTTTCCAAGCCCGGGTTAACACGGCCTTTTTAGATAAGGTTCCCTCCTCGAATAAGGGGTGGAAATCTCACTTTTTCTATATAAGCACTATCCCGACCGCCTCTTGGCCGACTGGCTGGTTGGAAGAGTTACCGGACCATCCTGTCGCCCCCAAGAAATACCGTGCTGACCCCCGCTTTCAATTGGCCTTCTCTAAAATCGGGGGACGTCGTTTCCACGCCGGTAAACTACTGAGTGATGTATTACAACCTTACCCTTTTTATCATCTTCTTTGAAAAATTGATGCTTACAGCTTAGAGGGTTCTAAAGGTTTTCTTGCTCACACAGGTGTTGCCTTGGGTTTATAAACGGCTTCCCAAGCCTTGTTACCAAGTTAGGACCTGTTCTTTTGCAATCCACCCGTCGTTCCCTGGTCGCCTTATCACAACAGGTTTCTTAGTTGATAATCCTAAAGGGCTTAGTTATTCAGACACTATATCAGTTCATGTTTTTGCTATAACTGATCAACAGTTGCAATTTGCTAGACATGCCCTCAGGGTTCACTATAACTGGTCAACAGTTGCAATTCGCTAACCTGAAGTTTAAAGAAAGATGTCATTTATTGCTTAAGGAGGATTTCATTCAGAATTTTCTACAGTTCCATCCTCTCCCCTTAGAACACCCTGATAGGTCTTACTCAGCCATGAAATAACTAGCTTTGATACCAAAAAGGCGCGGAAACGTCGTCTTTTCAAATAACTTAGATAGTGTACAAAAGAGAGAAAGTACAAGACTAAATTATAAGAAAATGAACTTAAACTTGCAGAAAGACAACTTACAAATGCTTAGTCTTAATCTCAGAGTAGAACTTGTACCGTGAAGCGGTGTGTGTTCTGCAATGAGCTGAGGGAGAGATTTTATAGGGGAGAAGTGGTAGGAGTGGTAGTGAATCGGGTGCTCTTTGGGCCCCATCGTCATTCACGAGTCTCCATCCCTTGTTCCCTACTGTATCTCTTTACAGCATAGTCTATATAGCTTTACAACTAAAGCTAGATTGCCTTTGAAAAAGTAGATATGTTCTTTTGGATTTATGGGCCCACCACGTTCTGCCTTTTCTTATGGTGGTGTGTTTAGAACGTCCTGAATTATTGCTTGTACGCGAAGGAAGGCATCTAATAATTGTTCTTTTGATGTCGTGATGCCTGGCAGTGCGTCTTTAAAGTAGATTCCTTTTGGGTGCTGGCTCCTTTTGAAAAAGTCGATCTCTTTGGCATCATTGATGAGCTTGAATTCCCACAAGCTGTTGAGTAGTCGTTTGGCAGTAGTCCATTCAATGTCGGCAAGGTGTTTTCGTGCGTCTTCCTCAAAGGGACTGCAGATTCTTGGGCCAGTTCCTCCTGCGACTTCTTGGTATTGGCCCAAAAAGTCATAAGGTCCTTCAAGCATTGATCCGCCTTGGAACTGGGCTAGGATTTGAGTTGATGCACAGCATCCTCTATCTGTGCTAAGATTAATTCGTCTGCGTTTGTTGGCCTCCATGGACCTGTCATAATAGAAACCAGACGAGATAGTGCGTCAGCGAGGGTATTATCTTTACCTTCAATATGCTGGAATTGAACTGGGATGCCTAGGCCTGTAATGAAGTCCGTAAAAGCTATCCAGCGAACCCTGGAAGGCTTATTCTAAGCGGACATATTAAAGAAACTGATGATCGCCTGACAGTCTGTTCTGATAAGGAGCTCCTCCTTGTCTAGATAATAGATTTTAAAACTGTTTAGGCTGTTCATCACGGCGTGAATTTCAGCGTCAATAGTAACTTTTGGTGGTGAGAATTTGCCACTAGTATAGGCACTGATTTGTTCGGTTGTCTTAGGATCATACTTCATGGGCTTCCATTTGAGAATTCCGCCCCACCCTTCCATACATCCATCTGTTTCGATGATAACATAGCATTTTATAGGGGGAATGGTTAAATCTGGAAGTGTCTTGATCATACCTTTAACCTTATCCACAATTTGCCAGTCTTGTGAATTCATTCTTTTCTCACCGTTTGGGCTGGTTTTTGAGTAAAGCGACCCAAGTGTCCTGCCAAGATTAGGAATGTAAGAGCGGGCATAGTTTAATAGGCCTAACCATGATCGTAATCCTTTGGTAGTTTTCAGCTCTTCTTTGGGAAAGTCAGCAACCTTGGTGATTATATGGGTCTGTAATTTGATCTTGGATTGCCCAATTGTAGCGCCAAGGAACTCAATTGTTGGGCTTCCGATCTTCATTTTTATTGGGCTAAGAATTAACCCATTTTTCTTGCATATTTCTAATAGGATTTTCAGATGGCCCTTATGCTGCTCTTCGTTTTCTGAAAACACCAGTATATCATCAATATAGACAGCTATGAATTGTTCCGTACCTTGGAAGCATAAGTCCATTTTTCGTTGGAATACCGCTGGTGCATTCTTCAGTCCAAATGGCATTACCAGCCATTCAAATAGCCCTTCTGGGACCCAGAAGGCTGTCCATGGGATCGAATCAGGATGCATGGCTACTTGGTGGAATCCACTCTTCAGATCAAATTTTGAGTAGATTTTGCTCCTGCCCACTCTGTGGATTATAGTGTTGATCCCAGGGAGGCTATATTGATCTTTATTTGTGTTGTCATTCAGCCGCTTGTAATTAAAGACCATTCGCTCCTTCCCTTTAATTTCTCGCCCTGTCTTCGGGTCTACTGCGGTGCCCGATTGGACTATAATTGCTGTGGTCCTGTGCTTGCTGGTGCTTGGCCTTATAACTTTTAGCTCCAGCAGGGCTTTAACATGTCTTCTGAATGCTTCCTGCATTTGTGGCGTGACATGTTTCAAGGGCCTATCTTCAATGGTTAGGTCAGGGTTTTTGAGGTCCAGTTTACAGGATATCTTGTTGCTTGTCCAATACTTCATAGGATCATTTCCTATGTACCCTGCATTCGTAAGTTCAGAGAGCAAATCTGTTAGTTTCTGATCAGGCTGCCAAGTGCATACCTGCTCTTGTATTTGATTGCACTCTTCTTCCTCAAGGTCCAATTCTTCTAGGGCAGCAACTGTAGGTACTGCTTGTTGAGTTTGAATAGTAGTTACATTCTTGTAGAATGTAACCTCATTTCCCTCGATCCGAACTCCTCCATACATTGCTCTGATGAAGTTGCAACCTAGGATCATCGTGATATTGCCACCAATTGAAAGGGGAAAAGCATATGTGTATGGGATTCTGAAATTATGATCTCCAATACGCATATTCCCATATTTTAGCTTCTTATTCGCCGTGGTTGTTGAATTAATTCCGCTGAAGTTTACACTAAAAGTGTTATCTTCAATAGCCAAAGGTGGAATAGATACCTGGTCGATACAGCACGTCGTTGCTCCAGTATCAAGTATCGCATTGACCTTGAATTTTTCAACTCCTTGTATATCAATTTCCACCAGGAGGTTAAAAAGACCATTTGTGCGTCTCTTTGGCTGTTCTGCTTGCTCAATAGAAAAGACCTTTTCTCGTCCTGAATCAATGAGGACATAGGATTCTTCTTCCACATCTTCTGTTTCTTCTCCTACATCTTCTGTTTCCTCTATCTCCTTGTTTGTAGGGACTTTAAGCTGCTTCTTTAGATCTGTATTTTCCAGTTCCAGCAGATCTATTTTTAGGCGTAATTCCTCATTTTCAGTATCTACCTCCATTCTATCAGCATCCGCTTGTCGAGTCAGCTCTGCTTCTTTCAGGCAGAACTCCTTCCTTAGAGTTTCTAGCTGAAGTGCAGCCAAGGTCTTGGAAGTTTGGACTTCCTGTGTAAGCCTTTCTATTTCTGACTTCGCCCAAGTAATATAGTTTTGCTGTTCCTGTATAAGGTTAGTTGGGGAAAACGGAATTGGAACAGACCTTTCAACTGGAATAGTGGTGTCAAAGTAGTTGCTGGTACACATGCCACATGATGTAATTTTGCAGACTCCACAATGCATGCGATGCTTTTTCATTGTTTCTCTTTTGCTACAAATGCACCTTTGATATTCTGGTGGAATCTCACCATTTATTTCCCATATATGGATGCAGTCGTGTTGTGCTTTTGTAATTCGGACCATAGGTTGTCATCCTCCACTTTTGCCTATCATGTAAGTGTTGGTTTGTTCAATAAAGACAAATAGTGTTTCTTGGGTTAGGGAGTTAACCTGTTGGTCTTCACCCTCAGAAATACTATAAATGGCATCAGATAAATCATCCCCTTCTTGTACAGATAAGATTTCATATTCTTCAGGTAGCTCCAGACCTTCAAAGATAGCCACTCTTCTGACATTTTTATACTCCTTAGGACAGTCTCTTGCGAAATGTCCCTCTTCTCCACAGAGAAAACACTTGCATTTCTTATTTCTGATTAGGTGCTTGCGCCTTTCTATCCTGGCATGGGATTGATGTGGCTTTCCTTTATAGGTAGTCGACCTTCTCGCTCCGTACTTTCTTTTAGAATCTTTATAATACCCTGGTATAGGTATTTGAGAACAGAAAGAGAGATCCTTTAGTGACCTGCTAAATGCTGCCTTCTTGCATTCCTCTTCAAGGAACTTGTATGAAAACATGACTCTTGGATGGACTCCAATTGTATTTCCTGAGTATTTGCTTTCGAAGGCTTCCTTTAGTCTTCGTCCAAGGTCACCCGGTAGCTTTAACCAGAATTTTTCAGATAATTCTGGTCCTGTGAATAATCTTCCTGTTTTTGCTGCAAGGGTCATATATTCATTCATGAAAGGTATAATGTCTTTTACCTGAGTGCAGGTTAACCTTTCAAGATCCCGATATGCCCTATCCTGCATATCTGTCGATCCTTGGAATGGGTCCTCCAGTAAGAATACCCTTCTAAATTGACAAATAATATTTTGGGTACCATTTCTTCCGTCACTGGAATTAACTAACTCTTGATATTCATTGGGAAAGTTCATCCTCCACTGGATCCATGTCAGCCTTTCAGATTCGCCCAGTAGATTTTCTATGAAATCTGCCTTGTCTTGGGGATCCGTGAAATTTTGTGTTGCTACCACGTTCTTTGTTATGACTTCCCACCTGAGGAACACATCTTCAGTTCAATTTAATTGGGTAGGGAGTGTTAGAATGACACCAGTTTGTTGATGAGCGGTAGACAAATTCCACCATTCCGAAGTTTCCTTTTGCTTAAACACGCCCCTTGGTTCAGTAACTGGTGGTGCATAACTAACTGGTGGCACTACAGGCTACTGAAGAAATAGAAGCTCCCGCAGTTGGTTTTTGCAAGCCAGCCGAACGCAAAGGAGGTATTAGCAGCAACACTGCAATCATCAAACAAGCTAATACACAGATTCAGCTGCTAGTTACTATTTTAGAGAAACTCGAATCTCTTGAAGTAAGAATCAAGAGGCTTGAAGAGATGGGACTGTCACAGAGCCAACCCCTACCAGAAGCCTTAATTCAAAGCCTCACTGACAGGGTCAAGACCTTGTCAATTCAAGAGAAGCCGAAAGAAGCAAAAGGGAAATTAAGGGTTTTCACCGACCCTTTTGAATCTGAAGGAAGAAAAGGCCAAACTAAAGAAGTAATGACTTCAAGAGCCCCAAACCCTCCAGTGACAACTATAGCAAGAACAGGAGGGGCGCCTCTTTTCGAAGATCAAGTAAGAGAGTATCGGCAAAATCTGAGAAGGAGGTACAACGCCCATATGGCAATACAACGAGCAACCCGGAGACTAATAGGAGGAACATACAATAGTTCCTTGGTACAACAGCTAGACCCTCAGGTCCAGCTAAGACTGTCCATGCAAGAAAGGGCTTCCATTTTACCAGCCGAAGTTTTATATCATTCCCGACGGGACGATGCACACCATAGAGTGTACATCCATCGATCGGAAGAAGCAGTGCTTGTTACCAGCAATCAGGTGGATCGGGCTTTTATACAACCGGAAAGCTACACCCAGCTACAAAGAAGCGGAATGCGCTTTTTACATATGGGTGTTATACAAGTAAGAATTCAGATCCTGCACCGACAAGAGGAAGGAACACTTGCCCTCGTAGTCTTTAGGGACAATCGGTGGCAGGGTGATCAGGCCATCTTCGCAACTATGGAAATTGACTTAACCCATGGAAGTCAATTGGTGTATGTTATACC
Source organism: Boesenbergia rotunda (assembly GCA_024364735.1). Classification (NCBI taxonomy): domain Eukaryota; kingdom Viridiplantae; phylum Streptophyta; class Magnoliopsida; order Zingiberales; family Zingiberaceae; genus Boesenbergia; species Boesenbergia rotunda. The sequence goes on along the minus strand of JAGFNQ010000602.1, from coordinate 219,166 downwards.
TAACACAATGCTCACAATATCTGATTTTTACAGGAATATCCAAGTCTCTATTCTTACAAGAGGATATGAAAGCTGGAGGAATGGAGAAGCCAATTTACTCGTCACAAGGGGATTGGTAGGGCGATTATCCAACACTCCTAATGTAGGTTTTGCTTATGAAGTGCAGAATGTTGTAGATTATCTGGCTAGCCATGGAGTAAGAGCCCTTCCAGGGAGAAGCTACAACACCAGAGATGTCTTAGGACATAACTGGATCATTCGCCAATCAACAATAAATATACCATTGCATCCTACAGAAGTCAACACAAGGAATTTGCTTGATGGAAGGATTTCAATACACTTTGATAATTATCAAGCTGCGACTTCGTCAACCCCACCCAAATTCAAGTCAAATGATGAAGAAATACAATCAGATGAGGAAGAAATTACGGCTCACACCATCGCCGTTTTAATTGAAGAAAAACGACCTACTGAAGAACTATTGGTAAGGAGGATATCCTCATTAGCAGTGCTTCCAATCAAGAGAACACGGGGAGCAGCAGGGTATGATATTGCTATAACACATGCACAAGATATACCTGCAAATGGAAGATCTTTATTGCAAACAGGTATTTGTATACAAGTCCCTCCAAATACTTATGCTCGGATAGCCCCCCGATCTATTGCAGCATTAAAGGGAATTATTATCATGGGAGGCGTCATTGACTCAGACTTCCGAGGGGAGGTAAAAATTATGGCTTTCAATACCACCAACGATGTTATGTATTTAGAAAAACAGGAGTACATTGCTCAATTAATCCTGGAGCGTATTGCTACGCCAATTGTCCGAGAAGTAGAAACCCTGGGGGCAACTTCTCGAGGAAACTCAGGCTTTGGCTCCACGACTGCAAGACATGTATGTTCCCGAACCAAGGCAAATCCTCAATGCACAGGTTGCTTCTATTGTTGTAGTGATGAGGAATGTGCAGCGGAATATGATTTCGAATATGTGTCACAACCTGTTTTAACCCCTGAAGTCATTCCCCAGGATAAAGGTAAAAACCTGCTCCAAGTTAAACCTTTTTTCTGAAGAGGAGTTGAATGAATTACAGGAGAAAGCAAGAAAGTATCAGGTGGAACAACACAAGTTTTATGAAGAAGAAGCTTACCTCCAATTACTTGATGGACCGCCTAACATGCAGTATTATAGGGCGACCACAAACAGGCTACTTCGTAATTCTCGGCAATATAGTCGTGAACTACAGCAGGAGCTCGACAAACTTAACCAACCCAGCTCTTCTGCTTCATCATCCACTCATGACACCCACTTCTTATGTGTTTTTACTGATGATGACACTAATGATTATTTGGAGTATCTACAATATTTGGCTTACAGGATACCCCAAAATACCCGAATGTTGAGGATGAATTTACCAATCCATTCGCGGAAGGTGATGGACAGGAGCAGGAGCATATTCTTAAGGAGCATATTCTTAATGACAATTTTTCTGCCTTTCCTGACAACTATTTTCAGCACAGGGTTTCTGAAGACCCTAAATGGGATACGCTGGGTGAGCCCAGTGGAAAATATGATTATTATGTATCATATCCAATCCCCCAAAAGCCGGATTATTATTACACGTACAGCCAGAAAATCCCTCATGGGATAATGATGTATCAAATGAGTCTTCTTCCTCACTGATTGAATTTCAGCATATTGTTGCCGCTACAACAGACGCCGCTGCGGCAGCTCGCATTCCTGATGATAGCGAGTGGATAACCGATTACCCCCAGTTGTCAAAATTACAGGAGCAAATTTACGCCCAGGAAGAAGCTACATCACATTATAGACCTCCGGCGGATACAACAATGAATCCTGTGGGGTACCCCCTACTAGGCCCCCAATGCAGTAGGCCAAAGAAGAACCAGTTAGTTATGCACCACCAGTTACTGAACCAAGGGGCGTGTTTAAGCAAAAGGAAACTTCGGAATGGTGGAATTTGCCTACCGCTCATCAACAAACTGGTGCATTCTAACACTCCCTACCCAATTAAATAGAACTGAAGATGTGTTCCTCAGGTGGGAAGCCATAACAAAGAATGTGGTAGCAACACAAAATTTCACGGATCCCCAAGACAAGGCAGATTTCATAGAAAATCTACTGGGCGAATCTGAAAGGCTGACATGGATCCAGTGGAGGATGAACTTTCCCAATGAATATCAAGAGTTAGTTAATTCCAGTGACGGAAGAAATGGTACCCAAAATATTATTTCTCAAATTAGAAGGGTATTCTTACTAGAGGACCCATTCCAAGGATCGACAGATATGCAGGATAGGGCATATCGGGATCTTGAAAGGTTAACCTGCACTCAGGTAAAAGACATTATACCTTTCATGAATGAATATATGACCCTTGCAGCAAAAACAGGAAGATTATTCACAGGACCAGAATTATCTGAAAAATTCTGGTTAAAGCTACCGGGTGACCTTGGACGAAGACTAAAGGAAGCATTTGAAAGCAAATACCAGGAAATACAATTGGAGTCCATCCAAGAGTCATGTTTTCATACAAGTTCCTTGAAGAGGAATGCAAGAAGGCAGCATTTAGCAGGTCACTAAAGGATCTCTCTTTTGTTCTCAAATACCTATACCAGGGTATTATAAAGATTCTAAAAGAAATACGGAGCGGAGATCAACTACCTATAAAGGGAAGCCACATCAATCCCATGCCAGGATCGAAAGACGCAAGCATCTAATCAGAAATAAGAAATGCAAGTGTTTTCTCTGCGGAGAAGAAGGGCATTTCGCAAGGGATTGCCCTAAGGAATATAAAAATGTCAGAAGAGTAGCTATATTTGAAGGTCTGGAGCTACCTGAAGATTATGAAATCCTATCCGTACAAGAAGGGGATGATTTATCAGATGCCATTTATAGCATTTCTGAAGGCGAAGACCAACAGGTTAACTCTCTAGTCCAAGAAACGTTATTTGTTTTTATTGAACAAACCAACACTTACATGATAGGCAAAAGTGGAGGATGGCAACCTATGGTCCGGATTTCAAAGGCGCAACATGACTGTATTCATATATGGGAAATAAATGGCGAAATATCACCAGAATATCAAAGATGCTCTTGTTGCAAGAGAGAAACAATGAAAAGGCATCGCATGCATTGTGGAGTCTGCAAAATCACATCATGCGGCATGTGTACCAATAATTACTTTGACACCACTATTCCTGTTGAAAGGTCTGTTCCAGTTCCGTTTTCTCCAACTAATCTTATACAGGAACAGCAAAACTACATTACTTGGGCCAAATCAGAAATAGAAAGACTTACACAAGAAGTCCAAACTTCCAAGGCCTTGGCAGCACTTCAGTTAGAGACTTTAAGAAAAGAGTTCTGCCTGAAAGAAGCAGAGCTGACTCGACAAACGGATGCTGACAGAATGGAAGTGGATACTGAGAACGAAGAATTACGCCTAAAAATAGATCTGCTGGAACTAGAAAATGCAGATCTAAAGAAGCAGCTCAAATAATCTTCGAGCAAGAAGATAGAAGAAACAGGAGATGCAGAAGAAGAAGAAGAGTCCTATGTCCTCATTGATTCAGGACGAGAAAAGGTCTTTTCTATTGAGCAAGCAGAACAGCCAAAGAGACGCACAAATGGTCTTTTTAACCTCCTGGTGGAAATCGATATACAAGGAGTTGAAAAGTTCAAGGTCAAGCGATACTTGATACTGGAGCAACAACGTGCTGTATTGACCAGGTATCTATTCCACCTTTGGCTATTGAAGATAACACTTTTAGTGTAAATTTCAGCGGAATTAATTCAACAACCACGGCAAACAAGAAGCTAAAGTATGGGAAATGCGTATTGGAGATCATAATTTCAGAATCCCTTACACATATGCTTTCCCCCTTTCAATTGGTAGCAATATCACAATGATCCTAGGCTGCAACTTTATCAGAGCAATGTATGGAGGAGTCCGGATTGAAGGAAATGAGGTTACGTTCTACAAGAATGTAACTACTATTCAAACTCAACAAGCAGTACCTACGGTTGCTGCCTTAGAAGAATTGGATCTTGAGGAAGAAGAATACAATCAAATACAAGAACAGGTATGCACTTGGCAACCTGATCAGAAACTAACAGATTTACTCTCTGAGCTTACCAATGCAGGGTACATAGGGAATGATCCTATGAAGTATTGGACAAGCAACAAAATAACCTGCAAGCTGGACCTCAAGAATCCTGATTTGACCATTGAAGATAGGCCTTTGAAACATGTCACGCCACAAATGCAGGAGGCATTTAGAAAACATGTTAAAGCACTGCTAGAACTGAAAGTTATAAGGCCTAGCACCAGCAAGCACAGAACTACAGCGATTATAGTTCAATCAGGCACCACAGTAGACCCAAAGACAGGACGAGAAATAAAAGGGAAAGAACGCATGGTCTTTAATTACAAGCGGCTGAATGACAATACAAATAAGGATCAATACAGCCTCCCTGGGATCAATACTATAATCCACAGAGTGGGCAGAAGCAAAATCTACTCAAAGTTTGACCTGAAGAGTGGATTCCACCAAGTAGCCATGCATCCTGATTCAATCTCATGGACAACCTTCTGGGTACCGGAAGGACTATTTGAATGGCTGGTAATGCCGTTTGGTCTGAAAAATGCACCAGCAGTGTTCCAACGAAAGATGGACTTATGCTTCAAAGGTACTGAACAATTCATAGCTGTCTATATAGATGACATACTGGTGTTTTCAGAAAACGAAGAGCAACATAGAGGCCATCTAAAGATCCTATTAGAGATATGCAAGAAAAATGGGCTAATTCTCAGCCCAACAAAAATGAAGATAGGAAGTCCAACAATTGAGTTCCTTGGCGCTACAATCGGGCAATCCAAGATTAAATTACAAGCACATGTAATTACCAAGGTTGCTGACTTTCCTAAAGAAGAGCTACAAACTACCAAAGGGTTACGGTCATGGTTAGGCTTACTAAATTATGCCCGCTCTTACATTCCTAACCTTGGCAGGACGCTTGGGCCGCTTTACTCAAAAACTAGCCCAAATGGTGAGAAAAGAATGAATTCACAGGATTGGCAACTTGTGGATAAGGTTAAAGGTATGATCAAGACACTTCCAGATTTAACCATTCCCCCTACAAAATGCTATGTTATCATTGAGGCAGATGGATGTATGGAAGGATGGGGCGGGGTTCTCAAATGGAAGCCCATGAAGTATGACCCTAAAACAACTGAACAAATCAGTGCTTATGCTAGTGGCAAGTTCTCACCACCAAAGGCCACTATCGATGCTGAAATCCACGCCGTAATGAACAGCTTAAACAGTTTTAAAATTTATTATTTAGACAAGGAGGAGCTCCTTATCAGAACAGACTGTCAGGCGATCATCAGTTTCTTTAATAAGTCCGCTCAAAATAAGCCTTCTAGAGTTCGCTGGATAGCTTTTACGGACTTCATTACAGGCCTAGGCATCCCTGTTCAATTCCAGCATATCGAAGGTAAAGATAATACCCTCGCTGACGCACTATCTCGCCTGGTTTCTATTATGACAGGTCCATGGAGGCCAACAAGCGCAGACGAATTAATCCTGGCACAAATAGAGGATGCAATGCACCAACTCAGATCCAAGCCCAATTCCAAGGCGGATCAATGCTTGAAGGACCTTATGAATTTTTGGGTCAGTACCAAGAAGTCTCAGGAGGAACTGGCCCAAGAATCTGCAGTCCCTTCGAAGAAGACGCACGGAAGCACCTTGCAGACATTGAATGGACCACTGCCAAACGACTACTCAACAGCTTGTGGGAATTCAAGCTCATCAATGATGCCAAAGAGACCGACTTTTTCAAAAGAAGCCAGCACCCAAAAGGAATCTACTTTAAAGACGCACTACCAGGCGTCACGACATCAAAAGAACAATTATCCGATGCCTTCCTTCATGTGCAAGCAATAATTCAGGACGTGCTAAACACACCCCATAAGGAAAGACAGGACGTGGTGGGCCCATAAATCCAAAAGAATAGATCTACTTTTCTAAAGGCAATCTAGCCTTAGTTGTAAAGCTATATAGGCTATGCTGTAAAGAGATACAGTAGGGAACAAGGGAAGGTGACTCGTGAATGACGATGGGGCCCATAGAGCACCCGATTCACTACCTTACCTTACCACTTCTCCCCTATAAAATCTCTCGCTCAGCTCATTGCAGAACACACACCGCTCCACGGTACAAGTTCTACTCTGAGCTTAAGTATAAGCAGTTGTAAGTTGTTCTTCTTTCGCAAGTTTAAGTTCAAGTTCCTTTTCTTGTAATTTAGACTTGTACTTTTCTCTTCAAAAATTCATAAGGTCCTTCAAGCATTGATCCGCCTTGGAATTGGGCTTGGATCTGAGTTGGTGCACTGCATCCTCTATTTGTGCCAGGATTAATTCGTCTGCGCTTGTTGGCCTCCATGGACCTGTCATAATAGAAACCAGGCGAGATAGTGCGTCAGCGAGGGTATTATCTTTACCTTCGATATGCTGGAATTGAACAGGGATGCCTAGGCCTGTAATGAAGTCCGTAAAAGCTATCCAGCGAACTCTAGAAGGCTTATTTTGAGCGGACTTATTAAAGAAACTGATGATCGCCTGACAGTCTGTTCTGATAAGGAGCTCCTCCTTGTCTAAATAATAAATTTTAAAACTGTTTAAGCTGTTCATTACGGCGTGGATTTCAGCATCGATAGTGGCCTTTGGTGGTGAGAACTTGCCACTAGCATAAGCACTGATTTGTTCAGTTGTTTTAGGGTCATACTTCATGGGCTTCCATTTGAGAACCCCGCCCCATCCTTCCATACATCCATCTGCCTCAATGATAACATAGCATTTTGTAGGGGGAATGGTTAAATCTGGAAGTGTCTTGATCATACCTTTAACCTTATCCACAAGTTGCCAGTCCTGTGAATTCATTCTTTTCTCACCATTTGGGCTGGTTTTTGAGTAAAGCGGCCCAAGCGTCCTGCCAAGGTTAGGAATGTAAGAGCGGGCATAATTTAGTAAGTCTAACCATGACCGTAACCCTTTGGTAGTTTGTAGCTCTTCTTTAGGAAAGTTAGCAACCTTGGTAATTATATGGGCTTGTAATTTAATCTTGGATTGCCCGATTGTAGCGCCAAGGAACTCAATTGTTGGACTTCCTATCTTTATTTTTGTTGGGCTGAGAATTAGCCCATTTTTCTTGCATATCTCTAATAGGATCTTCAGATGGCCTCTATGTTGTTCTTCGTTTTCTGAAAACACCAGTATGTCATCAATATAGACGGCTATGAATTGTTCCGTACCTTTGAAGCATAAGTCCATTTTTCGTTGGAACACTGCTGGTGCATTTTTCAGACCAAACGGCATTACCACCCATTCAAATAGTCCTTCCGGTACCCAGAAGGTTGTCCATGAGATTGAATCAGGGTGCATGGCTACTTGGTGGAATCCACTCTTCAGGTCAAACTTTGAGTAGATTTTGCTTCTGCCCACTCTGTGGATTATAGTATTGATCCCAGGGAGGCTGTATTGATCCTTATTTGTATTGTCATTCAGCCGCTTGTAATTAAAGACCATGCGTTCTTTCCCTTTTATTTCTCGCCCTGTCTTTGGGTCTACTGTGGTGACTGATTGGACTATAATCGTTGTGGTTCTGTGCTTGCTGGTGCTAGGCCTTATAACTTTCAGTTCTAGCTGGGCCTTAACATGTCTTTTAAATGCCTCCTGCATTTGTGGCGTGACATGTTTCAAAGGCCTATCTTCAATGGTTAAATCAGGATTCTTGAGGTCCAGCTTGCAGGATATTTTGTTGCTTGTCCAATACTTCATAGGATCATTCCCTATGTATCCTGCATCGGTAAGCTCAGAGAGTAGATCTGTTAGTTTCTGATCAGGTTGCCAAGTGCATACCTGTTCTTGTATTTGATTGTATTCTTCTTCCTCAAGATCCAATTCTTCTAGGGCAGCAACCGTAGGTACTGCTTGTTGAGTCTGAATGGTAGTTACATTCTTGTAGAATGTAACCTCATTTCCTTCGATTCGAACTCCTCCATACATCGCTTTGATAAAGTTGCAGCCTAGGATCATTGTGATATTGCCACCAATTGAAAGAGGGAAAGCATATGTGTAAGGGATTCTGAAATTATGATCTCCAATACGCATGTTCCCATACTTTGTTTCTTGTTTGCCGTGGTTGTTGAATTAATTCCGCTGAAATTTACACTAAAAGTGTTATCTTCAATAGCCAAAGGTGGAATGGATACCTGGTCAATGCAGCAAGTTGTTGCTCCAGTATCAAGTATGACGTTAACCTTGAACTTTTCAACTCCTTGTATGTCGATTTCCACCAGGAGGTTAAAAAGACCATTTGTGCGCCTCTTTGGCTGTTCTGCTTGTTCAATAGAAAAGACCTTTTCTCGTCCTGAATCAATGAGGACATAAGATCTTCTTCTTTTTTTCTTCTACATCTTCTGTTTCTTCTATTTCTTTGCTTGACAGTAGTTTGAGCTGCTTCTTTAGATCTGTATTTTCTAATTCCAGCAGATCTATTTTTAGGCGTAATTCCTCATTCTCAGTATCCACCTCCATTCTGTCAGCATCAGCCTGTCGAGTCAGCTCTGCTTCTTTCAGGCAGAACTCTTTTCTTAAAGTTTCTAGTTGAAGGGCTGCCAAGGCTTTGGAAGTCTGGACTTCTTGTGTAAGTCTTTCTATTTCTGATTTAGCCCAAGTAATATAGTTTTGCTGTTCCTGTATAAGATTAGTCGGAGAAAACGGAACTGGAACAGATCTTTCAACAGGAATAGTGGTGTCAAAGTAATTACTGGTACACATGCCGCATGATGTGATTTTGCAGGCTCCACAATGCATGCGATGCCTTTTCATTGTTTCTCTCTTGCAACAAGAGCATCTTTGATAATTTGGTGATATCTCGCCATTTATTTCCCATATATGAATACAGTCATGTTGTGCCTTTGAGATCCGGACCATAGGTTGCCATCCTCCACTTTTGCCTATCATGTAAGTGTTGGTTTGTTCAATAAAAACAAATAACGTCTCTTGGATTAGAGAGTTAACCTGTTGGTCCTCGCCTTCAGAAATGCTATAAATGGCGTCGGATAAATCATCCCCTTCCTGTACGGATAGGATTTCATAATCTTCAGGTAACTCCAGTCCTTCAAATATAGCTACTCTCTTGACATTTTTATATTCCTTAGGGCAGTCTCTTGCGAAATGCCCTTCTTCTCCGCAGAGAAAACACTTGCATTTTTTATTTCTGATTAAATGCTTGCGTCTTTCAATCCTGGCATGGGATTGATGCGGCTTCCCTTTATAGGTAGTTGATCTCCTTGCTCCGTATTTTCTTTTAGAATCTTTATAATACCCTGGTATAGGTATTTGAGAACAAAAGGAGAGATCCTTTAGTGACCTGCTAAATGCCGCCTTCTTGCACTCTTCTTCAAGGAATTTGTATGAAAACATAACCCTTGGGTGAACTCCAATTGTATTTCCTTGGTACTTGCTTTCAAATGCCTCCTTTAATCGGCGTCCAAGATCACCCGGTAGCTTTAACCAGAATTTTTCAGATAATTCCGGTCCCGTGAATAATCTTCCTGTTTTTGCTGCAAGGGTCATATATTCATTCATGAAAGGTATAATGTCTTTTACCTGAGTACAAGTTAACCTTTCAAGATCCCGGTATGCCCGGTCCTGCATATCTGTTGATCCCTGGAACGGATCTTCTAGTAAGAATACCCTTCTGATCTGAGAAATCACATTCTGGGTACCATGCCTTCCGTCACTGGAATTAACTAATTCCTGATATTCATTGGGGAAATTCATTCTCCACTGGATCCATGTCAGCCTTTCAGATTCGCCCAATAGATTTTCTATGAAATCTGCCTTGTCTTGGGGATCCGTGAAATTTTGCGTTGCTACCACATTCTTTGTAATGGCTTCCCACCTGAGGAACACATCTTCAGTTCTATTTAATTGGGCAGGGAGTGTAAGAATAGCACCAGTTTGTTGATGAGCGGTAGGCAAATTCCACCATTCCGAAGTTTCTTTTTGTTTGAACACGCCCCTTGGTTCAGTGACTGGTGGTGCATAACTAACTGGTTCCTCTTTGGGCCTTGTAGGGGGGTACCCTACAGGGTTCATTGTTGTATCTGCCGGAGGCCGATAATGTGACGTAGCTTCTTCCTGGGCATAGATTTGCTCCTGTAGTTTGGACAACTGGGGGTAATCAGATATCCACCCGTCGTCGTGAGCTGCCGTGGCGGCGATAATCTCCTGCCCACCACCTTCCGCGAATGGATTAGTAAATTCATCTTCAGCATCAGGATATATAGGGGTATCCTGCAAGGCTAAATATTGTAGATACTCCAAATAGTCATTAGCCGAATTGTCATCATCAGTAAAAACACATAAAAAGTGTGGGTCATGAGTGGATGATGAAGCAGAGGAGCTGGGTCGGTTAAGTTTGTCAAGCTCCTGCTGTAATTCACGCCTGTATTGCCGAGAATTACGAAGTAGCCTGTTTGTGGTCGCTCTATAATATTGCAGGTTAGGCGGTCCATCTAGTAATTGCAAGTAGGCTTCTTCTTCATAAAACTTGTGTTGCTCAACCTGATACTTTCTTGCTTCCTCCTGTAATTTATTCAACTCATCTTCAGGAAAAGGTGTAACTTGGAGCAGGTTTTTACCTTTATCCAGGGGAATGATTTCAGGGGTTAAAACAGGTTGTGACTCTTCATTGAAATATTCTTTGGTTCTTGAGACAGAAGGGTTGTTTTTGTGAAGAGTGGTAGGCCAGTAGTCTTCACGTGGTTTTTCTTCTTCTGCACTTCCATCATCTTCTTCATCCCCCCATGATGGTTTTGTGGCTGGGATGAAAGGTTGTACAGGTGGTGCTGCATAATTAACATAATAATTATATTTGCCATTGGGTTCTCCCAAGGTATCCCACCTGTCATTAGTGTCAGGATTTTCCCATTGAGGATTTGCCTTGGTTCGGGAACATACATGCTTTGCTGTTGTTGAGCCAAAGCCTGAATTTCCTCGAGAAGTTGCCCCCAGGGTTTTATTTCTCTGACAATTGGCGTAGCAATCCGCTCCAATATTAATTGAGCAATGTATTCCTGCTTTTCTAAATATATATCATCATTGGTGGTATTGAAAGCCATAATCTTTACCTCCCCTCGGAAGTCTGAGTCGATGACGCCTCCCATAATAATAATTCCTTTTAATGCTGCACTAGATCGGGGGGCTATTCGAGCATAAGTATTAGGAGGAACTTGTATACAAATTCCTGTTTGCAATAAAGATCTTCCATTTGCAGGTATATCTTGTGCATGTGTTATGGCAATATCATACCCTGCTGCTCCCCGTGTTCTCTTGATTGGAAGTACTGCTAAGGAGGATATCCTTTTTACCAATAGCTCTTCGGTAGGTCGTTTTTCTTCAATTAAAACGGCAATGGTGTGAGCCGAAATTTCTTCCCCATCGGACTGTATTTCTTCATCATTTGAATTGAATTTTGGTGGGGATGATGAAGTCGCAGTTTGATAATTATCAAAGTGTATTGAAATCCTTCCATCAAGCAGATTTCTTGTGTTGACTTCTGTGGGCTGCATCGGTATATTCACCGTTGGCTGGCGGATGATCCAGTTATGTCCTAAGACATCCCTGGTGTTGTAACTCCTTCCTGGAAGGGCTCTTACTCCATGGCTAGCCAGATAATCTACAACATTCTGTACTTCATAAGCAAAACCCACATTAGGAGTGTTGGATAATCGTCTTACCAATCCTCGCGTAACGAGTAGATTGGCTTCTCCATTCCTCCAGCTTTCGTATCCTCTTGTAAGAATAGAGACTTGTATATTCCTGTAAAAATCAGACACTGTGAGCATTGTGGCAGGTATAACATATACCAATTGACTTCCATGTGTTAAGTCGATTTCCATGGTAGCGAAGATGGCCTGATCACCCTGCCATCGATTGTCCCTAAAGACTACGAGGGCGAGTGTTCCTTCCTCCTGTCGGTGCAGGATCTGAATTCTGACCTGTATAACACTCATATGTAAAAAGCGCATTCCGCTTCTTTGTAGTTGGGTATAACTTTCTGGTTGTATAAAGGCTCAATCCACTTGGTTACTGGTGACCAACATTGCTTCTTCAGACCGATGGATGTACACCCTATGGTGCGCATCATCCCGCCGGGAGTGGTATAAAACTTCAGCTGGTACTATGGAAGCTCTTTCCTGCATAGAAAGTCTTAGCTGGACCTGAGGGTCTAGCTGTTGTTCCAAAGAACTATTATATGTTCCTCCTATCAGTCTTCTAGTTGCTCGTTGTATTGCTCTATGGGCGTTGTATCTCCTCCTCTGACTTTGCCGATATTCTCTCACCTGGTCTTCAAATAGAGGTGCCCCCTCTGTTCTTACTATTGTTGTCACTGGAGGGTTTGGGGCTCTTGAAGTCATCACTTCTTTAGTTTGGCTTTTTCTTCCTTCAGAATTTCAAAAGGGTCGGTGAAAACCCTTAACTTCCCTTTTGCTTCTTTTGGCTTCTCTTGGATTGACAAAGTCTTGACTCTGTCAGTTCATGAGATTCCATTTGATTTTTCGGAATCAAATGACTCTCGGCAATGGATATCTCGGCTCTTGCATCGATGAAGAACGTAGTGAAATGCGATACTTGGTGTGAATTGCAGAATCTCGTGAACCATTGAGTCTTTGAACGCAAGTTGTGCCCGAGGCCTTGTGGCCGAGGGCACGCCTGCTTGGGCGTCATGGCATCGTCGCCTTCGCTCCATGCGTGGTTGGCGTGAGCGCGGAAATTGGCCCCGTGTGCCCTCCTAGGGCACAGTCGGTCGAAGAGCGGGCAGTCGGCAATCGTCGGGCACGATGGGCGTTGGTCGCCGTGAGCGGGAACAGAACATCGTCCTCGTCGTTTTGGGACGAGCCCTAGATAGAGACCCTGTGCGATCGATTGCGGCATCGGACGAAAGCGCCGTGTCCGTCCATCCATCTACTTGTGGCCCCAAGTCAGGCGAGGCCACCCGCCGAGTTTAAGCATATAAATAAGCGGAGGAGGAGAAACTTACGAGGATTCCCCTAGTAACGGCGAGTGAACCGGGACAAGCCCAGCTTGAGAATTTAACGGTTGAATCCGTTCGAGTTGTAGTCTGGAGAAGTGTCCTCAGCGACGGATCGGGCCCAAGTCCCTTGGAACGGGGTGCCGGGGAGGGTGAGAGCCCCGTCTGGCTCGGACCATGCCGCATGACGAGGCACTGTCGTCGAGTCGGGTTGTTTGGGAATGCAGCCCCAGTTGGGCGGTAAATTTCGTCCAAGGCTAAATATTGGCGAGAGACTGATAGCGAATAAGTACCGCGAGGGAAAGATGAAAAGGACTTTGAAAAGAGAGTCAAAGAGTACTTGAAATTGCCGCGAGGGAAGCGGATGGGGGCCGACGGAGTGCTCCGGTCGGATGCGGAACGGCTCTAGCCGGTCCGTTGCTCGGCTTGGGACACGGACCGTTGCAGGCTACGCTGGCGGTTCAAGCCCGGGCGCATCGTGCGCGCCCGCGGCATATTGCCAGCGTGGTCGAGGATGCGGCGCGCGCCATTGGCGTTCCACCCGTTAGCACTCGCGCGCTCACGGCATCGGCCAGTGGGCTCCCCATTCGACCCGTCTTGAAACACGGACCAAGGAGTCTGACATGCGTGCGAGTCGGCGAGTTCGGAAACTCTGACGGCGCAAGGAAGCTGATTGGCGGGAGCCTCTCTTTGCGGGGGCGCATCGCCGGCCGACCTAGATCTTTTGTGAAGGGTTTGTGTTGGAGCATGCCTGTCGGGACCCGAAAGATGGTGAACTATGCCTGAGCGAGGCGAAGCTAGAGGAAACTCTAGTGGAGGCCAAGAGACTTCTAGTCAAGGTAAGGACTCGGAAATTGCTCGGCTAAGGAAGGAGCTGGAGGACTATCGGTCGGACGAGTCGGCACGGATTGAAGCAGCCCGTCTGGCCTACATCCGGTCCGACCCTTTTCTTGATCAAGTGGCTGCGCGCACTGCGGCATGATCCTGTACGGCGTGAAGGGCGTCATTCGACAGCTGACAGAAGCCGATCTTCCTGCCGATCTTCCGCCCAATGCTGTGAAGCCGACTCGGATTAAAGCCATGATTCCGGAGGATGCTTTTCCCCCATTTACTTAGATTGGCTTCTATCTTTTACCATTTTGTTATGACTCGGCCTGAAGGCCTTATAGTTTTTGCGATGATCTTGTTTTGCTTGACTCGGCCTTCGGGGCCTAATTTTGTGATGGCCACGGGCCTTATTTTAGTTACGTTGACTCCTTATGCCTCCACCCTTCCTGTCTTATTACTGTACTCGCCTGTTTACGATGCACGAGATTTCTACTAAGTATTGTTCGCTCGGCGTGTCCAACTTACTCTGTGAAGGTCGACGTTTAAACCACGCAGCAAATTTCCACTAAGTGTTGATTGCTCGGGATACTTACGCCATTCACCCGAGTTTGATTCTTTAGGCCGATCAGAAAATTTTGCTAAGTGTCAGACACTTAGGACATTTGCGCTATTAGCCGTTCAATCGGGTCGGTACCTTGACTTGGCGATGATGTGCTCGGTCGGGTCGGCACCCTGACTCGGCGATGCTACCCGGTCAGGTCGGCACCCTGACTCGGCGATGCTACCCGGTCGGGTCAGCACCCTGACTCGGCATGCTACCCGGTCGGGTCAGCACCCTGACTCGGCATCCCTGCTTATTCCCAACTGGCTAACCTTCGCGGCGAAGCCGAGTTGACTCGTGTGCTTATGTCTGATCCCCCCAGCCTTACCAGGTTGACCAACTACTCATTTTGTCTATCGGAACGTGGGAAACCACGCCCATGCAGTAGATATTGTGGGAATGTGTTGATTCATACTTCCCTTGAGCAAGAGTCTGGACACCGCCCGACTGACCCTGACCGAGCGTGGACCGCCACGCCCGCCCGGGCCCGACCAAACGTGGAACGCCACGCCCGATCGACGCCGAGTCCGGTGGGTGCGTGGGAGCATGCCCACTTATAACTTGCCTTAGCAAGAGTCTGGACACCGTCCGACTTACCCTGAACGAGCGTGGACTGCCACGCCTGCCCGGGCCCGATCGAACGTGGAACGCCACGCCCGATCGGCGCCGAGTCCGGTGGGTGCGTGGGAGCATGCCCACTTATAACTTGCCTTAGCAAGAGTCTGGACACCGTCCGACTTACCCTGAACGAGCGTGGACCGCCACGCCCGCCCGGCCCGACCGAAAGTGGAACGCCACGCCCGATCGGCGCCGAGTCCGGTGGGTGCGTGGGAGCATGCCCACTTATAACTTG
Source organism: Boesenbergia rotunda (assembly GCA_024364735.1). Lineage (NCBI taxonomy): Eukaryota > Viridiplantae > Streptophyta > Magnoliopsida > Zingiberales > Zingiberaceae > Boesenbergia > Boesenbergia rotunda. Next base: position 203,759 of record JAGFNQ010000602.1, on the reverse strand, counting down.
CAGGAACCATTCTTTGTATGCTATGAGTCTTTCTATCACATTCTCTGAGTACAAGTACAGGGATCCTTCCACTTAACTCTCCTCACGGTACAACCTCAAATGTATTGCACTCCAGGGTCTTCCTAGCTTCTTTCCCTGAGCATCTTGTAAGTAGTAAGCTCCCGATCCCAATTCCTCAATCACCAAGAAGGGTCCATTCCATTGAGGTTCCAGCTTGCCTACTTCCCCCACCGGTTTGATCCTCTTCCATACCTTGTCGCCTGCTTGAAAACTTCGAGGTATAACTCTTTGGTTGTATCGCTGCCACATCCTTTGTCGATAAGCGGCCAAGCGAACCGCGGCCTTAGCCCGAACCTCCTCAATCAGATCCAGCTCCATTCTTCTTTTTTCTACATTGTCATCCCCGTACAGATGTCTCCTGTCCGACTCGCAGCCGACCTCCATGGGGACCACAGCTTCACTGCTGTACACCAACTGGAACGGAGTGCATCCCGACCCCTCTTTGGGGGTGGTTTGGAGAGCCCATCGAACACCGGGCAGCTCGTCCAACCAAGATCCACCAACTTGATCTAACTTGGCTCTGAGCCCCCTCAGAATTTCTCTATTAGCTACTTCAGCCTGACCGTTACTTTGGGGATATGCCATCGAAGTGAAGGCCTGCTTGATCCCAAAGCCTTTACACCATTCTCTTATCATCCGGCCTTGAAACTGCCGACCATTATCTGACACCAACTTGTGAGGTATGCCATATCGGCAGAGGATATTTTGCCATAAGAACTTCTTTACTGCCTGCTCGGTAATCCGGGTCAAGGCCTCTGCCTCAATCCACTTGGAGAAGTAGTCTACTGCCACTAACAAGAATTTCTTCTGAGCAGCCGCCCGGGGAATGACCCCACTATATCCATACCCCATTGATCGAAGGGACAAGACACAGTGGACGTTCTCAACATCTCGACCGGTCGGTGCGATAAATTTTGATATTTCTGACACGAAAGGCAAGAGAGGGCCAACTTCTCGGCATCCTTCTGGAGGGTAGGCCAAAAGTAGCCGGCCAGCAAAACCTTCCGAGCTATAGACCGACCTCCTGAGTGATTTCCGCAAGATCCCAAATGCACTTCCCTTAATACATAGTCTGCATCTTCCTCCCCAAGGCATCTGAGTAACGGCAGGGAAAAAGCTCGCTTGTATAATGCATCTCCTATCAGAGTAAACCTGACCGCTCTTATCTTCAATATCCTTGCCTGCTCGGGACTATCTGGGAGAGTTCCTTCTCGTAGATAGGCTATGAATGAAGCTCTCCAGTCCTCTTGTATTTCTATTTCTGTTTCCCTCTCAACCTGGGCCACCAGCATGATCTGAGGTGAAGGCCGAGGGAAGACCCATGGATGGACAGCACTGGCTAGCCTAGCCAGCTCATTCGCTTTGGCATTGTCTCCTCGGGGGATCTGTAAGACCCGAACTTCTTGAAACTCTGCTTGCAACTGCTTGTATGCATCCATGTAAGCTTGTAGCCTCTCGTCATTTACCTCAAACTGCCCCGTCACCTGCCGAGTCACTAACTGAGAGTCTGAGTGCAAGACGACCCGAGTGACCCCTACATGCTTGGCTGCTTGCAGGCCTGCCAGGAGAGCTTCATATTCTGCTTGATTATTGGTAGCCTGGTACTCTAGGCGTACGGCCAGATGAAGCTGATCTCCCTTAGGAGACAACAATAAGACTCCCACGCCACTCCCTGCCCGAGTGGCCGACCCATCCACATATATTTTCCATGTCTCTTCTTCTTCCTCCGTGTGGAGCTCACTGAGGAAATCAGCCAGCGCTGAGCTTTGATTGCAGTCCGGGGCTGGTACTGAATGTCGTACTCACTCAACTCAGTTGTTCACTTAACCATCCGACCTGAGATTTCGGGGTTAATCAGCACCTTCCCGAGTGTACTATTGGTTAGCACTCGGATAGGAAGGGCCAAGAAGTAAGGGCGTAGTCGCCGAGCCATCAGCACAAGCACATAAGCCAATTTTTCGAGTGTAGTATATCTACACTCGGCTTCCTTAAGTAAGTGCCTAAAGAAGTAGACCGGCTGCTGCTCGGTCTCCTTCTGAGTTACAAGTACATCGCTCACAGCTCCCTCAGTAGCAGACAAATAGACATACAATAGCTCTCCTTCTTCAGGCTTGGCTAACACCGGCAGACTGACCAAATAAGTCTTCAATTCTTCGAAAGCCTGGTCACACTCAGCATCCCACTGGAACTTAGTGGCCTTGCGCAAAATCTTGAAGAAGGGCAGACTTCTATCAGCCGAACGGGAGGCATGTCTAATAGAGCTTTCACCTTGCCCGGGTTAGCTTCTATTCCTCGTTCGGTCAGAATGTAGCCGAAGAATTTCCCACTCTTAGCTCCGAATAGCACTTGGATGGATTGACCTTGAGGCCATACTTTCTGAGAGTGCAACAAGTCTCTCTCACGTCTGCTATCAGATCAACGGCTCTGAGGGATTTGATGAGAATATCATCGACATACACCTCTACATTTCTCCCGAGCTGTTCTTTAAATACTTTGTTCATCAACCTCTGGTATGTGGCCCCTGCATTCTTGAGCCCGAATGACATAACCGTGTAACAATAGGTGCCTTCAGCTGTGACAAAGCTGACCTTTTCTTGATCGGCGGGGGACAATGGCACTTGGTGGTACCCTTGATAAGCATCTAACATACAAATAAGCTCACTCTCAGCAGTGGAGTCTACCATCTGATCAATGCGAGGGAGCGGATAACAATCCTTCGGGCAAGCCTTTTGAGGTCTCGGAAGTCTATGCAGACTCCCCATTTGTCTCCGGGCTTGGAGACCAGCACTACATTGGCTAGCCAAGCAGGGAACTGCACCTCTCTGATATGTCCTGCTTCCAGCAACCTTTCCACCTTGGCCTGGATGATCTTGTTCTGATCAGGGCTGAAATCTCTCTTTCTTTGCTTCACGGGTCGGGCATCAGGATAAACATGCAGTTTGTGCTCCATGACCTCGGGTCTGACCCCTTTCAGATCTCGCTGGGACCAGGCGAATACATCTTGATTTTCAATCAAACATTTTATCAACCGCTGCTTGAGGTCGGGCTACAACCCGGGGGCTATTCTCACCTGGGTCTCTTCTCGGTCGGGCAATAGTTGGACTTCCTCCTTTTCTTCTATCAGCTCAGCCCAGGGAGAGGGCTGCACCATATTACAACTGGCTGGCGGAGCTCGGAAGGTCTTCGTCACCTCCACTCGGACGTCATCAACATAACACTGGCGTGCTACCTTCTGATCTCCTCTAGCTTCACCGACTGATCTCCTACTGGAAATTTGACCTTCAGATAGAAAGTTGACGCCACGACTCGGAATTTGTTCAGTGCTGGTCTGCCCAGGATAGCATTGTAAGCCGAAGGCGCATCCACCACTAGGAAGGTAGACCACCTGGTCCTTCTCAGAGGTTCCTCTCCGAGTGAGATGGCCAATTTGATTTGGCCAAGCGGCTGGACTTCATTCCCTGTGAACCCAAACAAAGGTGTGGCCACAGGCTGCAGTTCAGTAGTCTTAATCTGCAACTGCTCAAATGCTTTCAAGTACAAAATATTTACTGAACTCCCTGTATCTACAATGGTCCTGTGGACCTGGTAATTTGCTATAATTGCTGTGATGACCAGGGCATCATCGTGAGGTACTTCCACTCCTTGTAGGTCTGAGGGGCCAAAACTGATCTGAGGCCCCTGCGCTGGGCGGAACTGCTGCCCACCTGATAGATATCCAAGCGTCGGACCTGAGACTTCCGAGCTCTGTTAGAGTCACCGTAAGTGGGACCACCAGAAATCACGTTAATGGACCCATGCACGGCGTTCTGCCGAGTAGCTTGCTCTTCGCTGGCATTCCCTTGCCCGGGAGAGCCGGGGGTCGGGAACAACTGTCTGGCTGCGGGGACGGTCGGTCGGGCATTGGTCTCTGACTGGTTCGACGATGCTCTCCCTCGACCGCGGCCACCTCCCTGATGAGCTCCTCTCGGACTGCCTCGGCCAGTGCGACCTCGACCCTGACCAGCCTGCCAGCAGTCCTGAAGGTCGTGGGTGTGGCTGTTATGGAAAGAACAGTAGGGCTGCCACCTAGCGGGGAGGCAACCCTGAGCCACCTGCTGGACTATGCCCCGCTCGGCTCCCTGTCGGTGTCCCATAGCTGGGGACTTCTGAGAGGTCCTCCCGGAGGCATAGTTCTCTGATGGTGCTGGGGAGTCTCAGGTGTAGGTCTGGCCTCCGGTCGTCTAGCAGCTTGCGCTTCCTCCACATCCACATACTTGGTGGCTTTGCCCAGGAGACTTTCAAAGTCCTTTGAAGGTTTCGGATCAATGATCTGAAGAATTCGCTTTCCTGCAGACCTTGGGCAAAGGCGCTGACCAGCACCTCGGACGTGGCGGTGGGTACGTCCAACGCAACTGATTGAATCTTTTGATGTAGGCCTTCAGGGGCTTTTGGACCCTGCTTCAAGGTGAAAAGGTTTAAACTGGTCTTGTGATGTCTTTTGCTGCTCGCAAAATGCTGAAGGAACAATCTTTTGAAGTCGGCAAAGTCTCTTACAGATCCCTCCGGCAGTCTGTCGAACCATCGTTGAGCCGGCCCGGCCAGAGTGGTCAAAAAGGCTCGGCATTTGATACCATCCGAATATTGGTGTAGCAGCGAGGCATTTTCAAACTTCATTAGATGCTCCTCTGGATCAGTAGCTCCTCCGTACTCAGGGATGGGCAATGACTCCTGTAAGACTTGGCTAGAAAAGGGGAATCCAGTGTGTTCCACCGGGGTCGGCACGAGGGGAGCCTTCCCTTTGTTGGCTCTGGCTTGACTGGAAGAAGCTTCATGCGGATCAGATTGTCCCACCCCCTCAGTCGGGCCAAACAGTGCCCGGTGGAAATGAGGGTTATTCTCCTGGCGAACTCCTCCCTCAGTGCCCACCTAGGCAGTGTGCTCGGCCGGGCCCGCTTGAGTGGGTCGAGCGGCTGCCTGTTGTGCCGCCGCCAACTTCCTCGCTTTGGCTTCCACTAGCAGATCGAGGTCTTCTTGTGAGAGCATCACGGTCACCCGGTTAGAGTCACTCATCTTCGGCTTTCGATCAGGCGGATTTCCCACAGACGGCGCCAAATTTGATCCTGTCGACAAGCGAAGATCGGTTCTCGCTCGGATGACTCGGTCTGACCAAGATGACCCGGTCTGCTATAGCACGGGGGGTCGGACTCGGGCTGAATCAAAGACCAAATCTCAATCACTCGGGTCGGACCAAACCAGGAGCACAAAATGAGGTTGAGGTTGCAAATGACAGCAATCCCCTTTTTTGGAGCCCCAAGGGGGGTTTATATAGGGGGAGGAAAGCCCTCTGCCATGTCAGAGATGTCCTATCTCATTAAGGATGAGTCAATTGTCAGACTGAACCCGTGGCAGCTTTGGTGGCCCTATGAGGCTGACATAGCCGCCTGACACCCTGTCTACACTGCCTCTTCTGATTCACATTAACATCCGGCGGCCCTGTCAGGCGGCTCTGTCAGGTAATGATTATGTCAGAGGTCTGCCAATCTGTCACTGCAAAGGTGGTCCTGTGATTGTTCGGTCGGCTTGCCCTAACTGATAATCCGAATTGATCGGGCAAGTCTAGATCCCGAGCCTACACTCATGGAGTGAACTCAGGGTGCTCGGCTAAGGGCCCCCTGACCTCGGGTGACCGACCCCGAGCGCCCGACCTCGGGTGACCGATCCCGAGCGCCCGACCTCGGGTGACCGACCCGACGCACGACCTCGGGTGACCGATCCCGAGCGCCCGACCTCGGGTGACCGACCCGAGTGCCCGACCTCGGTGACCGACCCCAGCGCCCGACCCCGGATGACCGACCCGAGCGCCCGACCCCGGATGACCGACCCCGAGCGCCCACCCCGGATGACCAACCCCGAGCACCCGACTCCGGATGACTGACCCCGAGTGCCCGACCTCGGGTGACCGACCACGAGTGTCTGAACCTGAACCAGGGCCTTATCTACCTTGACCTTGTTCTTCTGGTTAATCATCAAGCCAGGCCCCTGATTCGGGCCATGCTAGATCGAACCCGTCCGGGCCTCCGGCTTTCCTAAAAAAAACCATCCGTCCGGATCAGGTTACAACCAAAAAATTTGGTTAATAACTCCGGAAACTCCCCTCTACTTGGATATATCATTAATGAATGCATAATAATACAACCAGGTCCCCGACATTAATGCTAAATTTGAAAATTTTGTACTCATTTCATTTTTTGATTGAGAAGGTAAAATAAACCATTAGATTATATTGCTTAATTAAATTTGTGGTAAGCCAAGATTGTTTAACTAGGTTATTTTCTTTCTTTATATACAAGGACTTTCAATCATTTAGTGAACCTACTTTTCACTTGTTTTATGAAGTATGATGTTTTTTATGGATCAATTTAACATTTCAGATTTAGAACAATGTGGACAGTTATGTCAAAATGCCATCATATTCAATGTCAAGCAATATCGGAAGTTAAAAATCTAGATTCTATTATCAACGGAGTAAAGATGAATGACCATATGGATGAAATAAAGCGACTGGAGATGGCCACAGTTGATTTGGCTGCTCATTTTTCTGGTTGGGTCACTGCTCAAAGGAGCTACCTCAAATCCTTGAACGATTGGCTTATGAAAGGTGTCTGTTCTGTACCTGAAGAAACAGACGATGGCATTGCTCCTTTTTCGCCTGGGAAATTAGGTGCGCCTCCTATATTCGTCATCTGCAATTACTGGTCCGAGAGTGTAGATGTCATATCGGAAAGGAATGTTGTCGGCGCAATGAAGGCTTTTGCTCATGTTGTTTTTAAGTTATGGCAACAGCACAGCCTCGAGCAACAACAAAGTCTGATTTCAATCAGAGATATGGATAGCAAGCTAAGATTGATGGCAAGGGATGAGCAACTAATGGTCAAGCATAAGAATAAGTTAATGCCGATCGAGATATCAGTTCCTGAACATGCACATCATGCTTGACTACGATTAGTTTTCAATCAAGCGTCGGACACATTTTTGAAGCCATGGAAAACTTCGCGGCTAGTTATGCAAAAGCATACAGGAACACGTTTTGACGGATAGATGAGTGAGCTGACATGAAAATTTTGCCGGATCATTGCAATTCGATCAGAACCGGAGTTAGCCTGTAGCATCCCGAGCGACGACAAGCTTCACTCTGTTTAGTAGCATCTGGTTGTGGGGAGGAGATGAACAATTCTGACCGGCACAAAAATGTGGATATTATTTACAACTTTAGATTACTATCTTCGTATCTCAGGTAAGTGGTACCGATATATCAAGAGTATCTTATAGGACTTTTCATCACTTTTTGGGTAAGACCTAATCAAAAGCTGTGTAGTGATTTTTTTTGAGAATGCCATTGGTGCTTGTACTGCTAGCAATTGCACACTGAATATCGACTGTTAAACTGAAATCTGTGTGCTGGTACCTGCTGCTGCTCTCCTGAAACATCACCAAACTGAACTGGCCCCGGTTTTGAAACACTTGTTTGTTGGTCGGTCGAAGCTGGGAGATGCTCATGGTGCTGGGCTTTAGTTCTCATGACCACTAGCACCAAGGTGCTTTGTTATGGACGATTCTGAAGAGCATAGGATGGTATAAGTTCACGAGCATCTATCCTTTCCATGATCATTCTAATTCTAATTCAGTTTATCATCGCAGCTATGGCATGGAGCAAAAGGTTAGTGATGTACATTTGCAGAGATTTTTTTTTTTTTGAAGATTCTTTATCTGTATTGAGGATCACTGAAATCTAAGCTTGTTAATTCATTAACTTAGGAGATTTGTCTTTTATTTATAAATTTCTTATAAATTACGTATTAAAATAAAAAATATTTATTTTTGGTAATTTCATGTATTAATAGTTCAATAAAGTAGCTTATCAAATTTATTCCTTAAACCAAAATTGAAATTTTAAATTATTTTTGGTGTTGTTTTACCAAACAGCTATATGAAATAAAACTAATTAATTTTATTATTTTTAGAATTATAAAGTACAATTTATTCTATACAATTATTTAATAAATCTAACATTTATCTATATCTTTTAAAAATCAAAAGGTGCTCTATCCTTTTGGTCTAAACGATACATTTTTAAAATAAAAAAATAATGTTCAGTATATTTTGTAGTTTAAAAATATTATTGTTATATTAATTATTTTTATAACATAATGTATAATATTATTATATTAATTTGGCGAATTTTTTAAAATTTAATCAAAATTATTTTTACTTGGTATTTTATAGTAAAAAATGATAGACAATGTGAATGACGTGATCACATTTCAATTGTAGTGATGTTCGACAGATTCACCGTGATTCCTAAGTTATAGTTTTATTCAGGACAGCGGTCGGAGGTCGTCGTCGATGTCCAAACGACAATCGAACATATACATAAAAAAATATCATATTATTCATGCTATCATAGTTCTTTTCAAAGAGACAGAAAAATGCTAATATGGAGTGCACTTTCGATTCTTCTCTTTCTCTATTTACTTATTTATTTTAATTAGCTTCAGCTATCCTGACGTACTCTGATTCTTCCCTTTAGATCTCTCATGCTATTTCACAAAATTGGACAACGTTGTTGAACGAGACTAAGACTATCTCCCACCGTAAACACCATCTCTCCAATCATAACTATCATATTTGATATATTTTTTATATTAAAATAATATAATTTCAACATTAAATATTATTTTAATTCCAACCCATTTATATCATATCACACGAAAAAATAATATTTCTTAAAATATTCTATTTTTTCTATTCATAATTTAAATATTTTATTATATTTTTTTAATGAAATTAGTGATGAAATTTATATATATATAATTATAAATAAAATATATTATAAATAATTTTTTTAATAAAGTAAATATTTATTAATATGAATGATAAAATTAAAATATGCTATTAAATATCCTTAAATTAAATTTATAATAAATAATTAATATTACTATAAATAATGAGGAAAAAATAATAATTACAAATTATTTTTTATTTATGATATTTAATAATATATATTATATTTAATTTTATTGATTATACAGTATAATGATTTTTTAAAATTTAAAAATTATTAAAAAATTTCAACATCAAATATGATGTGCGAATAGTGCATTATCATCTTCATCTCGATGATTCATTATTCCTACATCAAATATAGTGAATGAATTAGAGAGAAATGGTGTATATTTTACATCATAATATAGTATTTTAGTATATGGGTTGGAGATGTTTTAAGAGTAGTATCGCCCCGTAGTGTAGAACGGTTTGTACTCAGATAGATTTACATTCCCCTCCGCCAATTCTGAACCTCGAATCCAAGACCTCATATGGTAATGTTCCAATCACTAACCAACTCAACTAAGCCTGTGAGAGTAAATAATTGCAAAAATGATTAACTATGTAACAGTTAAATTTAGGGTGACCGACCAAACTATCTCCATGAAAATTTCGGATTGTAGAGATTTACGTCCTGCCAGCCTTGAACTCAAGACTTTATGTGGCAACCTTCTAACCACTGACCAACTCAAATAAGCTCGTGGGGGCAAACAATTGTGAAATTGGTTAATCGGGTAACAACTAAATCTGGGATGATCGGTTCGGCTCTACGAAAATTTCTCATCGACTGTAAGGTAAATCAGAAAAGTATACATGAAAACTTATTCTGATAGTCAACATTCTCAGGTCCGCTATTCATTAAAGTAAGGTTCTGAAAATCGGACCGGACATCGAACCGATTGGGGCAAGGGTTCAGATGTTCAATTGCTTTAACCAAGGGTCCAACCGGAATATAACCGGTATATAATAAAATATATATTTATATACATATATGAAACTAACAACTTACCCAACTATTTTCTTCAAGATTGGATCAACTAGGTCGAGTATGTGATATATTTTTGTCAACAACTCAACACAGTATTCTAGAAAAAAAAGTTAGTTTCAAAGAAAATTTCAAATTTAAAACTATTGGATTCAAACAAATAACAAGTTTATTCGTTGGGGACTTTGGGTGAAAGCAAACTAGGTTTTTGAAATTTTATTTTTAGTAAGAAAACAAAACTACAAAAGGGGGAAAAAAAATCAAAAAAATGAAAAATAAAATAAACCAAACCGGTTTGGCCGATTTTTTTGGTTTGCCCAGTTCACCGGTTCTCGGCCGGTTTAGAACGGTTCATATCCGATTCTTGAGTAGTCGATTTTCAGAGGCAAGTCGGATCGGAAATCTATTCGGTTCTCGGTTCAATCGGTTCGAACGGCCGGTCCGATCTAATTTTTAGAACACTGCATTAAAGAGAAAATTTTTTAATAATACATCGAAATTGTATCTCGAACCTAGATCTTAAAATCTAAAAGTTACATAAAAATCGAAGAAGCATTTGGATTTTACCGCAAGTGACTCAGAGGAGGGTCTTGGCAATTTTCCAATATTAAAAATAGCATTTGGAAAAAGGCCCAATTCATGAATTTGGAAAAACCAAATCGAAGGCGGATAGCATAATAACCAGTCGATAACCCTAACCTGCCACCTGCCACTGCCACTTCGGCCCCATGGCGACGGCACCCACACCCACCTGGACCTTCCCTCCGACCAGGACTCGAATCCACCCGTTCTCCCACTTCTCCCGCCTCCGGTGCTCCGCCAGTGCTAAAGCCCCGATTTTGACCGCCTCCGACCTCGCCGACCCCTCCCCAGCGTTCCAATCTCTCACTGCCTTCGCCCCGCCACCGTAGCCAACCTCGGCCCCGGTTTCGACCTCCTCGACTGCGCCGTCGGTGGTGGTCTCGACGACACCGTCACCGTCGACCCCGCAGTCACGCCCGGTACTCTCTCGATCGCCGACATCTCTGGATCCTCTTCTGCCTCCAAGCTCCGGCGTGACCTGCTATGGAACTGCGCTGGCATAGCCGGCATAGCCGCCATGCGCATGCTCGGCGTCCGCTCCGTCGGCCTCTCTCTGTCTCTTCACAAGGGCCTCCCGCTCGGTAGCGGTCTCGGCTCCAGCGTTGCTTCCGCCGCTGCCGCGGCGCTCGCTGTCAGCGAACTCTTTGGCGGCCGGCTGACCCCTGACGAGCTCGTTCTCACCGGGCTCGAGTCTGAGAAGAAGGTCAGTGGCTACCATGCCGACAATGTGGGGCCTTCGATCTTGGGAGGCTTCGTCTTGATCCGTAGCTACGACCCGTTTGAGATCATCCAACTGGAATTCCCACATGACCGAGATCTCTTCTTCGTGCTTGTGAGCCCCGAGTTCGAGGCGCCCACCGAGAAGATGAGGGAAGCATTGCCGGCAAACATCCCAATGAAGGACCATATCCGGAACTCAAGCCAAGCCGCTGCCTTGGTGGCTGTTGTGGTGCAAGGCAATGTGAGGGTTCTCGGGTCTTCAATGGCAGCAGATGCAATCGTGGAGCCAAGGAGAGCACCCCTAATTCCGGGGATGGTGAGTGTGAAGAAGGCAGCAATGGAGGCAGGTGCCTTTGGTTGCACCATCAGCGGCTCCGGGCCAACTGCTGTAGCAGTCATCGACGAGGAGGAGAAAGGAAACGAGATCGCGTCCAGGATGGTGGAGGCTTTCGCCAAGGAGGGTAATCTCCAAGCCATTTCAACTGTGGCCAAGCTTGATAGAATTGGGGCGAGGGTCATTGGAACAGAACCAGCCTAAAGCAAACAGGTAACTTTCCTCTGCACTTTTCTGATCCATAAACTCGAAGTGTTATTTCAACATCTCAAATTTTCCCTTGGCATGCTTTCCTGTACACCATCTTTTCTAATCATATAGATTGGATGAATGTAAATCCAATCCAATTCTAGTTCAGTAAATTTCATTAATGTCAAAACACCTCAAAATCTCTCCTTTTCAAGACTAACATTTTATCTTTCTGAGTTATCATCCAAACCACTCACTTTGTTTAGGGACAAAATAAATTTTTTAAAGCTCATTGACATCAAAAATTATTAAATGTTACAACCCATTTAAAAAAAAAACTTCTCCTAACCTGTGAACTTCCATGGTCCTTTTGCAGAATGGTCGGTGTTTTTCTCTGCTTAATAGAGAGGTTTGAGCTTGAGCACACAGGATATGTGTTCCTAGCAATGATCAGCTGCAGTTGTAAACATGGTATTGCAAGCCAGGTGAGATTGTCATTTTCATAGTAGAATAATAGAGCAAATTTGGTCACAATGAACACACTATCACTTTGATTTGGTGTTTCGAATTGTAGTTTATCTGGCGGTGAAATAAGTTTTTCCTTCAAACCTTTTTGTCTGATGATGTTTACTATATTTATTTGTTACTTGCTTCAACTACAGGCTCTGTTATATCTCTTTCCCTTCTTGTTGAAGCACACTTGTGTTTTGACAAGGAGATAGACTATTTTTAATCACTTATCTCGCCAAACATTAGATCATCATCAAATTGTCATCATCGCTTTCTCGAACAAAACATTTTACATAAAAGATCCACACATAACTGTATCGAGGAAGAGAGTGTTCCAGTCAATTCAGAAAGCAGATACATGTCTTACAACAACTTATAGAACATTTTTGTTTCCCTAAATGTGACTATAGTCACTATTAAGTGAGGATCGATCAGCTCAGTGCAATGTCAATTGATGACACCATAATTTTCTCCGGAGTGGTAAGGACTAAAACTCGGTATATCAAAGTTACTCATCATGTGTTGTATTCCTGCATTCATCAAAGTCAGCAACTGTGGTTATTTCTACCAGGATGATAAAGGGCGAGATGAATGGAGTGAGCAAGCGAAAAACCTACTTGGCATTGATAGAATATTTTTATAAGTCAAGTGTTTCAAGCTGCCGGAAGACTTCAAACCTTCATTTGAATGGTGTCCGCCTTGCATTTGATTTAGCCGAGTTGCCAGTGAACGGAATCCATCGTCTAGTTGCCTAATGTATTGAGAATTATGGCGACTGTGTTCGTTTTCATTTGGGGATTCTTCGGCTGCCTCAACTTCAGATTCAGTGTTACTTGCTAAAGCAGCCATCTGCTTTCGCTTTGACCGTGCCTTTCTATTCTGGAACCAGTTGCAGACATTCGATTCTGAGATCTGACCATGTCGAGATAGCTCCTTCGTTATTTGTTTTATCTTCTGTTTGCTTCTCGGAGTCCCCTTGCCTTGATTGAACATAGTCTCAAGAATCTGTAGCTGCATAGCGGTCGGAGTCCAGCGCTGTCTAGCAGCAATATTTTTGCTGCCGGAGGATATCCGGCGACCATCGTAGAAGCCTCCCAGCTGCATTCCTAAAACAACCACTCGACGACTTAGAAAAGTATAGGAAAAAATAACTGCAGGATACTAGTAGAAATGAGGGTCATACAATCTTTCACCTCCTAAACGTAAACACACATCTCTCACTTACAATATGAAATTTCTGACTCGTAACTAACTCAAAAGGTTTACGTGGTTCACCACAATATGACTACATCCATGGAAGGAGAGGAAACAACTATTCAACAATCCGAAATAATATAAATTAGGGGCACAACTTCTCCGAGACGAATGCTCGAAAGGAGATCGAACATTGAACTTGTCAATGCAACAAGGTTGGAAGAGAAAATATTTCAATATCTTGTAGAGCCCCAAGGAGATATCCAAGAGTGACCACCATTGTTCCTTCTCCCCAAAACTCCTCTTTGAAAGAAGTAAATACCTTAGCTCCAATGAAAATCAAAGAAACCCTCTACTCGCATTTGGATTTGGATATGTTTGGGATGCATATTTTCACATGCACCCTCGAATATGTTATAAGAGCTAAAACATACAATAGAAAATGAGAGTCATAGAGATGAAATTGTTAATGTGGGTGTGCAAATATACGAGGATAAATAAAATAAAAAATAAAAATATTAACAAGGAAGTCAATGATATATATATTGAGAGACTCTAAGAGATGCATTTAAGATGATAAAAATATGTATTTGAATGATCAATACATAATGTCTTATTTAGATAATGCAAGAACATGATAAATATACACATTAATTGAGAAAAAAAAAATAAAAAAAAGAAGACTTATCTTGATAAAATAAGATAAAATTTATTTAAATATAGATGATATATAGTAGGGGAGCCCAATAATATAAGAGGATTTATATATCCGATCTCACTTAATGAGATAAAGATTTAATTATTATTAGAAAAATGATAGGGAGAGTGAAAATGGGAGAGTGAAAAACATAGTGAATGACATGACACCTTATATGTAGCGATCTCCGACGGGTTTACCGTGCCCTCTAGGGTATAGTTTGATTCGGGGCGGCGGCCGAAGCCGCCGATGGTGTCCAAGCGATAATCGGACGTGTGCATGTAAAGTGTCACGTCATGCCACATCATTCACTATGCTTTTCACTCTCCCATTTTCACTCTCCCTATCATTGCTCTTATTATTATTGTTGTATCCTCACTTAACATGCGATCAATGACTACAACAATATTCCCCCACAGGCGTAGCTGAGTTGGTACTCGGATGGTAGATTTGTATCACATGAGTAAAGTTCAATCCCCTAGAGTTCATTCTCCTAGGAAATAAGTTTCTTCAAAATTTATTTATATTCGTTTAATATATTCAAGATCAATTAAATAAATAAACTTGAATAATTCATTTAATAAATTTAAACATATATATATTCATTTCGTCAATATTTATAAACAACGATTATGAACTGTTCGTAAATAATATTCACAAATAAAATTTATAAATTATGTTTATCAATAAATTTCTTACCAAACTTATAAATAAAAAACTCTCAAACTAAATAAATAAATAAATAAGTTTATAATATCCAACTCACTAATCAATTAAAAAAATTTAAAAGGTTCAAACAAATTTAAATTGAAAGTTCGATAATATGAACCAAGCTCAAATCAAACTTAAGTTCAGTAAAAATTAAACTAATATTTCAATGACTTAAATTAATTTAATCTTGTTTTGGGTTGACACAATTATCTTATCAAATAAATACAAAATTTAGCTCGATTGGGACGTTTACAACCCTAATCAAAGCATATCAGCCCTAAAAAAGAATAATAATTGGGGGAAGAATTCAGGTCAAGAGTGAAAAGTTAAAGTGCAAGATTCCTTGAAAGATAAATCATAAGAGAGAAGCTATGACATCTCTAATGGTTACAGTTTTATATGATTTTTTTTTATAGTTTCTAATATGTCATCTCAATGTCATATCAAAAGTATAAAAATCTATCATATTCTTCACAATCAAAAACCCTACTTATAATTTTTTTTTAGATTTTACATTATCAAATTGTTAATTTTGAAACGAAAGAACATGTTTAAAATTTAGAAAAATGATAGAGAGAGTGAAAATGAGAGAGTGAATGGTAGAGTGAATGACGTGGCACTTTACATGCAGTAATCTTCGACGGATTCACCGTGCCCCCCAGGGTATAGTTTGATTCGGGACGACGGCCAAGGCCACCGATGATGTCCAAGCGATAATCAGACCTGTGCATGTAAAATGTCACGTCATTTACTCAAGTATCACGTTATTCACTCTCTCATTTTCACTCTCCTTATTATAGGATAAATTTAAGCTCTTAAACTTACACCTCAAACTTGCATCAATAATAGTTAGAGTTTTTTTTTTTCAATTTTTTTATTTTGCAAACCTCTTTGAAAATCTCTCAATAGAGATACCCTAAATTTTATTTATTTTACATTTACTCGATAGATAAATGAAGCAGGTACCTTCAAGATTAATTTCACAAAACTGGGGGTAATGCTCATTTTGGTCCCTTTTATTTTTCACTTATCCCAAAATAGTCCTTCTTTTTAAACTGCCAAAATGGTCCCTCATGTTTCTAAATGTTTCCCAAATTAGTCCTGTCATTATATTCCCGTTAACAAACAAACGAAAATTCATTCTTTATATTTTCCCGAACTCTTTCTTCTTCGCTATCTTCTCCCAAATTGAAATCGCCTGGAGGAGGATGATCTCCGAAGGAGGATTTCATGGTTGAAAGGCACTGACTCAAAGCTACCACACACACTGCTGACCACTAACCAGAAGGATGATCTGGTTAGTATTTATGTTTTGGGAAGAGCAGGACTAGTCTTCTAAGTCTAAGTTAGGTTATGGTGTCATCCATTCATTCTTAACTCTTAAATTTGATGTTACTACTGAAACATCCTCTAATCTTTTGAAGCCAAGAATTTTCATGGTCGAAGACCAAATAAACTTTCATGATTACATCTTCGAAATATACTCTACCATTATGAATTGATTTTTTTTAATCCATCCACTACGTATTATGAATTGAGTTTTTTTTATATTATTGCATATTAGATATTGGATTTCTTGCTTGTAGAAGAGATTCATGGCTAGGCGACGTTCTCGTTCTCTGGAATTCACCCCACATTATGGTAATTTTAATTTTTTGATTATAAGATTAATTATTTTACCACTATATTAAGGTGTGAAATTTAATACGTGTATTATTAAATTTTTTTCAGGCAGGATGGGGGAACCTACTTGTTTTACACTAAAATTATATTTTGGTGGTACGATGGAAACCATTGGCAAAAAGAAAGTGTACACAGGTAGATATATTGAATATTTTGATTTCATTGATCTAGATAAGATAGGGATGATTGAACTTCGTGGGTATGCAATGGAGCTAGGATTTATTGATGAAAATAGCTTTAGATTTTGGCACAAGTTTGGAAAAAGTTTAGCCAGTGGGAGATATATAGAAACTGATGTAGATGTGCTCGAAATCAAGAATCATATCCCTCAGAACTATGAAGTTGAGATTTACATGGAGCATGTTCATGTAGTTACAATCACTCAGATAGATGCATGTGGTGGTTTGGAGAAAGCAAAAGAAGATGCAACAATGATAGGTGGTGATTGTAATGCAATGATTACAAGTGCAACTATTGATGAATGTGCAATCACCTTTCATGATAGTGACTTTGAATTTGAGGAGGAAGTTGAGTTAATGAACAACATTGGGGAACATGATGCTGAAAATAATAAAGGAAAAAATGTAGTCGACGAGATTGACATTTCAAATGAGTTGTTGTCTAGAATGCAACAAGATGAAGGGGATGATGATTGTATAAACAATGATGATTTTGAGAGTGCTTGTAATTCAGAACAGGAAGAAGCACCAAAATTTCCAATGTATGACCCAATTGAAGATTCTAAGAATCCTAATTTGACTCTCGGTATGACGTTCAGTTCGAAGAAAGAGGCGAAATTTGCTATAGAGAGTCATTGTATTAGACGAGGGCGTACTGTAAAGTTTGTGAAGAATGATAGTAAAAGACTTCGAGGCGAGTGCATAAATGAAGGTTGTAAATGGTCTATTCTTTGTTCACCAATGAATAAAGATAAATGTTGGCAAATAAAGACATTCAATCATGAGCACAACAACTGCTATTGGAACTGCAAGAATAGAAACATCAAAACAAGCTGGTTGGGTGAAACTTTTGAGAAGAAATTCAAATCAAATCCGAAGTTAGGTACCAGAGAGTTTAGAGAAGAGGTACAGAACACTTTGTGTGCAAAAATTTCATATAAACAAGCTTATTTGGCTAAGAAAAAAGCACTTAAACTAGTTGAGGGCAGCATACAAGACCAATTTAGCCAAATAAGAAATTATTGTTCTGAATTGAAGAGGTCTGATGAAGATGGTTCAGTGATTCTGAAATTGATCGAGGATCATTATGGGCCAAGATTTCAAAGACTTTATGTTTGTTTCTCGGCATGCAAAAATGGTTTTAAGGACGCATGTAGGCCTGTCATTGGTGTGGATGGTTGTTTTTTGAAGACGAAGACAGGGGGACAGTTGTTGGCGGCAGTTGGGCTAGATCCTAACAATAACATTTTTCCTATTGCTTATGCCCTGGTTGAAGGTGAGACTAAGGATAGTTGGATGTGGTTTCTTCGCTTGTTGGGCAATGATATCGGCATTGAAAATCAGCATGGTTGGACCTTTATGTCTGATAAACAAAAAGGGTTGATTCCTGCCTTCGAGAGTTTGTTTCCGGATGCTGAAAATAGATTTTGTGTTAGGCATCTCTTGAGCAACATGAAAATTGATGGTTTTCGAGGTGTGGCAATCAAGAATGGTCTTTGGGCTGCAGCAAGAGCGACAAGAGTTGAAGAATTCAAAAGACGCATGGAAGATTTGAAGAAGATCGATGAAAATGCATATGCATGGCTGGCCAAAAGACCTGAACATCATTGGTGCAAGGCATTCTTTAGCACAATTCCCAAATGCGACATACTTTTGAATAATATGTGT
The DNA here is from genome assembly GCA_024364735.1 of Boesenbergia rotunda. Taxonomy (NCBI): domain Eukaryota; kingdom Viridiplantae; phylum Streptophyta; class Magnoliopsida; order Zingiberales; family Zingiberaceae; genus Boesenbergia; species Boesenbergia rotunda. Next base: position 185,385 of record JAGFNQ010000602.1, on the reverse strand, counting down.
GAATGTTTTAACAGTTTAATTTTAGAGGCGAGGGAGAAGCCAATAATTTCAATGTTTGAATCAATTAGAAATTTGTTGATGACCAGATTTCAATTGAATAGGTCAAAAGCTGAGAAGTGGGGTGGTGTAATCTGCCCGAAGATTAAAGCAGTGATGACAAAGAATTCCAAGGATGCAGCTGCGTTTAGACCGATGATGGCTGATGAGATGCATTTTCAAATCATGGGGTTACGGAATCAGCATTTTGTTGACCTATGTAACATGAGTTGCAGTTGCAAAAAATGGGACTTGACTGGGATTCCATGCCCACACGCTATATGTGCCATTTGGTGCAAGAAAGAAAATCCAGAGGCTTATGTACATCATTATTACAGTGTTGGAGCGTACAAACGTTGTTATTCACGATCAATCATGCCAGTGAATGGACCAGAGTTATGGCCTACATGCGACTTAATCCCTCCCTTACCACCAGTTTATAAAGAAAGAGTTGGAAGGCCGACCAAGTTGCGAAGATGAGAACCTGATGAAGTACCTGCTTCAAACCAAACAAAACTGAAAGGGATGAGAAGAAGTAACAAATGCAGGCGGTGTGGTGGATTTGGCCATAACCAGAGAAGTTGCAGTACACCTAAAACACCACAAAGTAATGTTATGGACAAGGAACCAACAATCCCACAAAAATGCAATGAAATGGAGCGAGATGAGAATGAAACAGCGTTAGATGAATACAATGAAATGAATATTGGTGAGATGCAGTCAGCTCCACAGGGATACAATGAAATGGAGAGTGCTGAAGCTACAGAAGGCAACAACACAATGTCGGATGGAGATGAAAGATTCGTATCTGATAAGGCAGCAGCACGTGATGAAGTGAGATTGGAAAAACGAAAAAAATTACAGGTTATTGTTAATATTTGTTCCTAAATTGTATAACTGTATGCCAGTAATATTTATGTGTTTCGTTTTGATTTTTTGATGTACATGATTAATGGTCACAGGTTATACGACAACACGGAAGTGGAATAAATATTACTAGTAATTCGAAGAACGTGTTATCAATCAATGTAAGTTTTCAATATATTCAATTTATATAAAATTGGAAATATAGTGTGTCTTGGAATTAGAAATGCATTATTACTGGATAGAAATTGGAAATACATTGTTTCTAGGAATTTTTAAAATTATTTAGTATAATATCTCTTGAAAGAATGATCCATTATTATTGTATTTCTTATGAATTCAAAAGTTTGGCAAGCTTTTTTGACTCAGATAAATACAATGGTATTTTATTTCACAATGATATTATCGAATTGCCTTTTGATGTCATTCAAAATGAATTCGTGAGCTTTTGAAATTTGACTTTTTTTGTAAATTGGAAATTGATTTTTGTATATCACCATTGGATATATTTAATTTTTTTTTTGTAAATGTCATTTGTTAGGTTGATTCAGTGGCCAACAGAAATTTCATTGTGAGAGATGGAAAGAATTTTGTAACAATGTCTCATTTAAGAGCGTCCTTGAATGATAAAATGAAGAAATCATCAACAGAGTCAAGTGGATCTCGATCGATCCACCCGATTATGAAAGAGAAGACTGTGACATCATTTACAACATCCAATAACAAAGAGAGGGTCTTTAGATTGGATTCCACTTAGAGATGCATTTTTTGAAATGGAATTTTGAACATATTTTTGGTTTGTGAAGATGTTTGCATTGGTGAATGTAGGATCACGAGACTACTATAATTTTGGTAAAACTTGGATTTCATTTCATCTCAGAATGTATTTGAATATAGTAGTCTCGTGAAGATGTTATCACTGTTTGTTTGCATTGGTGAATGTATTTGAATATAATTTTGGTAAAACTTGGATTTCTATCACTGTGAAGATGTTTGCATTGGTGAATGTTATCACCGTTTGTTTGTTAACGGGAATATAACGATAGGACTAATTTGGGAAACATTTAGAAACATGAGGGACCATTTTGACAGTTTGAAAAAAAAGGACTATTTTGGGATAAGTAAAAAACAAAAGGGACTAAAATGAGCATTTCCCAAACAAGAGGGACTAAAATGGGCTTATAAATGGATATGAATGTTATCACCGTTTGTTTGTTAACGGGAATATAACGACAGGACTAATTTGGGAAACATTTAGAAACATGAGGGACCATTTTGGCAGTTTAAAAAGAAGAAGGACTATTTTGGATAAGTGAAAAAAAAAGGGACCAAAATGAGCATTTCCTCCCAAATGAACAACGTATGAAATTAAAAAAATGAGCCGATTACTTTTTTTCCGCCGGGTCTAAAAAAAAATATAATTTTCTTTATTAATCGAATACATAAAAAAAAAAAAACTAATTACGCACTTGTGCCAGCTCACCACCTTTTGGATAAATGGATGGTATTTTTTATTTAGTCATTAGGAGGATATTTATCCCGTCATCATTCAGTAGTTTTCCTCCTTTTTTCCTTTTTGCCCATTCCTCTCCACCATCTGTTTCCCGCGCCGCCTCTTTTAAAATCCTTTTTTTTTTTCTTTCTCCAGCAATTCTCACTTCCCTCCGGTCTCCCCCACAGCCTCGATCGCCCAGAACCGACCTTTCCGGTCTCGGCCCCCAGCGGCGGCGCCTTCTTTACTACTTGGGTCCGTCCGATTGATGGAACCAACCAGCCCAGCAGAACAAGGAAAGAACTCCGCGGAGAAGCAAGGTAAGTGCAAGATGTGGGATATTTTAAATGCAAAATGATAGAATTTTAAACAAGAAATCCAACGGAAACGACTTGATAATCCAATTACAGCGATCCTTAATAGATTCATCGTACCCCACAGGGTATAACTTAATTCAGGACGGCGCCGTCGATGTCCAAACGACAATCGAATATGTACATATAAAAAATTACATCATTTTACTGAATTTCTCGTTAAAAATTTTTATAACGTAATTTTATTTTAATATGTATAATTTTATTTTATTTTATAGTATATAGTTATATTTAAATTATATGTTTTATTTGTTAATACTTTATGTAAATTCCCCCAAAATAATAAATATAATAAATTTTTAAAAATTGATATAAATATAAAAAATTAGAAATAAATTTATTTGTGATTAACTAGTTATTCCATCAAAACAATTCTTTTTTAAAATTATAATAATTAATTTCTAAAAAATTAATTGCTTAATTTACCAAGCCAAATTAAATTGGGCCTAATCTCTCCCACCAAAATTATTTAGCCCTCCCGCCTCGTCAAAATCCCCAATCCTTAACCTAAAAAAACCCCTTAAATTCTGGAGTTGTTGATGTGCCTCATGTTAGGTTAGCGACAAAATTCTGCTTTTAAGGCCGGCGGTGAGTCTTCAGAAGGATTATTCTTGCTTGATTCAATTCCTCATCTCTACATTCGGCTGCAACTTGAGGTGTTCAGGACAGTGGGCACGGTTGGAAACGCCTCAAAGAGTTCTTCAATACTCTTACATATTCCAGCAACCTTCATTAAAGGTAGGATCGGTTTCCCTCATCTTAGGCCTTCGTCGAGGGTTTTTACCATTGTTGTTGTTGTTGGGAAATAATTAGTTTTGATTAAATTGTTTAGTTGTACTAATCTAAAATCATTGGTCTATGGTGAGTGTATTGGTTGTATTTAAGTAGTTGTTCCTGTGTTGTGTACCACTTCATTGCTTCTTAGTGTAGGGGCATAACCTACATGCCTACCCTGCTGAAATTATAAAAAGATAAAGGTTAAACATAATCTAACGAAATGAAATAATGAAACTTCATGTTTATTTACGTATTCATGCTTTGTTTTCTTACTCCGCTGTACTAATCATATTGCTACATGCAGTTACACTTTACTAGATATTTTGCTACATGCTAGTATATATTTTTGCAAACAATTTCCAGTGGTTACATCCTATTAGTCTTGCTTTTAGACTTACTAGAGATTAGTGCTTTGAGTGTTGAACTAGGATAATAAAGCTATGAGATAGGTTGTTATGACTGGATTAGTAGTTCATTTTTGGGCACTAACCTTCAAGTGTTGTATTAGCATAACCAATTTTGTTGACTTTACCATTTTCTTGATTTGGTAAAGTGTGTGATTTATATAATATTTTAGTGGATTGTTTTTTAGAAGCTGATAATTTTGTAGTTAGTAATATTGAGTAATTTGAGCTAGACAATAATGTATGAATTTTGTTTGATTTTCATAGCGTGTATGTTTAATGTATATTTTTTCTTGGCTCTAGTTTTACAAAATGACGATTGATAAAAGTTGGATGAGTGTGAGGAATCGAATCTCTCCCGAATATAAAAATGGTGTTCGGATGTTTGTGACACGCGCTCTCGAGTATGCCAATGAAGATGGGAAAATAAGATGTCCATGTAATAATTGTTTGAATCATTGGTATCAACCGCTGCGCTTAGTAGAGATACACCTAATAAGACATGGGATACAACAATCATACAAAGTGTGGGATTATCATGGTGAGAAATATGAACATCCACCGATGGACAATGAAGTTTTATCTGACAATGATGATCAAGATGAAATGAGAGATGTTTTGAATGATTTGATTGGACCAGTGGAGATAGGAGAATCTAGTGAGCCTGTTCAACAAGGAGATTTCCAAACAAAAAATTTCGATGATATGTTGAAGGAAATTGAGAAAGAACTGTATCCAGGATGTGTAGATTTCACTGCGCTTAATTTCTTAGTAAAATTAATGCATGTGAAAGTATTGAACAAGTGGAGTAACAAATCTTTTGATATGTTACTTAAGTTATTGAAGCAGGCATTTCCTCAAGCAATATTACCTGGCTCACACTATGAGGCAAAGAGAAAGCTCAGTGAACTGGGATTGGGATACGAGTCAATCCATGTTTGTGAAAATGATTGTGCACTTTTTTGGAAAGAAAATGTTGGGTCTGAGAATTGTTCGGTTTGTGGCGTGAGCAGATGGGTTGATAAAATACGAAAGGGAGAAAAATACCAAAAAAAGTGATGCGATACTTTCCCCTAACTCCTAGATTAAAGCGTTTATATAGTTCTAGGCACACTGCAAGAGATATGAGATGGCATGATGCCGAGCGGCTAAAAGAGAATGGTGTTTTGAGGCACCCGGCAGATGGTTCTGCTTGGAAGATGTTTGATGAGAAATTTCCAACATTTGCGATGGATCCTAGAATGTACGACTTGGTTTTGGCAACAGACGGCTTTAATCCATTTGGTAGCATGAGCACTACTTATAGTATGTGGCCTGTCATGGTTGTTCCGTATAACATGCCACCTTGGAAGTGTATGAAGTCCGAAAATATGATGTTATCTTTATTAATACCTGGACCGACATCTCCTGGAAAAGACATGGATGTTTTTCTTCAGCCACTAATTGAAGAGTTAAAACAATTGTGGGAAGGCGTGAATACTCGAGATGCAGTGACTAATGATATTTTCTAATGCGTGCAGCAATTTTGTGGACAATCAATGATTATCCTGCATATGCTTTAATGTCTGGATGGAGTACAAAAGGGTATAAAGCATGTCCAACTTGTAACGAAGAAACTCCTTCAAAAGGCATAAGGAATAAAATAGCTTACATTGGACATAGACGTTTTCTTCCTTTAAGTAATCCAATGAGGCGAAGCAAACAATTTGATGGAAAGGTGGAACCAAGATCTCCACCTAAGGAACTAACTACTGAAGATATATTAGCGCAGTTAGAACATGTGCAAGTTGGTCTGCCTGGAAAGCACAAGCAATACGGAGGTATAAAGCGTAAGCGTTCACCCTATCGAGCTTAATTGGTCCAAAAAAAGCATATTTTTTCAGCTTGAATATTGGCAACACTTGCCACTTCAACATAACTTGGATGTAATGCACATAGAGAAGAATGTATGTGATAATGTTCTTGGTACTTTGTTGAACATAGAAGGAAAATCAAAAGACACAGAAAAGGCGAGACTTGATCTTAAGACATGGGGATCAGGAAAGAGTTACATCTCTACAAAGATAAAAATAAATGGAAGAAGCCACCAGCAACATATACGTTAAGTGTTGAAGAGAGACACTTATTTTATCAATTTATCAAATCAGTGAAGTTTCCAGATGGTTTTGCCGCTAACATATCAAAAAATGTCAATGAGGCCATTGGTAAATATCGGGACTTAAGTCTCATGATTGTCATGTTTTGCTCCAGCGATTATTGCCAGCAGGAATCCGACCATACTTGAAAAAAGAAGTCCGTGAAACAATCATTGAGTTGTGTAATTTTTTTCGACAATATGTGCCAAGACTTTGTATGTTAGTGATCTTAAATTGTTGGAGACAAATGTTGTTCTTATCTTGTGCAAGTTGGAAAGAATATTCCCTCCGGCGTTCTTCGATATTATGGTTCACTTGATTCTTCATTTACCAAAAGAGGCAATGATGGGTGGTCCTGTGTATTTTAGATGGATGTACTGCATTGAGCGAGCTATGGGTATCTATAAACAATATGTTAACAATCGAGCACGTCCAGAGGGGTCAATTGCTGAAGCTTACATCGTCAACGAGGCTTTGACCTTTTGCTCGATGTATTTTAGAGATATCGAAACCCGATATAATCGCCCAGATAGAAATGATGATAGGGTTAACACATGCTCGTCTCGAGTTATTTCTATATTCGAGCATGTCGGTCGACCCTTGGGCAAGAAAGAGGTAAAAGTGCTTGAACCTTCTTTACGGAGCAAGGCAGAGTGGTAATGTGCTAAATAATTGCCAAGAAGTTGAAAAATACCTTGAGTAAGTTATCTGTAACTCTTTCAATTATCGTCTATACCTAAATGCATATTATTTGTTAATAATATTATTTTAACTATCATGTAGGGAACATCGAAATTATCTAGTCGCTAGGGGAGTGCAAAATGTGGAACAAAACAAGAAGTTGAATTTCCAATGTGGTTTAGAGATAAGGTATTAAAAACAATACGATAAGTTGTCCTTCCTCTATAAAATTAAACTGAATTTGAATTGAGTCACTGCAAATCAAATTAACTTCTGATATTATACTTCTCCAAACATTTTTTAGGTTAATGAAATGCGATTAGCTAGATCATATGAGGCCACAGATGAATTATATGCATTAGCTATAGATCCAATTTCAGTGTGTACTCATACTCTGGTGCTATTATCATGGTGTTAAGTTTCTTGTGGAAGAAAGAGATGTGAGACGAACCACACAAAATAGTGGTATTCTTGTACCTAGTGTAGCGGGGCAAAATTTTTATGGCGTCCTTCAAGAAGTTATAGAGTTGTGTTATTTAAAAGATTGCACAGTGTTTGTTATTTAAGTGCAAATGGTTTGACACTGATCCTAGGAAGAGAAGAATTCAAGAAGATAATATATTCACAAGCATCTACACAGGGGCAGAGTGGTACAAGAATGATCCATTTATACTCGCTTCACAAGCGAAATCGGTGTATTACTTGAACGATATCAAGAATGGTTCGAAGTGGAAATTGGTGCAGGATTATGCCCCACGTAATTTGTGGGACTATCCAAAATAGGGAAGTTTGAAAATGATGTTGACATGACTAGTATCGATCCTCACATAGTGCAAGAGACTAATTCACATCCTGCAATTGGTGGTAGAATTGCCAGAGTTAGAGAATGTCAACTTCCATCGTGATGATATCGATCCAACCGAGGTTATGAATATCGATCAGCTGTTGCATAATAGAAAAGATTTTGTTGTTGATGCCGACGATTTTGAAGATGACACATTAGAAGAATATGATGATGATGAAGATGATACTGTTGAAATTGACGAGGATGATAGTATTGAAAATGAAACTAACGACACGACTTCGGAAGAAGTAAGCAATATATTTATTCATATTACTATTGATTTATTTTTTATTCAATTTATGAATATCGATCATTTGTGAGTTTTGAATGTAATTGGGATGTGGAATATAACTCTTTGGCAAATATGCCAGCATAGTTAATCATTACATTGATGATCATTGTTTCCATGTACTTCTATGTAGTATGTTCTAGGAGAGTTTGCAGAATGTGAATTTGCAGAATGTTTAGCATAGTTAACTCTTTGGCAAATTGAGAATTTACATAATGTTTTGAAGTTTATACCACTGGATGCATTAGATTTATAACATGTTTATTTTTGGTTTTTTTAATTTTCTGGAGGACATACTGATTTACAGGAAACATAGTAGGTAAAACAAAAGAAAAATTGTCATCTATTGTAATCACAACCTTGAACCTAAAATTAGCTAAATAATTGAAAAATAACAATAAAAGGTGAACAACTGATACACTACCTTTTTGTGAGCCCAAATTTATTTTTAGACTACTTGAATTTCTAGTTGTTACATCTTCAGTGGAAGTAGGATGTGATTAACCATTGAACTCTATGCAGGTTTTACTTTAAAAAACATAAAAGTTTGACCCATTTATCTATTTATTCCATGATTTATGAAGTCGTTAATTTATTTGTGTTACTAACTTTTCTTATTATTTTTATAGGATGTCTAGTCTGAATTCTAATGGTTCTAGTGTTGGCGAGGATGAATCAGTAGGGAATAGAAGAGGCAGACAAACAACTTGGAGACACGAATCCTGTAGTATAGCTCTTGAGAAGGCATTAAAGAAACAAAAAGTAGATAAATTGGAGGTTAAGTTTGAAGAATATACAGGAGGTAGTGTTGGAAAAACTGGAAAATGGTTTAATAATTTAATAGCTCAAATAGTTCGAGATACAATATCTCCTCTTGTTATTGCTTGGGAGGATGTCACTTTGGTTGAGAAGCAACTCATCTTTGATCGCCTTGATGTAAGTTTGTAAGATTAAATTATGTTAGTTTGATTATGCATATTTAATTTTTTTTTTTGTGTTTTGCAGAACAAATTTATATATTCCAAAACGAGTGTGGTGAAGGCGGAGGTAGAGCGGCTTGCCATGAGGACTATTAGAGATCGAAGGTGTAAAATGAGGAGACATTGGAAGCAACTCGATGGGTTGCAAAATAAAGATGCACCAAAGAGGAAGCCGTACAAGGGAGTAAGCCAAGAGGATTGGGATGTTCTTTGTGATTATTTTGGAAAAAAAGAACAATTGGTCAGTAATAATTAGATTAATTGATAAATATTTCATATTAGTTGCTCTAATATTATTCTTTTTTTAGGAAAAATCTAAGAAAAATACCACTAATCGGTTTAGTAGGCCACTTGAGGGTGCTCATGGATCTAAGACTTTAGTCCAACACTATCATGATGATGTAAGTTCATTTGAAAGCAATATTTATGGATACAATTTTTGTGATCATAACTCTTTTTTTTATTTTTTTTAAGGCTAATCCTGAGACGGGAGAACTTCCTAGTGCAGTTGACACCTTCGAGAAATTATTTCACAAA
>JAGFNQ010000602.1:133734-173581 GCA_024364735.1 Boesenbergia rotunda | reverse complement strand
CTAAAAAATTAATTGCTTAATTTACCAAGCCAAATTAAATTGGGCCTAATCTCTCCCACCAAAATTATTTAGCCCTCCCGCCTCGTCAAAATCCCCAATCCTTAACCTAAAAAAACCCCTTAAATTCTGGAGTTGCTGATGTGCCTCATGTTAGGTTAGCGACAAAATTCTGCTTTTAAGGCCGGCGGTGAGTCTTCAGAAGGATTATTCTTGCTTGATTCAATTCCTCATCTCTACATTCGGCTGCAACTTGAGGTGTTCAGGACAGTGGGCACGGTTGGAAACGCCTCAAAGAGTTCTTCAATACTCTTACATATTCCAGCAACCTTCATTAAAGGTAGGATCGGTTTCCTCATCTTAGGCCTTCGTCGAGGGTTTTTACCATTGTTGTTGTTGTTGGGAAATAATTAGTTTTGATTAAATTGTTTAGTTGTACTAATCTAAAATCATTGGTCTATGGTGAGTGTATTGGTTGTATTTAAGTAGTTGTTCCTGTGTTGTGTACCACTTCATTGCTTCTTAGTGTAGGGGCATAACCTACATGCCTACCCTGCTGAAATTATAAAAAGATAAAGGTTAAACATAATCTAACGAAATGAAATAATGAAACTTCATGTTTATTTACGTATTCATGCTTTGTTTTCTTACTCCGCTGTACTAGTCATATTGCTACATGCAGTTACACTTTACTAGATATTTTGCTACATGCTAGTATATATTTTTGCAAACAATTTCCAGTGGTTACATCCTATTAGTCTTGCTTTTAGACTTACTAGAGATTAGTGCTTTGAGTGTTGAACTAGGATAATAAAGCTCTGAGATAGGTTGTTATGACTGGATTAGTAGTTCATTTTTGGGCACTAACCTTCAAGTGTTGTATTAGCATAACCAATTTTGTTGACTTTACGATTTTCTTGATTTGGTAAAGTGTGTGATTTATATAATATTTTAGTGGATTGTTTTTTAGAAGCTGATAATTTTGTAGTTAGTAATATTGAGTAATTTGAGCTAGACAATAAGGTATGAATTTTGTTTGATTTTCATAGCGTGTATGTTTAATGTATATTTTTTTCTTGGCTCTAGTTTTACAAAATGACGATTGATAAAAGTTGGATGAGTGTGAGGAATCGAATCTCTCCCGAATATAAAAATGGTGTTCGGATGTTTGTGACACGCGCTCTCGAGTATGCCAATGAAGATGGGAAAATAAGATGTCCATGTAATAATTGTTTGAATCATTGGTATCAACCGCTGCGCTTAGTAGAGATACACCTAATAAGACATGGGATACAACAATCATACAAAGTGTGGGATTATCATGGTGAGCAATATGAACATCCACCGATGGACAATGAAGTTTTTATCTGACAATGATGATCAAGATGAAATGAGAGATGTTTTGAATGATTTGATTGGGACCAGTGGAGATAGGAGAATCTAGTGAGCCTGTTCAACAAGGAGATTTCCAAACTGAAAATTTCGATGATATGTTGAAGGAAATTGAGAAAGAACTGTATCCAGGATGTGTAGATTTCACTGCGCTTAATTTCTTAGTAAAATTAATGCATGTGAAAGTATTGAACAAGTGGAGTAACAAATCTTTTGATATGTTACTTAAGTTATTGAAGCAGGCATTTCCTCAAGCAATATTACCTGGCTCACACTATGAGGCAAAGAGAAAGCTCAGTGAACTGGGATTGGGATACGAGTCAATCCATGTTTGTGAAAATGATTGTGCACTTTTTTGGAAAGAAAATGTTGGGTCTGAGAATTGTTCGGTTTGTGGCGTGAGCAGATGGGTTGATAAAAATACGAAAGGAAGAAAAATACCAAAAAAAGTGATGCGATACTTTCCCCTAACTCCTAGATTAAAGCGTTTATATAGTTCTAGGCACACTGCAAGAGATATGAGATGGCATGATGCCGAGCGGCTAAAAGAGAATGGTGTTTTGAGGCACCCGGCAGATGGTTCTGCTTGGAAGATGTTTGATGAGAAATTTCCAACATTTGCGATGGATCCTAGAAATGTACGACTTGGTTTGGCAACAGACGGCTTTAATCCATTTGGTAGCATGAGCACTACTTTAGTATGTGGCCTGTCATGGTTGTTCCGTATAACATGCCACCTTGGAAGTGTATGAAGTCCGAAAATATGATGTTATCTTTATTAATACCTGGACCGACATCTCCTGGAAAAGACATGGATGTTTTTCTTCAGCCACTAATTGAAGAGTTAAAACAATTGTGGGAAGGCGTGAATACTCGAGATGCAGTGACTAATGATATTTTCTTAATGCATGCAGCAATTTTGTGGACAATCAATGATTATCCTGCATATGCTTTAATGTCTGGATGGAGTACAAAAGGGTATAAAGCATGTCCAACTTGTAACGAAGAAACTCCTTCAAAAGGCATAAGGAATAAAATAGCTTACATTGGACATAGACGTTTTCTTCCTTTAAGTAATCCAATGAGGCGAAGCAAACAATTTGATGGAAAGGTGGAACCAAGATCTCCACCTAAGGAACTAACTACTGAAGATATATATATTAGCGCAGTTAGAACATGTGCAAGTTGGTCTGCCTGGAAAGCACAAGCAATACGGAGGTATAAAGCGTAAGCGTTCACCTATCGAGCTTAATTGGTCCAAAAAAAGCATATTTTTTCAGCTTGAATATTGGCAACACTTGCCACTTCGACATAACTTGGATGTAATGCACATAGAGAAGAATGTATGTGATAATGTTCTTGGTACTTTGTTGAACATAGAAGGAAAATCAAAAGACACAGAAAAGGCGAGACTTGATCTTCAAGACATGGGGATCAGGAAAGAGTTACATCTCTACAAAGATAAAAATAAATGGCAGAAGCCACCAGCAACATATACGTTAAGTGTTGAAGAGAGACACTTATTTTATCAATTTATCAAATCAGTGAAGTTTCCAGATGGTTTTGCCGCTAACATATCAAAAAATGTCAATGAGGCCATTGGTAAAATATCGGGACTTAAGTCTCATGATTGTCATGTTTGCTCCAGCGATTATTGCCAGCAGGAATCCGACCATACTTGAAAAAAGAAGTCCGTGAAACAATCATTGAGTTGTGTAATTTTTTTCGACAAATATGTGCCAAGACTTTGTATGTTAGTGATCTTAAATTGTTGGAGACAAATGTTGTTCTTATCTTGTGCAAGTTGGAAAGAATATTCCCTCCGGCGTTCTTCGATATTATGGTTCACTTGATTCTTCATTTACCAAAAGAGGCAATGATGGGTGGTCCTGTGTATTTTAGATGGATGTACTGCATTGAGCGAGCTATGGGTATCTATAAACAATATGTTAACAATCGAGCACGTCCAGAGGGGTCAATTGCTGAAGCTTACATCGTCAACGAGGCTTTGACCTTTTGCTCGATGTATTTTAGAGATATCGAAACCCGATATAATCGCCCAGATAGAAATGATGATAGGGTTAACACATGCTCGTCTCGAGTTATTTCTATATTCGAGCATGTCGGTCGACCCTTGGGCAAGAAAGAGGTAAAAGTGCTTGAACCTTCTTTACGGAGCAAGGCAGAGTGGTATGTGCTAAATAATTGCCAAGAAGTTGAAAAATACCTTGAGTAAGTTATCTATAACTCTTTCAATTATCGTCTATACCTAAATGCATATTATTTGTTAATAATATTATTTTAACTATCATGTAGGGAACATCGAAATTATCTAGTCGCTAGGGGAGTGCAAAATGTGGAACAAAAACAAGAAGTTGAATTTCCAATGTGGTTTAGAGATAAGGTATGTAAAAACAATACGATAAGTTGTCTTTCCTCTATAAAATTAAACTGAATTTGAATTGAGTCACTGCAAATCAAATTAACTTCTGATATTATACTTCTCCAAACATTTTTTAGGTTAATGAAATGCGATTAGCTAGATCATATGAGGCCACAGATGAATTATATGCATTAGCTAATAGATCCAATTTCAGTGTGTACTCATACTCTGGTGCTATTATCAATGGTGTTAAGTTTCTTGTGGAAGAAAGAGATGTGAGACGAACCACACAAAATAGTGGTATTCTTGTACCTAGTGTAGCGGGGCAAAATTTTTGTGGCGTCCTTCAAGAAGTTATAGAGTTGTGTTATTTAAAAGATTGCACAGTGTTGTTATTTAAGTGCAAATGGTTTGACACTGATCCTAGAAAGAGAAGAATTCAAGAAGATAATATATTCACAAGCATCTACACAGGGGCAGAGTGGTACAAGAATGATCCATTTATACTCGCTTCACAAGCGAAATCGGTGTATTACTTGAACGATATCAAGAATGGTTCGAAGTGGAAATTGGTGCAGGATTATGCCCCACGTAATTTGTGGGACTATCCAAATAGGGAAGTTGAAAATGATGTTGACATGACTAGTATCGATCCTCACATAGTGCAAGAGACTAATTCACAATCACTGCAATTGGTGGTAGAATTGCCAGAGTTAGAGAATGTCAACTTCCATCGTGATGATATCGATCCAACCGAGGTTATGAATATCGATCAGCTGTTGCATAATAGAAAAGATTTTGTTGTTGATGCCGACGATTTTGAAGATGACACATTAGAAGAATATGATGATGATGAAGATGATACTGTTGAAATTGACGAGGATGATAGTATTGAAAATGAAACTAACGACACGACTTCGGAAGAAGTAAGCAATATATTTATTCATATTACTATTGATTTATTTTTTATTCAATTTATGAATATCGATCATTTGTTAGTTTTGAATGTAATTGGGATGTGGAATATAACTCTTTGGCAAATATGCCAGCATAGTTAATCATTACATTGATGATCATTGTTTCCATGTACTTCTATGTAGTATGTTCTAGGAGAGTTTGCAGAATGTGAATTTGCAGAATGTTTAGCATAGTTAACTCTTTGGCAAATTGAGAATTTACATAATGTTTTGAAGTTTATACCACCGGATGCATTAGATTTATAACATGTTTATTTTTGGTTTTTTTAATTTTCTGGAGGACATACTGATTTACAGGAAACATAGTAGGTAAAACAAAAGAAAAATTGTCATCTATTGTAATCACAACCTTGAACCTAAAATTAGCTAAATAATTGAAAAATAACAATAAAAGGTGAACAACTGATACACTACCTTTTTGTGAGCCCAAATTTATTTTTAGACTACTTGAATTTCTAGTTGTTACATCTTCAGTGGAAGTAGGATGTGATTAACCATTGAACTCTATGTAGGTTTTACTTTAAAAAACATAAAAGTTTGACCCATTTATCTATTTATTCCATGATTTATGAAGTCGTTAATTTATTTGTGTTACTAACTTTTCTTATTATTTTTATAGGATGTCTAGTCTGAATTCTAATGGTTCTAGTGTTGGCGAGGATGAATCAGTAGGGAATAGAAGAGGCAGACAAACAACTTGGAGACACGAATCCTGTAGTATAGCTCTTGAGAAGGCATTAAAGAAACAAAAAGTAGATAAATTGGAGGTTAAGTTTGAAGAATATACAGGAGGTAGTGTTGGAAAAACTGGAAAATGGTTTAATAATTTAATAGCTCAAATAGTTCGAGATACAATATCTCCTCTTGTTATTGCTTGGGAGGATGTCACTTTGGTTGAGAAGCAACTCATCTTTGATCGCCTTGATGTAAGTTTGTAAGATTAAATTATGTTAGTTTGATTATGCATATTTAATTTTTTTTTTGTGTTTTGCAGAACAAATTTATATATTCCAAAACGAGTGTGGTGAAGGCGGAGGTAGAGCGGCTTGCCATGAGGACTATTAGAGATCGAAGGTGTAAAATGAGGAGACATTGGAAGCAACTCGATGGGTTGCAAAATAAAGATGCACCAAAGAGGAAGCCGTACAAGGGAGTAAGCCAAGAGGATTGGGATGTTCTTTGTGATTATTTTGGAAAAAAAGAACAATTGGTCAGTAATAATTAGATTAATTGATAAATATTTCATATTAGTTGCTCTAATATTATTCTTTTTTTAGGAAAAATCTAAGAAAAATACCACTAATCGGTTTAGTAGGCCACTTGAGGGTGCTCATGGATCTAAGACTTTAGTCCAACACTATCATGATGATGTAAGTTCATTTGAAAGCAATATTTATGGATACAATTTTTGTGATCATAACTCTTTTTTTTAATTTTTTTTAAGGCTAATCCTGAGACGGGAGAACTTCCTAGTGCAGTTGACACCTTCGAGAAATTATTTCACAAAGGAGGGCAATGGAAGAATGATTGGGCTGCACAAAAACATGTAAGTATCTTTGGATCAGATGTTTGTGTATGGAATATCTGAGTAGAGAATCACTTGGAACTTGTTCATGAATCATCACTGCTGTGGTTTTCTCATCATGTTCGATTTTTTTGAATTCATTGAAAGTACTAGAATCACTTGGAACTTGTTGTTGAAGTACTAGAACCACTTTGAACTAGAAGTAGAAGTACAAGAAATTCCATCAGAAATTTCACTAGCTGAAGTAGAAGTATTATAACCAATCTCACTATTGCTTCTTTCTCAACATCTTCAGTTTGTCTGAATTCTTGGCACTAATAGGAGCTAAAACGGCATCACCAATCTCACTAGCAATTTGCTTTTCAGATTCTGTTATCACTTCCTGCTTGTCATATGCAAGTTCATCTTCAATATCCATAGATTTCTCAGCAATTCCAATAGTGAAATAGGACTAGTGGAATCACTTGGAAATTGTTGTTATGCTTCTGTTTGTACTTCTATCTCACCATTGACAAGTTTAGCTCCTGCTTCTATGGATTCTTCACTTGGAATTCGTTTCTCAGCTTCTACGAGCACCTCTTGATCATCATCTATATGCACAGATTCTTGCCTTTTAATTTCCTCAGAAATTTCATTAGCTGAAATAGAAGTACTATAGTCACTTGGAACTTGGTCTTCAACTTCTACTGTTGTTTCCTTCTCATCATCTACAATTATTTTGAATTCATTGAAAGTACTAGAATCGCTTGGAATTTGTTCTAAATTTGACACTTGAATTTACTGTTCTTTTGTGAGGTTGTTATGCAGTTAATGTTCATGTTGAATTACAATTTGAACTTAACAAAATGGATGTGGCTTGTCATAGTTTGAATCAAACTCTTGCGTATTTATTATTGAATGATAAATGTGATAGACTTGGAAGAGTGGTAAAGACGTATGTGGTGCAATATAAAAGCAGTCTAGTATAATAGAATAAATTAATAAGAAGTTTATGCAGGATGTGAAGAACATTTGAACTTTATGCAGTATGTGTTTGAATTCTGATGTCTATCTCCTTTATGACTCAGCTCTTGTTTATTTTAATTTTACTTGTCTAGTGTTTATTCTACTTTCTTGTTTATGTTACAATTATCTTTATATATATATATATATATACATATATATATATATATATATATATATATAATAATAATAATAATAATGTTTTCTTTTCTTTAAGGCTGAAATGGTGGAACTTCGATCGACTCAGCTGGAAGGGGAAGTGTCCGCCTCTACTATCGATAATGTGCTTCAGCCCAAAGATATCAATATCATGACACAAGTTTTAGGTGCACGGTCTCGCTACGTTAAGGGTTTAGGTCCATTACCTAAACTATCAGTAGTAGGTGGTCATAGAGCAACAAACATCAACTCAAAGCATCATGATGAGAGTGGGAAAATTATGAATATGCAACAAATGATTGATGGGCAACAACATACTATCGGTGAGCAACAAAAGACTATCAGTGAGCAACAACATAAATTTGACGCATTATTGCAACAGCTTCAACAGGCCATTCCTGGTTTCACTTTTCAGCTTCCCCCGACATGTTCTTCGACTTGATTATCTCCTGTATTTCTTTTGCATCCTGAAATGACTATGTATTTTTGTTAAAGACATGGTGATATTTTTGGCAACATTTGAATACTAATTGTGTAATTTTGTTAAAAACATTGGATTAGTTATAATATAAGTACATTGCAGATCCATGATTTTGATTCTATTTAATTATTTTATTTGATATTAATATTTAATATAAACAAATACCATTCGAATATTGAAAAAATTAAAATGCATAACTTTCTGCGACGCCTTTCAGGCGTTGCCAAATGTCTAGTATTTTTTTCATTTCAAATTACATTTCGCGACGCTTGGTGCACGTCGCCAAATGATAAGACAGTTAGCGACGTGGCTGTTTGATGTCGCCAAATGTCAATACTTTTGGTGACGAATTATGCATAATGCGTCGCCAAAGGCGATATTGACATTTGCCAACGACCCAACTGCGACGCAGTGTGGCGACGCGCTCTTGCGTCGCCAAAGGTTTGGCGACGCGTTTTGCTTACATTCGGTGACGCGTATTCGTGTCACCGAATGTAAACATTCTTGTAGTGCGTGCACAAGAAATAAGAATCGCTACAAGACAATAAAATGTCTGATATGACATTTTCTTTATCACACTTATAAAAAAGTATCATTATAAAAAAATTTTAATGAAAATTAGATAAAATTAATTATTTTTTATAAAAACATATTAGACCTCGATGACATATTTTATAAATGCCATTATAATATACACATATTAGACTAGGTTCTATCTCTCTTTCTTTCCTTTCCTCCATAGCCATCTTCCCATTCTTTCTTTGTCTTTCCTCTATCACTGTTAGGTTTTTTCCCTCCATCACCACTTCTTTCCTTTCGTTTTTGCAGTGCAGTTAGGTTCTTCCTTCTCTATAGCATCGAGCGCCGACTCGCTGCGTGATGAGAGGCCACTTCGCCAGGCCATTGGTTTGCAAACGATCGCACGTGAGGTGGCCGATGCCTCGCCAAGCAACCCATTCACAAATGTCCACATGACATGAGGGGGCCAACACCGAGCCGTGGTTTGTTGTGAGGCAGCGACATTGCTACCTACACTAAAAAAATTTCAATTTTTTATGAAAAAAATTGCGACGATTTTTTTTTTACTGATTTACGATAAAATTTATAACGAAAATAATATTGGTCTCAAATTGACAACGAATTTGGCAAAAAAAAAAAAAAATTTGGACGCAATCTAGAAACAAAAAGAGTTTCGTCACCAAATTCGTTGCAGTTTGACGACAAATTTCTAAGTTTGTCGTAAATTCGGAGAAAATTTTACGATAAAAAATATATTCGTTGCTAATTTGTAATGAAAAATATATTTACTGTGAAATCTAATATTATATTTACAACGTGAGAGAAAAAATCTATGACTTTTGCAACGAATCTATGGATTCGTTGCAAAATTGCAATAAATGCATATTCGTCGCAAAAATGCAACGAAATCTGCGACGAAGATTTTTCGTTGTAAATTTACTACGAATTTTATTCGTCGCAAAGTTGCAACGAAATATATTCATTGTAAATTTCCAACGAATATTAATTCGTTACAAACTTTTATTTTTTTAAAATAACGTAAAGGGACCTATGAAAGTCAGATCGGGATGAAACAAGTTCCTATCGGTCCGTATCAACGTCCCGATCGCACTAGCAGCCTCAAATGTGAATTTAAGTAGATATATTATTTTTCATATTTAAAAGAAAAGATAGGTCAAAAGTTAGAGAAATGTATTGGATTTGAAAGTATTAAAACCTTTTATATTATAAAATTTATCGATCATCGAATATCCGTTGAAAATCGTGTTCAAATAATTAACGAGGTTTTTCTAATCTTAGGCGACCGGTCCGGTCCCAAGAAAATTTTCCACCGGCTATCAAGATAAATCGGGAAGCATTCGTAGTGGGCGGTCTAGAAGCCCAGCGTCTCAGAGTTCGCGCCTCATTTGGAGAAAAAATAATACAAATACGTCATAGCTAGGGATCCAACCGCAAATGCCTATAATAGTGACTAGTCACCCTACCGCTGCACCACAACCCCGTATTCGAGATCATTACACCGCTTGTAATCATTAGATGATGAGTTTCACCTTTAGCTACAGTTGATCTGTATGTCTATAAAACTCGACGTCATAGATGGATCCTATGAGCATTCAATTCAGTAAATAGAGTGTTAGTGCAGCGGGTTTCTGGGATGGATGATATTTAATATAGAAGGTTAATGTACAAATTAGAAACTGCATCCTCAATTCGACCTTTTTTTTTTAATATTGGCGTAGCTGATATATGTCATGAAAATTGGTCATTAAATTCATCACAAAATGATAATTTTTTACCATTTACATTTTATCGTATATACATAATACAACATATTATTCATAACATAAGTATCTATTTCCAAACCCGTTTATAACATATACATCCAACACATCTTAATTTCGTGATACACATCCCACGCACCCTATTTAACATTCCAAACCTAAATACAAGTCAAAACAAATCTAAACCTGCTAGTGGGGTGGAAGTGTCACGCCCCGAGACCCAGGAGCCGCTGTTCCAATATAAAATCGTACTGCAACTCCCCCGTCCGACGGACAATTTACATATACAAACAACACACGCAGATAATAATTTAGCCTCAGACCTCATAAACAAGATATAACATAACCATAACACATAATAAATCATACCTGACTGCGGACCGGTCCGACTTACAGCAAAACCACAAACACATAGTCCATCAGAGGACTCAAAAATACAATACCAAGACAAATAAAACATGATACAACTTCCACGACATAAAACAAATCCAAACCAAATAATACGATGAAAAGGAAGCATAACTACGCAGAAGCACCCATCACTGGAGTCGTAGGGACCTGGGACTGGCAACTTGGGCTCCTTCGGCGACCAATCATCCTGAAAACAAAAATATGGGCAACGGTGGTGAGTCCAAATAAACTCAGCGGATACCGAAATAGATATGCACAGCAAGCTATAAATAACAATAAGAATCACGCTGATACCGTCTCAAGTATAGAGGATATAACATCACTGAAGACTAAAGGTGAATACATACCAGAGTCCGTCTATCCTGCAGATATGTGTAATCAATCCCCTATATAACCTCAAGAATAATACACAATCCAAATGGGTATATCACCTGTAAGTGCATATCAAACATATACAGCACTCAAACACGATAAGCACCAACAAAGGTGCAATGCATCCTATACACTGATGCAATGATCTGTTCTGTACGCACCTCAGCCATCACCAGACCGGCGGTCGGGTGAACAGGAAACAGATAAGTCAACCACTCATGGTTGCATAAAGAAGCCAAACACTTGTGGCCTAAAACATATGAAGCCCAACACTCGAGGCTATGCAGATATGACGCTCAGCACTAGTGGCGATGCAAGTATGTAGCCCAGCACTCGTGGCTATGCAAATATGATGCCCAGCACTCGTGGCAATGCAAATATGACTCCCAGCACTCGTGGCGATGCAAGTATGTAGCCCAGCACTCGTGGCTATGCAAATATGATGCCCAGCACTCGTGGCAATGCATGCATGACGCCTAGCTCTCGTGGCGATGCATGTATGAAGCCCAGCACTCGTGGCTATGCAAATATGATGCCCAGCACTCGTGGCAATGCAAGTATGACGCCTATCACTCGTGGCAATGCAAGTATGAAGCAAAGCACTCATGGCTATGCAAATATGATGCCCAGCACTCGTGGCAATGCAAGTATGACGCCTAGCACTCGTGGCGATGCAAGTATGTAGCCCAGCACTCGTGGCTATGCAAATATGATGCCCAGCACTCGTGGCAATGCAAATATGAAGCATGCATGACTGGAGACCGGCTCAGACCTCAGGGGAGCCGATGGTCTCCATCATGATAATAGCATCGTGCTAATAGCTCAATCAATATGGGAAACCTGACTGCGCGACGGGCTCAGGCCCTAGGGGAGCCGATGATCGCCAATATACAATCATACAGAGCCTACAGCTCAATATACAACCTAGAGGGTAAAGTATGCTAACGACACCCTCCTTACTAATAAGATCCTCAACCATAGGATGGTAGGAAAGGTATAGGTATAACACATGTAACCAGATCTAACCATTCTATCCTAGTTATTCATACAAGGTATATCTAGGAATCAATCCAACTACAGATACACAGTGACCTATTATTGTATTTGTGCACATAAGCACGCCAGATAGATAACGAGACTATATGAAACTAAATAGGAATCATCTAAGAAGAGTAACCAACAGATATTAGATCATGATATACAACGGCAGGTATAGCGTAGAAATCTACTGC
The DNA here is from genome assembly GCA_024364735.1 of Boesenbergia rotunda. NCBI lineage: Eukaryota > Viridiplantae > Streptophyta > Magnoliopsida > Zingiberales > Zingiberaceae > Boesenbergia > Boesenbergia rotunda. The sequence continues at coordinate 161,350 of JAGFNQ010000602.1, read as the reverse complement.
TATCTATAACAAACTATGCATAATAGTAAGATAGTATCTAAAAAGATAAGTCAGGGGTACCCGTCTCAAAAATAGGAGTAGTCCGTATCAAATAAGAATCTCCCGTCCGATACTCCGCAACGAATCAGTGTCCTGTACCAAAGAACATAAGTTTAGCTATCATACCAACTGATACTAACCAACTAAGTACACAGTCGTATTAGAATTAACCCAACTATCTCAATTAGGTTTAATGCCATAAAGCTAAACTCAAGCCTAACTACTCCAAGAACTATTCTTGGAGCCTATCACAGAACATCACATAAACCCATAACACAGATCAAAGCACCACTTCACCATACAAATCATCTGTGATCAGTCTACCCGATAATCCATATCAATTAGTATCAAATTAATCACCCTAGCCACTCCAACTGATCTTCATATAGATCAAGACACAAAGAATAGATCATGCTTGCAACATATAGAATTCATGATGAATACAACACAGCAGAGATCCACAGGTTCAACACTCATGGCAGCTTTCAAGGATTCACGGCAAACCAATACCACAATTACACACACTACCCTAATCAAACACATCTCCGACCACATAACCATCTTGCCATCACATACAAATGCAACATCGAAGCAATTTAGACTTAAGACAGAAAGAACTCCACCTGATACCAAAATTTAAATAAAAAACGAAATCCATCAACTAAAACTCTCGGCAGAAATCCTAAGATAGAGATTCAAATAGAACCAAGGAATCAATTACCTAAACAAGGAGCTCACCTTAGGAAGTTCCCGGCAGAAACCTTCCTCTTGGTCTAAACCAACGACTGGCTTCTCTCCCTTCGGTTCAGTTCCAGGAGATCCCTACTGAATCCCGCAGTGATTCACAACCTTGAAGAGGGAACAAGAGTCATTTCCAATTCAATTCACAGAATAGAAACAAAACACCACTACCATTACCGTTTCCATCCCTTACCTCTAATATCCAACTTCCTCCTTGCTCAGATTCGGCCAATTCAGAGGATCTTCATAACTCCCGGTAGGTTAAGAAAACCCCTTCAGATCCCCTCTTCCTCTGCGGTCCTCTCTGAACCTAGATCCATGTACGCAACCACCCCTCCTCTAGTGTGACTGAAACTCGAAGCTACGTCGGCAATCTCAAGCTACCAACGCCTAGGTTTCCAACCGACGTTTGGAAGGTTCGCTGGAGAGGAGGCTCGCATCCGGCATCCGATCGACGAGGCCTGGCTGCGACTGCAATGGAGGACTCAAAGGAAATAGAGGAAAGGGAGAGGGATCAAGAGGAGAGGAGTGGCGTCGCTGCGGGCTAGGGCAACGCAGGGAGGGAGAAGAGAAGAGTCGGGTGTGTGTGAGTGCTTGGCTACAGACGAGTGAAGAGGAGGAGAGAAGATTATAAAGGAGGGTATTTTTTTCATAAAAGTCCCTTAACTTTCCCCAAATTCAAACTCTACCCTTGGGGTAAGAGTTTTAGTCATTTAACCCTTTATATTTGGATTTATACTCATACAACCTTCCAAATCACTAGGATTTAAGCAATTAAGCCCATCAAATTAGGCTTCTACTTCCTCCAACAACTTGGGACCCCTAAACAGATCCCAAGAAATTCTATAAAATTTCTCAAAATTTTCTGGTCCGTATTTAATTTAGCCTAATCTAACAGGAAGAGTATGCACCAACAACTATATGGATTCTACTTAAAGAACTCATTTCCAATATCCTTCTTGCTTTCGATCTCCCACTCGTCTCTAATCATAAACTCATAGAATTACTAACAGAGGATGCAAATTTATCAGCATCATTACTACCTTGTGAATTCATCTGTTTTAGCTCTAACAAATCATATTTCTTTTATATTATCACGAGAAATATTAAAATAAAATTACAATAATAACATTTTAAAAACACGTATACACAACTAAAGGAATTTAAAATATAAAGTAAGATCAAACATTAATCCAACCTTAATTGCTTTAGCTCTATCCATTTTCTATGTCTTATCTTTTATGTTCTTAAAATATGCGGGTGAAGTATCTAAAGATGTTGACTCCTTTCTCATTTTCTTGGTCTAAAAAATACTATTAGAAATAATGAAATAATTTGAAATAAATTAAAAAATTATAATTCTAGGTGTATGCTCATCAATATTAATAGAGTCTCTCGTATATGTCGCAACCGAGTCTCTAGAATTAGAAGTTTGATTTAACCTATTCTGTTAACTCTTTTGCTTGCTCTCATCGATTGTCAAAAAATTAGAAATTCTGGTCTAATTTTCATCAGTGATGTAGAGTGATTTTTCCCTAATTTTGTATGATTAATTACTTGCCAAATGTGATCCCTATATTTTTTTCTTAAAAATTCTTTTTATTTTTGTCTTTTCACTTGGTTCCCAATTAGGGATGACAATGGGTCGGATTCGATATCCTCCATACTTATACCTATCGGGTATCGAATATCCATCTCTATATCCGCACCCATACACATTAAAGGATCAGATATATTCTTGTACTAATAAATTTTCTTATTTCTATTCAACTATTCTCGTTCAACAAAAATATATTAAAATTAACATCATATTAATATATATATATATATATATATATATATATGTAATTAAAAATAAATTAAACATCTATTCGCCTACTTTTAACATCAATAAAAATAGTTGGTAGGTTTAGGAAAAAAATCTTTAATATATGTATACACACACATATTATTTAATCAAGTGTTCAAGTCGGATATCGAGTGTTGGCAATCCCTCCATACTTTTTTCCATTCGGGTTGGATATCAAATTCTCCATCGGATTCAGAAGAAATTACTATCACTTTTCCCAATTGAATGTCTGTTGCATTAATGGGAAAAAGTAATTAATTATATATTCATTTTGACTTCATATATAAATTGAAAGGAATATACTTTGAACTCATTCTATTAGAGTTGTTTTGTGGGCGTTGGATGTTGGTGTAATCGTCCTTGGATCAAGGTTGACCAAGTTTACTAAGTTCGGATTGACTTGAGCTTGAGTTTTGATATTTGGTAATGTGTGAGAGAAAAGTAAAGTAGGTCAAAGGAGGATTGGATACTTAACTGGGAAAAAATCCTAACTTGAGGTTAAGTAAAGTCCTAACTGGATCTTAGGAAAGGTAGAAGTACTATTTAGGAAATTGACAATAAAAGTCTTAGCGGGAATAAACGATGAAAGACCTAGTTAGGAACTAGATAATGAAAATCTTAACAGAGCTAAGTAGTGGAAGTGACTCCCGAAGTGACCCCCGAAGTGGTGCACGTGCGAACTAATCATTCGCGAGAATGGGCGGCAGACTCCTCGTTGCTCGGGGAGGCAATAACCAGAGGACATGTGGCCTGGCGATTAATGTGGTAATTAATGAGTGGGATACGAATCGTCTCGGCTCAGATGAAGGATAAGAAGGAAAAGACGACATGATTTGACTGGGTCTGCCAGTCGGGCATCCCACGTAGATGCAGCTATGAAACTCGGCAGGGAAGAGTAGACCACTCGAGTGCGCTTGGTTTGCTCTAAAACGATAGTCCAGCCAGTCGGACTCAGCGCCTCCTTCGACTAGACTTGAAGGAGATGCTTATGATCCCGACCAAGCCCACAGGTAGCTCGGCTGACTAGCTTGGCGCCGCGTCAAGATAGGGTCCAAATTGAGGCCCCCGGAGTCCAGGTAAACCGAGGGGTTCACGAGTCAAACTGACAGAATTCGGCTCGACCCAGCCTACTCGAGGACACTGAGGAGCCGACCCTGACTTGAATAATACACGGCGATTGATGGATAGCAGGCCGACGAAGGCCCGATCCACGGAGTTCCCGAACCGGGGAACCCAAGAACCACCAACCACCCGACCCTGGGTCAGGTCGGGCGGACCGAAACTGAGCGTCCCCCCAGCTCGGCCTCTCAAACCAGGTGACCAGAGAGCGGGCAAATCGAATACATCTTCGTGCCCCCAACTCATGACCTACCCTACGTCACTCAGAAACATTACACCGGCCCGGTCGATATCACTCGGGCCAGTCGGTCGGCAACCGGTCTCAGGACCGGTCCTTCTGTACGTCACCTCCACTCCAGGACATCATATGTACGACCATGATACGGATATCCCGCTGAATCTGTACTACTGTACTACCCGAGCACCCCGCGCCATACCACCCTTCGATGGGTCAGGTAGAGTGGCGCCTATCGGTGTCTTCGTATGAGCTGACAAACACCCACATCCCTATCGCATGCGAGTGTCGAAAAATGATTGACACAGACAGAGATTGTCAATTCCCCCCGCTATATAAGCCCCTCATTTCCTCACTCCGCAAGTATGCGCAATCGTGCTCCCATCTACTAATCCTTTTGCTTCACTATATTCCTGCAGACACTGACTTGAAATGTCGGAGGGCCTGACCGGGGATCTTTCCCGACAGGTTTGCTAACGGTCATTTTCTCATAGATCGAAGCTGGCAACAGTAGCTCGTGGCACTTGAAAGATCATCTCGCTCTTAAAATTTCACCTCACTTCGCGATAGGATCCCATATTAAGGCTGCGTTTGGTAGGGTGTAATCCACCCTGTAACGTAATCAAGATTACATTACAAGGTGGATTCTTTTGTTTGGAATAACTTTAAAATCGTAATATAATGTAATCTCGATTACAAAAGAGGTTGATGATTTGTATTCTCGATTACAAAACAAAACAAATGTAATCTAATTACATTACAGTTTGTAAAGTTGTCGGTTGGGCAGTGTCGGTTGACGACCGGCCGTCACCGGCCGCCCGCCCGTCGCCCGCTACCCGCCGCCCGCCCGCCATCGACCGGCCGCCGCCGGTCGCCGGTCGTCGTCAACCAGGGTCGTCAGTCGTCGTTGTCGGTCGTCGGCAACCAATCTTTGATTACATTACAGGATAGATTACCCTTTCACCAAATGCAGTCTATGGTTCTCAAAGATTACATAGAACTCGTTACCAAACATAGTAATGTAATTTTTATTACATTACATTACATTATAATCTTGATTATATTAGAAACTCGATTATATTATTCCGTACCAAACGCAGCCTAAATTCTTTCCTTCTAAGTACTTTGATAGTCGAACAGGAAAGCCAATCCGATTGGAAAATGATTGGGAACATGAAAAACTCAACGTGAATCCAACATGAAACCCAATTGCACCGATCCTCGACGGGTTCACCCGTCCCCTCAGGTTATAGTTTTGTTCGGGGCGGCGGCCGGAGGCCGCCGCCACTGTCCGAGCGACAATCGGACGTGTATATAAAAAATGCCACGTCATTCACGTTAAGTTTCACGCTAAAATTTCACGTTCTCTATCATTGCTCAATCCGATTACAACCTACCCCAATCGATCCCTAAGCAACCCTCGGCATTCACAACACGGGTAGAAATAGTTATGGGGCAATAAAACACTAATAAAATGCTGTATCTTCTGCTGCACGTCGCAGTCCACGGTGCCTCCGAGTGAGAGTGAGAAGGCGATGGACGACGGGGCTCTCCTCCTCCCCCAAGGAAGCTCTGACGTCGTCGATGGGGCCGTCGACTACGCTTGCCGGCCCGCCTTCCGCTCGGCCTCCGGCCGCTGGATCTCCGCCGTCTTCATCATATGTGAGTACCGATCGATCGATTTTTCACGGTCATCTCATCTCCTCGCAGCGATCTCTTTTACCCCCTTTGCTCTAATCCCGCCGCCGGCGATCCGCCTCCAGGGGTGGAGATCGGCGAGCGGTTCACCTACGGCGTGGCCAACAACCTAATCTCCTACCTCACTGGCCCGCTGCGCGAGTCGACGGCGACGGCGGCCGCGGCCGTCAATGTGTGGAGCGGCGTGGCGTCTATGCTGCCTCTCCTGGGCGCTTTCGTCGCCGATTCCTATTTCGGGCGCTACCGGACAATCGTCGGCGCCTCCCTCCTCTACATGCTGGTCCGTCCATTCTAATCTCATTGTTCCTTTTATTGGATAATTACTAAAAGCCACTTTTTTTCAATTTTCTTTCCGAAATTAGCATAAAACAACAAAATTAATTGAAATTTTCACTTTGATTTCCTCAAAATTAATCAAACAAAAAAGACGTGATAGTAAAGCAACATGTTCTATCTCCATCACTCTTTCTGTCAATCTTATCGTCCGTTTCGCTATGGGCCAATGTCACAGCTACTGAGGTGACAATCGAGGCACGACAATTGTTGGTTGAAAACTATTTCCAAACCTTATCGTCCGTTTCTTTAAGTCCTGTACATGGTTCTCCTGTTTTTTGCAACTTGATATAAAAAAATTAAAGCCTATCGAATAGCGGAATAGGTCATTGAAATTCTACCATCTGCTATATTTTTATAATTCAAATTGTTTGAGTGAGGGCCTTTAAGATTTGAAAATACAACGAGGCCCTTTAATGTTAACATAGATGATTAAATTTAAAATACTTTTTTTTAACTTTTATGAATTTTGATTAATTTATGTGCAAGTGAAAAATATTAATAGGAGATTGATCATGATTACCAAACTAATGGAGGGAAGAACCGCAGGGATTGAGCTTGATGACGCTTTCTTCCCTGCATTCATCGCCGTGCGGCGAGGTCGCCACCACGGACCCCGCCGACTGCGCGCCGGCGCCCGGCCAGGTGGCCTCCTTCTACGCCTCCCTCTACCTCATGGCTCTCGCCCAGGCCTGCCACAAGCCCTCCGTCCAGGCCTTCGGCGCCGACCAGTTCGACGACGGCCACCCTGCCGAGCGCGCCGCCAAGAGCTCCTTCTTCAACTGGTGGTTCTTCGGCTTCAGCGCCGGCATCCTCGTCGCCAACCTCCTTCTCACCTACATCCAGGACTACGTCAGCTGGGCCCTCGGCTTCGGCATCCCCTGCCTCGCCATGGCCGCCGCCCTCCTCCTTTTCCTCCTCGGCACCAAGACCTATCGCTTTTACCCAGTGCATACCGACTCTTCGACAAATTGCCCCAGTGATGGCCGGCAGAGAGACTTGAAGTGGTTGCTCCCGCTGGCACCAATATGGGCGACCACTCTCCCTTACGCCGTCGTCTCCTGGCAATCGCCGACGCTCTTCACCAAGCAAGGCGCCACCTTGGATCGGCGCATCGGCCCCAACTTCGAACTCCCGGCGGCGTCGCTCCAAGTCTGCTCCAGCATCGTCATCATCGCCTTCGTCGCGGTCTACGACCGCCTCCTCGTCCCACTCGCCCGGCGCCTCACGAAGCACCCCTCTGGCATCAGCATGCTCCAGAGGATCGGCGCCGGGATGTTCATTTCGCTCGTCTCCATCGTAGTGTCCGCTTTAGTCGAGACGAAGCGGCTCGAAGTCGCCAGGGAGTCCGACGACGGTGTAGCTGTGATGAGCGTGTGGTGGCTGGTGCCGCAGTACGCGCTGTTCGGGGCCACCGACGTGTTCACCATGATTGGGCTGCAGGAGTTCTTCTACGACCAGGTGCCAGAGGCGTACCGCAGCCTGGGGCTGGGACTCTACCTGAGCATCTTCGGCGTCGGCAGCTTGCTCAGCGGGGGGCTGGTGTCAGCGATCGACAAGATAAGCAAGATGGGCGGCGGAGACAGCTGGTTCGCAGACGATATCAATCGAGGCCACTTCGATTACTTCTATTGGCTGCTTGCCGGACTCAGCGTAGTAGGGTTGGTCCTCTTCTTGTGCTTCGCTAATGCATACGTGTACAAAAAATAAGAATCGCTACCAGAAAAAAAATGTATAAGATGACATTTTCTTTATCACACTTATGAAAAACTGTCATTATAAAATTTTTATAATGACAATAGATAAAATTAATTAATTTTTTATAAAAATAATTATATTAGACCTTGATGATATATTTTACAAATGTCATTATATTATACACATATTAGACCTAGGTTCTATCTCCCTCTTTCCTTTCCTCCATCGCCATCTCCCGTCCTTTCTTTGCTTTTACTCTATCACTGTTAGGTTTCTTCTCTTTACCACCCTTTCTTTCCTTTCCTTTTTGCATTGCAGTTAGGTTCTTCCCTCTCTGCAGCATCGAGCATCGCCTCGCTATGTGATGAGAGGCCACTTCGCCAGGCCATTGGTTCGCAAATGGCCGCACGTGAGGTGGCCGATGCCTCGCCAAGCAACCCATTCACAAATGTACACATGAGGGGGTAGTGGTTTGTTATGAGGCAGCGACATCGCTACCTACACTACAAAAAAAAAAAAAAAATCAATTTTTTATGAAACAAAATTGCAACGATTTTTTTTTTACAGATTTACGATAAAATTAACAACGAAAACAATCTTCGTCTCAAATTGACAATAAATTTGGCAATAAAAAAAAGTTGGTCGCAATCAAGAAACAAAAAGAGTTTCGTCACCAAATTCGTTCTAGTTTGACAATAAATTTCTAGGTTTGTAGTAAATTTGGAGAAAATTTTGCGATAAAAAATATATTTGTTACTAATTTGTAATGAAAAATATATTTGTTGCAAAATATAATATTATATTTACAACGTGAATCAAAAAATCCATGAATTTTGCAACTAATCTATGGATTCGTTGCAAAATTGCAACAAACGCATATTCGTCGCAAAAATATAACGAAATCTGCGACGAAGATTTTTTCGTTGTAAATTTGCTACGAAATTTATTCGTCGCAAATTTGCAACGAAATATATTCATTGTAAATTTCCAACGAATATTAATTCGTTACAAAATTTTATTTTTTTTAAATAACGTAAAGGGACTTATGAAAGTCAGATCGGGATGAAACAAGATCCTATCGGTCCGTATTGACATCCCGATCGTATTCGAATGATTAACGAGGTTTTTTCAATCTCGGGCAATCGGCCTAGCTCCACGAAAGTTTTCCACCGGCCGTCAAGGTAAATATTAACGAGGTTTTTTCAATCTCGAGCAACCGGCCCAGCCCCACAAATATTAATTCGTCGCAAATTTGCAACGAAATATATTCATTGTAAATTTCCAACGAATATTAATTCGTTACAAAATTTTATTTTTTTTAAATAACGTAAAGGGACTTATGAAAGTCAGATCGGGATGAAACAAGATCCTATCGGTCCGTATTGACATCCCGATCGTATTCGAATGATTAACGAGGTTTTTTCAATCTCGAGCAATCGGCCTAGCTCCACGAAAGTTTTCTACCGGCCGTCAAGGTAAATATTAACGAGGTTTTTTCAATCTCGAGCAACCGGCCCAGCCCCACAAAAGTTTTCCACCGACCGTCAGGGTAAATCGGAAAGCGATCGTGGTGGACGATTTAGAAGCCCAGTGTCATAAGGTTCGCACCTCATTTGGAGGAAACATATCTGCAAATACGCTGTAGTTGTGAATCGAACTGCGGATGCCTACGATAGCGACTAGTCGTCCTACCGCTGCACCACAGCTTTATATTCAAGGTCATCACACCGCTAGTAATCTTTAGATGATGAAATTCACCTTTAGCTACCGTTGATCTGTATGTCTACAAAACTCGACGTCATAGATGGATCCTATAAGCATTCAATTCAGTAAATAGAGTGTTATCGCAGTGCGGGTTTCTGGGATGGACGGTATTTAATATAGAATCCTCAATTCTACCATTTTTTTTAATATTGGCATAGCTGATGTCATGAAAATTGGTGGTTAAATTCATCACAAAATGTTAATTTTTTACCTAGAACGTACCATTTACATTTTATTGTATATACATAATACAACATATCTTATTCGTAACATACGTATCTATTTCCAAACCCGTTTATAACATATACATCCAACACATCTTAATTTCATGATACACATCCCGCACACCCTATTTAACATTCCAAACCTAAATACAAGTCAAAACAAATCTAAATACATGTCTTCTTCTTCTTCGGCAGACATGTTATTCTCCTTCCATATAGTCAGAGGTGGGACGAATTTATTTCAAAGAAATTGCGTTGAGTGACGTCTCGTCTTTTCATCTCATTTCCCTACTCGACACTCGGTATCATTCATTGTCGACTTGACGACCTGTTCAGGAGTGGCTTGGAGACCCACTTAGGAGAGCCACATGGGACCAATTCGGACAAGTCACTGATTAGGTACTCCCGACTTAGATTGGATGCAACGTTCCAACCATATATATGAAGCTTGGCAAAATCAGTCACCGTTGTCAATCTGAAATTATCAGTTTAGGTCATCTTAACAGATAAGTTGAATTTCATTTGGTATAATTTGAATTCAACCAAGTCCCTAAATATCTCCGGCAGATTTTCCAACCACCTTGAAACATACTTGGGTTTGTTGAGATGACCACGGATAATGTTGAGGTGAAACAGACTCATCACTCGGCACCCTCCTCCTCGATTAGGAATATTCCAATCAACCATAGAAAAAAAAAACTGGAGAAGTTCATTGGGTTGAACTTCAAGAGATGACATCAGAAGATGTTCTTCTACTTGTCCACGCTCAATCTGGCTCGGTTTTTGACCGAAGACCCCACAAGCAAGATGGGCGGCGGAGACAGCTAGTTTGCCGACGACATCAACCGTAGCCACTTCGACTACTTCTATTGGTTGCTCGCCGGACTTAGCGCAGTAGGGGCATGTGCATAAGAAATAGGAGTCGGTTAAAAAAACACTTATCAATTTTATCAACATCATTTAAATTTAAAATAGTTTCAACATGCTCCTTATAATACTTTTGTGTTAATATTGTTAATGATTGTTATAATAATAGTTTGAAAATTTTTATCATATTGAAATTATTTTTTATTTTTTGTAAGTAAATTTGAAAGTTGATATAAATTTTTTATATAATAATGTTTTGCTCATAGATTTTTTTTTTCATGTTGAGCCGATTTATTTTTTATATGTTATAATAGTTATAAATTACCTAATGTAGTATCGTTGTGATAAGGGTACTATCCTACCGGTTGATGCAGATATTTGTATAAATATTTATTTTAATAAAATTTCAAGTTAATTTTTAATGATCGTAAAATATTTCGTTAATGTCTAATTTCTTTTGTAAAAGGATCGTGTTAGAGCAAAATATTCATGATTATTTATGCTTTTCTAGAATGCGTGGTGCAGCATGGAAGGTTCACTAAAATGATGACTTTTTATTTTGCTTAATTAATTAGGAAATAATTTATACTAAATAAGTCAAAATTTCCTTTGATTTTTGTTAATAAATTTATAAGACTCGTTTGGGTTTTTTCATAAAGAATGACAATCAAATAAGACTGTCTAAAATAGAATCACGATATCATTATCTTTATTGATCTTTCAAAAATTAGTCAAGTTTTTATATAGTTAGAGTTTTATCACAAGAATTATCTTCCAAGCACTTTTATAGAATTATCATAGATAAAAATTTTGATTTAGGATTCTCTATTCTCTTCGCAGTTTCTATCTCGACTTAAGGTTCGGACAATTCACTATCCGATTTACTAGTCTCCATGATTTAATTGCTTCGTGTTAGCCCCGTGATGGATTGGCGAGAGTACTGAGGATGAGTGAGTCACCTTTTGCCATCATTTCCTATTCAAAATTTAAAATAGAAAAATTACTTTATTAAATATGAATATTCTCTTTTCACTACACAATACTCAGTTTCCTTGTAATTTATCACATTTTTATTTATTTATATTATTATTTCTCTCTATAGGTAATATTCACTTTTCGCCCAATCAATTTTCTTTATTTTTTCTCTCTTTCAAATTAAATAATATTTTAATATTTAGAGAATGGATTTTATTTCTCAAATTTAAAGAAATATTATTCATAAAATTTAAATTTAGGAAATGGATAAGATAATTGATTCAAAAGTTTTTTATTAACTTTTCTAAAATTTAAGATAAATTTTGTGGAAGTTGACTTGGATGTTATTATTTCCTTTCTAACTACTCTAACACATTTAAAAATATTCATTTATTAATAAATATTATAATATAGATTTGACATTTTCATTTAATATTTACAATTTTAAAATCATAATTATCACCATTTAAATTTATGGTGTTTAATAATATTAACTTTGTATGGTGGGCTTATCATGATTTCATACCTACCGAATGAAATATCCTATGTCACCATCTTCCTGTGAGAAGGAATTGTCCTTTTTTGTGGCCCTCTGAAAGCTTCCCTCAACAAGTCATTATCTTTTATTTTCTTCTCAAGTCAAAAGGTTTTGGAAAAAAAAAAACTCTTTTTTTGGGAGCACTTGAAGAACTTTAGTGAGTTATCATTCTTGGATTTATAGGCTTAATTTGTCGGCTTTAATTCAGACTTCACTATTTGAATATTTTGCTATGTATATTTGAGTTATTTGGAAGGAGATTTGTCATTGGACACATGAGAATCATAACCCTCATAGATCTCTTAGTATCGATTGGGTTGTTTCATTCTTTGGGGAATTCTAAAATGCTCGGATAACCAACTCGTCCCCTACGATTTTCTACTCTCCCCCCATCTAATATTTACTAGTCTAAGTCATTTGTCGGACATTTCAAGCTGAACGTCGATGCATGATTTGATGCGAAGAGAGGTCGCTTTAGTATGAGTATTGTAATTCGAGATCATGAAGGTTTTGTTCGAGCTACGTGTGTATCTAGTATTTGTTACCTAGGCAGTGTCTTGCCTGCTGAGATTTTTGTCATTCTTCGTGACCTCGAGTTTGTGAATTAAGTAAGTTTTGACAAGGTTTTAGTTTCTTTCGATTCTGCCTTAGCCATCTAAATAGTGACTTATACTTTAGAGAATCGTGATCCTGATGATATCATTTTGACAGAGATTCAAACTTTACTTCCTTCTTCTATATTTATTTATATTAATCATGTTAACCGAACAACTAAATAAGTTGGATCATAGCATCGCTCGTTTTGCTCTTTCTAATCCTTCTCCGAATGTTTGGTTTGAGGAGGGTTTTTATTCTTGGATTGTTCCTGATTCACTTGAAGATGTATAATATTTTATCTCTAAAAAAACTTTATATTATATCCGAAGGTGATTACAATCTCAAACATCTCTTATAGCCCGTCTACAAATTATACGGAGAAAAATAAATAACGAAATTAATTTATAGTCGACCATTAATTATTAATTAAGAATGGAAAAAATTTTATTATGAAAATATGCCTTTGTCGAAAATTAATCACCATCCTATGATTGGGTACCACTTTGGAAAAAAAATGTCCGCCAAGGTGCGGGCATCTAGAGTCATAACTCGTAAACCTCTTACACAGGTTTATACTCCAACATATTATTGTCACATTAAAAGTTAAAAATCTCACTATTCTTATAAATATTTCTTTACTATTATAAACCTCTCCAACGGGGAGATCGTAGATAGTGAGTGGCAATCGGGCAGCATGCCGACGCCGACGATGGATGACCAATTTGAGATAGGTCATTCATCAGGATGTGCCAGAGTAAATCGTAAAACGCTCGTGTTGGGTGGTCTAGAAGTAAATGTCCCAGGATTTATGTTCTATTTGGAAGAAAAAATTCCTACAAATATACTGTAGCTAGGGATCAAATCACGAATATTTGAGATAACGATTACTCGTACACAACAAGGCGATCTTCGAACCTGTGATCTCGACTAAATCGACCAGACGTCTTACCATCCAATCTAGTAATAACCGGTAGACAAATAGTCAATTAATTAATTAATTATAGCCGCTATCATCGGTCGTACAATTGTCGAATCGGTCGAGGAATATCAGATAATAATAATGCTACTAAGAGCGCAGTTGTGTCGTTTTCAGGGCGGGGTCACTGCTCCCTTCGTATTCGCATTCTACATTCCAATTCCTCGAATGGTTAAGACTTGTTATCAAGCTATTATTCGATGATAGCAATCGGATAATGTACGGGGACCATGTTATCATGCATTCACAACACGGGTAGAAATTGTTACGGGGCAAGAAAGTACTATTAAAAAGCTGTTTCTTCTGCTGCACGTCGCAGCCGACGGTGCCTCCGAGAGAGTGAGAAGGCGATGGACGACGGGGCTCTCCTCCTCCCCCAAGGCGATGGACGACGGGGCTCCGACGTCGTCGATGGGGTCGTCGACTATGCTGGCCGGCCCGCCTTCCGCTCGGCCTCCGGCCGCTGGATCTCCGCCGTCTTCATCATATGTGAGTACCGATCGATCGATTTTTCACGGTCATCTCATCTCCTCGCAGCGATCTCTTTTCCCCCCTTTGCTCTAATCCCGCCGCCGGCGATCCGCCTCCAGGGGTGGAGATCTGGGCGCGGTTCACCTACTGCGGCGTGGCCAACAACCTGATCTCCTACCTCACTGGCCCGCTGCGCGAGTCGACGGCGACGGCGGCCGTGGCCGTCAATGTGTGGAGCGGCGTGGCGTCTATGCTGCCTCTCCTTGGCGCTTTCGTAGCCGATTCCTATTTCGGGCGCTACCGGACAATCGTCGGCGCCTCCCTCCTCTACATGCTGGTCCGTCCATTCTAATCTCATTGTTCCTTTTATTTAATAATTACTAAAAGCCTCCTTTTTTCAATTTTTCTTTCCGAAATTAGCATAAAACAAGAAAATTAATTGTAATTTTCAATTTGACGTGATAGTAATGTAAACGTTCTATCTTCATCACTCTTTCTTTCAACCTTATCGTCCTTTTATTGGATGATTCCTGTACATGATTCTCTCTCTCTCTTTTTTTTAATTTTTACAACTATATCAGAGTGTATTATCCTAAATGATAAACATGGAGTCATATATTATTTAGGATTTCGAATTCGAATTCTTTCAATGACTAATATTTATTGACTAAGATATTATTATTAATAATAATATGTAAGATATTATTTCAATAACATATTTGATATTATTTCAATAATTATATTCTTAGTGGTACGAAAGTGGGTTTTTGATAAGGGGACCGTTTCGACGGTGGGATTACTCACTATAAAAAATTTATCCATCCCAATTTTGGCCCCACGGACTGGCTCGGTTGGTAAGGTGCTGGCTGTTTGTTTTAGATGTCTCAAGTTCGAGAGTCGTCAGTCGCACACGGGATAAAAACTTGATCTGTCGACTTAAATCTTTTCGGCCCCAGGCGTCTTATCCGATCAGTAAATCAGGATAAAAACTTGATCTGTCGACTTAAATCTTTTCGACCCCAAATGTCTTATCCGATCAGTAAATCATGATTTATCTCACTCTAGATATATGTCGGACAGGGATAAAATACTTTTTCAACTTTTATGAATTTTGATTAATTTATGTGAAGGTGAAAAATATTAATCGGAGATTGATAATGAATACCAAACTAATGGAGGGAAGAACCGCAGGGATTGAGCTTGATGACGCTTTCTTCCCTGCATTCATCGCCGTGCGGCGAGGCCGCCACCACGGACCCTGCCGACTGCGCGCCGGCGCCCGGCCAGGTGGCCTCCTTCTACGCCTCCCTCTACCTCATGGCTCTCGCCCACGGCTGCCACAAGCCCTCCGTCCAGGCCTTCGGCGCCGACCAGTTCGACGACGGCCACCCTGGCGAGCGCGCCGCCAAGAGCTCCTTCTTCAACTGGTGGTTCTTCGGCTTCAGCGCCGGCATCCTCGTCGCCAACCTCCTTCTCACCTACATCCAGGACTACGTCAGCTGGGCCCTCGGCTTCGGCATCCCCTGCCTGGCCATGGCCGCCGCCATCCTCCTTTTCCTCCTCGGCACCAAGACCTATCGCTTTTACCCAGTGCACACCGACTCTTCGACAAATTGCCCCATTGATGGCCGGCAGAGAGACATGAAGCGGTTGCTCCCGCTGGCACCGATGTGGGCGACCACTCTCCCTTACGCCGTCGTCTCCTGCCAATCGCCGACGCTCTTCACCAAGCAAGGTGCTACCTTGGATCGGCGCATCGGCCCCAACTTCGAACTCCCGGCGGCGTCGCTCCAAGTCTGCTCCATCGTCGTCATCATCGCCTTCGTCGCGGTCTACGACCGCCTCCTCGTCCCACTCGCCCGGCGCCTCACGAAGCACCCCTCTGGCATCACCATGCTCCAGAGGATCGGCGCGGGGATGTTCATTTCGCTCGTCTCCATCGTAGTGTCCGCTTTAGTCGAGACGAAGCGGCTCGAAGTCGCCCGGGAGTCCGACATCGGCGTCACTCCGATGAGCGTGTGGTGGCTGGTGCCGCAGTACGCGTTGTTCGGTGTGTCCGACGTGTTCACCATGATTGGGCTGCAGGAGTTCTTCTACGACCAAGTGCCGGAGGCGTACCGCTGCCTGGGGCTGGGCCTCTACCTGAGCATTTTCGGCGTCGGCGAATTGCTCAGTGGGGGGCTGGTATCAGCGATCGACAAGATAAGCAAGATGGGCGGCGGAGACAGCTGGTTCGCAGAGGATGTCGAGGCCACTTCGATTACTTCTATTGGCTGCTCGCCGGACTCAGCGTAGTAGGGTTGGTCCTCTTCTTGTGCTTCGCTAATGCATACGTGTACAAGAAATAAGAATCGCTACCAGAAAAAAAAAATGTCTGATATGACGTTTTCTCTATCACACTTATGAAAAAGTGTTATTATAAAAATTTTATAATGACATTAGATAAAATTAATTATTTTTTATAAAAATAATCATTTTTTTTTATACCTCGATGATATATTTTATAAATGTCATTATATTATCCCACATATTAGACCTAGGTTCCATCTCCCTCTTTCCTTTCCTCCATCGCCATCTCCCCCTGCTTTCTTTGTTTTTACTCTATCACTTTTAGGTTTTTTCCCTCTACCACCCCTTCTTTCCTTTCCTTTTCTTTTTCCAGTGCAGTTAGGTTTTTCCTTCTCTGTAGCATCGAAGGTTGCCTCGCTGCGTGATGAGAGGACTACAAAAAAAAATTCATTTTTTTATGAAAAAAAGTTGCGCCATTTTTTTTTATAGATTTACGATAAAATTTACAACGAAAACAATATTCGTCTCAAATTGATAACATATTTGGCAACAAAAAAAAGTTGGTCGCAATCTAGAAAAAAAAGAGTTTCGTCACCAAATTCATTGCAGTTTGACGATAAATTTCTAAGTTTGTCGTAAATTCGAAAAAAATTTTGCGATAAAAAATATATTCGTTGCTAATTTATAATGAAAAATATATTTGTTGTAAAATCTAATATTATATTTGCATCCTGAAAGAAAAAATCTATGAATTTTGCAACGAATTTATGGATTCGTTGCAAAATTGCTACAAATGCATATTCGTAGTAAAAATGCAACGAAATCTGCGACGAAGATTTTTTCGTTGTAAATTTGTAACGAATTTTATTCGTCTTTTGCAAAGAAATATATTCATTGTAAATTTCCAACGAATATTAATTCGTTACAAAGTTTTATTTTTTTTAATAACGTAAAGGGACCTATGAAAGTCAGATTGGGATGAAACAAGTTTCTATCAGTCCGTATTGACGTCCTGATCGCACTAACTGCCTCAAATGTGAATTTATTAGATATATTATTTTTCATATTTAAAAGAAAAGATAGGTCAAAAGTTAGAGAAATTATTGAATTTGAAAATATTAAAACTTTTTATATTAAAAATTTATCGATAATCAAATATCTGTTGTCGGAAATCGTGTTCGAATGATTAACGAGATTTTTTCAATCTCGGTCACCGGCCTGGCCCCATAGATGTTTCCCATCGGTCGTCAGGGTAAATCGGAAAGTACTCGTGGTAGGTGGTTTAGTAGCCAACGTTCCAGGGTTCGCGTCTTATTTGGAGAAAAAATTCCTACAAATACATCATAGTTAGGATCGAATCGCGAATACCTATGATAACGATTAGTCGCCTACCACTGCATCATAACCCTGTATTCGAGGTTGTCACGCCGCTAGTAATCATTCGATGATGAATTTCACCTTTAGCTATAGTTGATCTGTATGTCACAAACTCGACGTCATAGATGGATCCTATAAGCATTCAATTCAGTAAATAGAGTGTTAGAGCAGTGTGGGATTCTGGGATGGATGGTATTTAATATAGAAGGTTAGTGTAAGAATTAGAAGCTGCATCCTCAATTCTACCATTTTCTGAATGTTGGCGTAGCTGATGTCATGAAAATTGGTCGTTAAATTCATCACAAAATGTTAATTTTTTACCTAGAACGTACCATTTACATTTTATCGTATATACATAATACAACATATCTTATTCATAACATACGTATCTATTTCCAAACTCGTTTATAACATATACATCCAACACATCTTAATTTCATGATACACATCCCACACACCCTATTTAACATTCCAAACCTAAATACAAGTCAAAACAAATCTAAATACATGTCTTCTTATTCTCCGGCAGACATGTTATTCTCCTTCCATATAGTGAGAGGTGGGATGAATCTATTTCAAAAAAACTACGTTGAGTGATGTCTCGTCTTTTCATCTCATTTCCCTACTCGACACTCGGTATCTTTCATTGTCGACTTGACAACCTGTTCGGCCGTTCGGGAGTGGCTTGGAGACCCACTTAGGAGATCCACATGGGACCAATTCGGACAAGTCACTGATTAGGTACTCCCGACTTAGACTGGATGCAACGTTCCAACCATATATAAGAAGCTTGGCAAAATCAGTCCCCGTTGTCAACCTGAAATTATCTGTTCAGGTCATGTTAACAGATAAGTTGAATTTGATTTGGTATAATTTCAATTCAACTAAGTCCCTAAATATCTCCAGCAGATTTTTCAACCATCTTGAAACATACTTGGGTTTGTTGAGATGACCACGGATAATGTTGAGGTGAAACAGAGTCATCACGAGGCACCCTCCTCCTCGATTAGGAATATTCCTATCAACCATAGAAAAAAAATCTAGAGATTGGGTTGAACTTCAATAGATGGCATCAGAAGATGTTCTTCTACTTGTCCACGCTCAATCTGGCTCGGTTCTTGACCGAAGACCCACAAGCAAGATGGGCGGCGGAGACAGCTGGTTTGCCGGCGACATCAACCGTGGCCACTTCGACTACTTCCATTGGTTGCTCGCCGGACTCAGCACAGTAGGGTTGGTACTCTTCTTGTGCTTCGCTGAGGCATGTGTATAAGAAATAGGAGTCGGTTAAAAAAACTCTTATCAATTTTATCAACATCATTTAAATTTAAAATAGTTTCAACATACTCGTTATAATACTTTTGTGTTAATATTGTTAATGATTGTTATAATAATAGTTTGAAATTTTTGATCATATTGAAATTATTTTTATTTTTGTAAGTAATTTTGAAAGTTGATATAAATTGTTTTATACAATAATGTTTTATTAATAGATTTTTTTTTTAATGTTGAGTCCATTTATTTTTTATATGTTATAATAGATATAAATTACCTAATGTAATATCGTTGTGATAAGGGTACTATCCTACCGGTTGATGCAGATATTTGTATAAATATTTATTTTAATAAAATTGCAAGTTAATTTTTAATGATCGTAAAAATATTTCGTTAATGTCTAATTTCTTTTGTATAAGGATCGTGTTAGAGCAAAATATTCATGATTATTTATACTTTTCTAGAATGTATGGTGCAGCGTGGAAGGGTCACTAAAATGATGATTTTTTATTTTGCTTAATTAATTAGGAAATAATTTATACTAAATAAGTAAAAATTTCCTTTGATTTTTATTAATAAATTTATAAGACTCGTTTGGGGGTTTTCGTAAAGATTGACAATCAAATAAGCCTGTCTAAAATAGAATCACGATATCATTATCTTTATTGATCTTTCAAAAATTAGTCAAGATTTTTATATAGTTAGAGTTTTATCACAAGAATTATCTTTCAAATATATACTTTTATAGAATTATCATAGATAAAAATTTTGATTTAGGATTCTCTAGTATCTTCGCAGTTTCTATCTCGACTAAAGGTTCAGATAATTTACTATCCGAGTTACTAGTCAGATTTAACTGTTTCGTGTTAGTCATGAGATGGATTGACAGAGATATTAGGGACGGCTGAATCATCTTTTATCATCATTCCCTATTCAAAATTTCAAATTTAAAATAGAAAAACTACTTTATTAAATATGAATATTTTCTTTTCACTACACAATACTCAATTTCCTTGTAATTTATCATATCTTTATTTATTTTTATTATTATTTCTCTCTATAGGTAATATTTACTTTTCGCCCAATCAATTTTCTTTATTTTTTCTCTTTTTCAAATTAAATAATATTTTAATATTTAGAGAATGAATTTTATTTCTCAAATTTAAAGAAGTATTATTCATAAAATTTAAATTTAGGAAATGGTTAAGATAATCGATTCAAAAGTTTTTTTATTGACTTTTTTAAAATTTAAAATAAATTTCGTGGAAGTTCACTTGGATGTTGTTATTTCCTTTCTAACTACTCTAACACATTTAAAAATATTCATTTATTAATAAATATTATAATATAGATTTGACATTTTCATTTAATATTTATAATTTTAAAATCATAATTATCACCATTTAAATTTATTGTGATTAATAATATTAACTTTGTCATTTGTCGGACAATCATAATATATATTTTCTACTCCCCCCCCCCCCCCATCTAAAATTTACTAGCCTAAGTCATTTGTCGGGCATTTCAAGCTGAACGTCGTTGCATGATTTGATGCGAAGGGAGGTCGCTTTAGTATGGGTGTTGTAATTCGAGATAATGAAGGTTTTGTCCGAGCTACGTGTGTATTTGGTATTCCTAAGCAGTGTCTTGTCTACTGTGATTTTTGCCATTCTTCCTGACCTCAAGTTTGTGAATCAAGTATGTTTTGACAAGGTTTTGATTTCTTTCGATTCTTCCTTAGCCGTCTAAATAGTGACTTATACTTTAGAGAATCGTAGTCCTGTTGACATCATTTTGACATAGATTTGAACTTTACTTCCTTCTTCTATATTTATTTCTATTAATCATGCTAACCGAACAACTAAATAAGTTGGCTCATAGCATCGCTCGTTTCGCTCTTTCTAATCCTTCTCCGAATTCTTGGTTTGACGAGGGCTTTTCTTCTTGGATTGTTCTTCATTCACTTGAAGATCTATAATATTTTATCTCTAAAAAAATTTATATTATATCTGAAGATGATTACGTTTACCTCAAACATCTCTCATAGCTCGTCTACAAATTATACGAACAGAAATAAATAACAAAATCAATTTATAGTCGACCATTAAATAATTAAGAACGGAAAGAATTTTATTATGAAAATATGCCTTCGTCGAAAATTAATCACCATCCTATGATTGGGTACCACTTTGGAAAAAAAAATGTCCGCTAAGGTGCGGGCATCTACAGTCATAACTCGTAAATCTCTTATAGAGATTTATACTCCGACATATTATTGTCACATTCAAAATTAAAAATCTCACTTCTTACAAATGTTTCTTTACTATTATAAACCTCTTCAACGGTCGGAGATCGTCGGTTGTGAGCGACAATCGGGCAGCACGGCGATGATGGATGACCAATTTGAGATAGGAAACAAAGACTTTCTGAGCCAGAAGAACCAATCTAGCCTCCGTAATTTACCTCCTCCGTGTTGACTCTGAGACTGATTGGGTGAGACGCTGGGGGTAAACGAATTATCTTTTACCACCGGAAGAACCAATCTGCCTTGACTATGATAAATGTTAAATAATTTATAGAAAATATAAATTTGATCTTAAAATTTTAAAATCTATTTATAGAAAAAATTATAAATCCAGCCTATCTTATGAGAATGGAGTTTATAATAAAAAAATTATAATATAAATCACATGTCATAAATGTTCTAAGGCTAGTCCTATAATTATATCCGCTAACACCGGTCGTATAATTGACATAAATGTTCTATGATTAGTCATATAATTATATAAAAATAATAATTAACGAGATTTTTTTTAACTTCGGATGATCGACTTGATTTAACGAAAATTTTTCACCAGCCGTCAGAGTAAATTGAGAAACGCTCGTCTAGAAGTCTAGTGTCTCAGGATTCATATATTATTTGATAAATTTTTTTATAAATACTTCATAGTTAGGGATCGAATAATGAATATATAAAATTACGATTAATTATTTTATCGTTGCGTCGTAACCCGGAGACAACTAGTCGTATAATTATAGCCACTAACACCGGTCGTATAATTGTCGAATCGGTTGAGGGAAATCAGATAATAATAATCTACTTTGTGTCGTTTTCAGGGCGGTTCACTGCTCCCTTCTTATTCGCATTCTACATTCCAATTCCTCGAATGTTCAGACTAGTTACCAAGCTATTATTGGATGATAGCAATCGGATAATGTATGGGGACCATGTTTATCATGCATTCACAACACGGGTAGAAATTGTTATGGGGGCAATAACGTACTAATAACAAGCTGTTTCTTCTGCTGCACGTCGCATCCCACGGTGACTCCGAGAGAGAGTGAGAAGGCGATGGACGACGGGGCTCTCCTCCTCCCCCAAGGCGATGGACGACGGGGCTCCGACGTCGTCGATGGGGCCGTAGACTATGCTGGCCGGCCCGCCTTCCGCTCGGCCTCCGGCCGCTGGATCTCCGCCGTCTTCATCATATGTGAGTACCGATCGATCGATTTTTCACGGTCATCTCATCTCCTCGCAGCGATCTCTTTTTCCCCCTTTGCTCTAATCCCGCCGCCGGCGATCCGCCTCCAGGGGTGGAGATCGGGGAGCGGTTCACCTACTACGGCGTGGCCAACGACCTAATCTCCTACCTCACTGGCCCGCAGTGCGAGTCGACGGCGACGGCGGCCGCGGCCGTCAATGTGTGGCGCGGCGTGGCGTCTATGCTGCCTCTCCTGGGCGCTTTCGTCGCCGATTCCTATTTCGGGCGCTACCGGACAATCGTCGGCGCCTCCCTCCTCTATATGCTGGTCCGTCATTCTAATCTCATTGTTCCTTTTATTGGATAATTACTAAAAGCTACCTTTTTTTTCAAGTTTTCTTTCCGAAATTAGCATAAAACAAGAAAATTAATTGAAATTTTCACTTTGATTTCGTCAAAATTAATTAAACAAAAAAGACGTGATAGTAAATTAACATGTTCTATCTCCATCACTCTTTCTTTCAACCTTATCGTCCGTTTCTTAAGTAATTAGGATGATTCCTGTACATGGTTCTCCTTTTTTTGCAACTTGATATTAAAAATTAAAGCCTAACGAGCGGAATAGGCCATACAAATTCTACCATATAAGGGTAATGATATTAAAAATGAATGTGTCAATAAAAATTTTGACCATCAATCAGCGACACGTCCGATGCCTGATTGATGATCGAACTAAACTATATCACTAGGGACACGGTAAATTTATCGAGGATCACTGTAATTACGATCTTGCATTATTCACCGTCGATTTCAACGGGTTTATCGTTGTCGGCGATCCTGACAGGTACAACATCCTCCCAAGACATATTTTGATTTGGGGCACGATTAAAGGCTGTCGGTAGTGTCCGATCGACAATCAAACGTCGAACGTGTCGCCGAATGATCGATGATTAAAATTTTTACTAAGATATTCACTATTACTGTGGGTATCATTTCTCTTTTTATAATTCAAATTGTTTGAATGAGGGTCACTTGAAATTTAACATAGATGATTAAATTTAAAATATTTTTTTAACTTTTATGAATTTTGATTAATTTATGTGCAAGCGAAAAATATTAATTGGAGATTGATAATGATTACCAAACTAATGGAGGGAAGAACGGCAGGGATTGAGCTTGATGACGCTTTCTTCCCTGCATTCATCGCCGTGCGGCGAGGCCGCCACCACGGACCCCGCCGACTGCGCGCCGGCGCCCGGCCAGGTGGCCTCCTTCTACGCCTCCCTCTACCTCATGGCTCTCGCCCAGGGCTGCCACAAGCCCTCCGTCCAGGCCTTCGCCGCCGACCAGTTCGACGACGGCCACCCTGCCGAGCGCGCCGCCAAGAGCTCCTTCTTCAACTGGTGGTTCTTCGGCTTCACCGCCGGCATCCTCGTCGCCAACCTCCTTCTCACCTACATCCAGGACTACGTCAGCTGGGCCCTCGGCTTCGGCATCCCCTGCCTCGCCATGGCTGCCGCCCTCCTTCTTTTCCTCCTCGGCACCAAGACCTATCGCTTTTACCCAGTGCACACCGACTCTTCGACAAATTGCCCCTGTGATGGCCGGCAGAGAGACTTGAAGCTGTTGCTCCCGCTGGCACCGATATGGGCGACCACTCTCCCTTACGCCGTCGTCTTCTCCCAAGCGCCGACGCTCTTCACCAAGCAAGGCGCTACCTTTGATCGGCGCATCGGCCCCAACTTCGAACTCCCGGCGGCGTCGCTCCAAGTCTGCTCCAACGTCGTCATCATCGCCTTCGTCGCGGTCTACGACCGCCTCCTCGTCCCACTCGCCCGGGGCTTCACCAAGCGCCCCTCCGGCATCACCATGCTCCAGAGGATCGGCACTGGGATGTTCATCGCCCTCGTCTCCATCGTCGTGTCCGCTTTAGTAGAGACGAAGCGGCTCGAAAACGCCAGGGAGTCCGACGACGGTGTAGCTCCGATGAGCGCGTGGTGGCTGGTGCCGCAATACGCGCTGTTCGGTGTGTCCGATGTGTTCACCATGATTGGGCTGCAGGAGTTCTTCTACGACCAAGTGCCGGAGGCGTACCGCAGCCTGGGGCTGGGCCTCTGCCTGAGCATTTTCGGCGTCGGCGAATTGCTCAGTGGGGGGCTGGTATCAGCGATCGACAAGATAAGCAAGATGGGCGGCGGAGACAGCTGGTTCGCAGACGATATCAATCGAGGCCACTTCGATTACTTCTATTGGCTGCTTGCCGGACTCAGCGTAGTAGGGTTGGTCCTCTTCTTGGGCTTCGCTAATGCATACGTGTACAAGAAATAAGAATCGCTACCAGAAAAAAAAACGTCTAAGATGACATTTTCTCTATCACACTTATGAGAAAGAAAAATGATATACAATATAAATTTGTAGCATAAAATCAATATAAATGATGTGACATTCTAATTATAGCAATCTTTAACGGGTTTATTATGCCCCCAAAGGTATAGTTTGGTTCGGGACGGCGGTCTCCCGATGTCGAAGTGGCAATCGGATGCGCATATAAAAAATGTCACGTCATTCGTGTTGAGTTTCATGCTACAAATTCTTACTGCGTATCATTACTCTATGAAAAAGTATCATTATAAAAATTTTATAATGACATTAGATAAAATTAATTATTTTTTTATAAAAATAATCATTTTAGACCTCCGTGACATATTTTATAAATGTCATTGTATGAAAATTTTATGCTAAGGATCTTACTGTGCAAACTCATGCAAAATTAATATATTTGATTTTTTTTTAATTTTTATTTTATTTTATTTTTTGCTTGCGATTACCCCTAAGGTTTAGTCATCCCATTTGGATTATAGTATTAAGCGCAAAAAAAATTTCAAACCATAAAAATAATTAACGTTTGTACGGAATTTGCACGATAAAATCTTTAGCATAGCAAAACTCTATCATTATATTATACACATATTAGACCTAGGTTCCATCTCCCTCTTCCCTTGCATCCATCGCCATCTACCCCTTCATTCTTTATCTTTCCACTATCACTGTTAGGTTTCTTCTCTCTCCAATCCCTTCTTTCCTTTCGTTTTTGTAGTACAGTTAGGTTCTTCCCTCTCTGTAGCACCGAGCATCGCCTTGCTACATGATGAGAGGCCACTTTGCCAGGCCATTGGTTCGCAAATGACCGCACGCGAGGTGGCCGATGCCTCGCCAAGCAGCCCATTCTCAAATGTCCACACATGAGGGGGCCAACACTGAGCAGTGATTTATTCGGAGGCAGCGACATTGCTACCTACACTAAAAAAAAAAAAAATCAAATTTTTAGGAAAAAAGTTACGACGTTTTTTTTCACAGATTTACGATAAAATTTATAATGAAAACAATATTCATCTCAAATTGATAACGAATTTAGCAATAAAAAAAAGTTGGTCGCAATTTAGCAACAAAAAGAGTTTCGTCATCAAATTTGTTACAGTTTGACGATAAATTTCTAAATTTGTCGTAAATTCGGAGAAAATTTTACGACAAAAAATATATTCATTGATAATTTATAATAAAAAAATATATTTGTTACAAAATCTAAAATTATATTTACAGCGCGAAAGAAAAATTCTATGAATTTTATAGATTCGTTGCAAAATTGCAACAAATGCATATTCGTCGCAAAAATGCAACGAAATTTGTGACGAATATTTTTTCGTTATAAATTTACAATAAATTTTATTCGTCGTAAATTTGCAAGGAAATATATTCATTGTAAATTTCCAACGAATATTAATTCGTTGCAAAATTTTATTTTATTTTAAATAGCGTAAAGGAACCTATGAAAGTCGGATCGGGATGAAACAAATTCTTATGGGTCCGCACCGACGACTCGATCGCACTACCTGCCTCAAATGCGAATTTCACATAATATATTATTTTTCATATTTAAAAGAAAAGATGAGTCAAAAGTTAGAGAAATATATTGAGTTTCAAAATATCGATTATGGAATATCTGTCAAAAATCGCATTCGAAGTAGTGACACCGTTGGTAATCATTAGATGCCGATATTTGAACTGTATGTCTACAAAACTCGACGTCATAGATGCATCTATAAGCATTGAATACAGTAGATAGAGTGTTAGCAAAAGTGCGGGTTTCTGGGATTGGATACTATTTAATATAGAAGGTTAGTGTACAAATTAGAAACTGCATCCTCAATTCTACCATTTTTTGAATATTGGCGTAGCTGATGTCATGAAAATTGGTCGTTAAATTCATCACAAAATGTTAATTTTTTACCTAGAACGTACCATTTACATTTTATCGTATATACATAATACAACATATCTTATTCATAACATACGTAATCCCAACCTAATTTATGTGTATTCTGGTCGGTCAACATAATGTCTTTCAAAGATAGGTCATGACCATTAGTGCTCTGACAGTCCGGCGTGGCAGGGCATAAGACATGGCGAATAGCCATGGGCTTGAGTTCCGCTTGAGTTGGATCGCCCGATTAGATGAATTACCGGGTCCAGTCTGAACTAGCCCTATCGGGAAACACCGAGTGCTCAGTCTAGGGTCAGTCGGTCGGTACTCTCTATGTGTTACAATGCTAAGTTGGTCGAGCTAGGCCCAAGCACCCCGCGACTCGGTGTATGTCACATATGTTTTGATCGGTATATCATTAGCTGTATACCTAGGTTTCCCTCGAAGTAGCCGATCGGCCGCACCCGTTTGGTGCGCTCCAACTCGGGAGTTATCGCTATCCACAGCAGTATCTACCCCTTGACACCATACTGATAAAGGTAGTACCAAAGTCGACGCAAGTCGACTCGAGCCTATCACTACTCGTGTCCGAAGCACGGATATTCCGCTGATGCAGTACCTTCCTGACAAGCTCTGACAACCCATACCGCGGCGCCCCTTAGATATGTCAGGATAAGACGGCGCTGGTCGGTGAGCTGACAGTGACCCCTGATCCTGTTCCCACATGAGACAAATGTGGCAGAAATAGAACAGAGATTATCGACTCCCCCGGCTATATAATGCTCTCCTTCCTTTAACTACAAGTATG
>JAGFNQ010000602.1:107129-122536 GCA_024364735.1 Boesenbergia rotunda | reverse complement strand
GGAATCTGTCTCTTAATTTAATAAGATTTGATTTAGAGAAATCAAAGTCTTAAACATATTATTTCCGAAATTGATTATGATAATTCAGGAAATTGTTTCCCAAAACAATTCCTTGAATAAAGTATGAAATTAGAATTAGGAAATCCGGTTCCTAATTCAATTAATGAGACTTGATAAATTAAGTCACATACATACTTTATTAAGGAAATCGTTAGAACATGACATAATTATATGTCATGAATGTGCATAAAAGAAAAGGATGAGACCCAAAACCCCTTACAAAATATTAAGGCCAACACCTTCCATTAATATGGTTAGAACCGGAGTTTTGTTTCTCGTTTGGGTTGATGGACACATCCATGCCCGGCTTGAACCTCAACATGTTCAAACCATGGAATTAGTTTATGATTAATATAGTTGGAGTCAGAGGTCAATCCTTAGTTTTGGTTGTTGGACACATCCAAGCCTGACTAAACGGTTGAATGAGCTCCAACCATATTAAAACTATTTCTTGATTAATGGGTCAGCCTTAAGCTTGGAGCATCGATTTGTTGTGCCACAGCCAAGGTCGATGTAAAGAGAGGTGCAGTTGGGTGCTATGTATATTGTTGCATACTTGTTAATGAGTTAACAACCCAATGATTTATGCAAACATTCAATTAGTTGATAGCATAATGTGATAGTTACATATGTATAATATGTAATCGGTATAATTACCTACCTTCATAGCTAAGAATAACTTGATGGACTCTAGCCATGGTTGTTCTTATCTATGGTTGGATATCAACCTATTTGGAGATGTTCCTACGATCTCCCGAATTGATAAAAAGGGTTATTCAATTCGAAAAATAAATAGGATTTAATTAATGTATATTGATGCATTCTTTATCATTCTCATCACATAACCTCAATTTGTATTTCTAGGATAATCACCTGATCATGTCTTCTCTGAATTTGCGTTCCATTTTGGACACCAATAAGCTGACTGGGCCAAACTTCATGGACTGGCTTCGAAACCTGAGGATAGTCCTCAAGGCAGAAAAGCTTGCTTATGTCCTTGAAGAACAACTTCCCAACCATCCTCCTGAAGATGCAACTCTAGACCAGTTAGTGGCCTATCAGAAACATGTGGCCGATTCTGAAC
This sequence comes from Boesenbergia rotunda, assembly GCA_024364735.1. NCBI lineage: Eukaryota > Viridiplantae > Streptophyta > Magnoliopsida > Zingiberales > Zingiberaceae > Boesenbergia > Boesenbergia rotunda. Next base: position 121,392 of record JAGFNQ010000602.1, on the reverse strand, counting down.
TTGCGAGTTGCATCATGCTGGCCGCTATGGTAGCAGAGCTACAAAAGCAGCATGAGCATATGGATGCTCATACCATCGTCTTCCATCTTCATGAGCTGTTTGACGAGCAGGCGAGATCCGAAAGGTTTGAGGTCTCCAGACTCCTCTTCACCTCTAAGATGTAGGAAGGCACTTCTGTTTCACAGTTTGTATTGAAGATGTTGGGGTACATTGAGCGACTAGACACACTCGGATTTGCAATGGATCATGAACTAAGTATTGACTTAATTCTGCATTGTTTGCCCGAGAGTTACTCACAGTTTGTGATGAACTATCGGATGAACAAACTGGAGACTACCATTCCTGAGTTGCTTAACCTACTGAAGACTGTAGAGCCTTCTGTAAAGCAGGATCAGAAGACGGTACTGTTAGTTGGTTACTCAAAGAAAGGCTCTAAGAGGAAGCCCAAAGAACAAAATAAGGGAAGGAAGAAAAAGGCCAAAAAGATTGAAAAGACACCAAAAGGCACTTGTCATCACTGTGACAAGGAGGGCCACTGGCGAAGAAACTGCAAGGTTTATCTTGAGTCCTTGAAAAAGAAGGCATCCGATGCCCCATCCTCTTCAGGTATCTTCGTTATTGAATGTCACTCTATTTCCTCGGACACCTGGGTACTTGATACTGGGTGTAGTTCACATATATGTAATGACATACAGGGGCTAAGGAATAGAAGAAGACTCGTCAAGGGAGAAGCGAATTTGCGAGTTGAAAATGGAGCAAAGATTTCTGCTGTTGCCATCGGAACATATTTGCTAAGCTCCCTACTGGACTTGTCTTAAAATTGGATAATTGTTATTTTGTTCCTTCGTTAATAAAGAACATTGTATCTATTTCATGCTTGAATGAAAAGAGTTATCATTTAACTTTTAGTAACAATTGCTGTTACATAACTTTAAATGGTGTTCTTTATGGGACCGGAACTCTATACAATGGTATCTACACGTTAGATTTATTCGGTGACGTTTTCAATATCGAAGTTAGCAACAAAAGTTCTCGAATAGATAATCAAATAGACTCCTATATGTAGCATTGTCGTCTTGGCCATGTAAGTAAGAAACGCATGACCAAATTACACCGATGTGGAATTCTGGAATCATTTGAACCCGGTTCATTTGATACATGTGAATCATGCTTAAAAGGCAATATGACCAAATTACCCTTTTTCGAAAAAGGTAAAATAGTGGGAGAATTGCTTGGTCTAATACATACTGATATATGTGGACCAATGTCAACTCTTGCACAAGGAGGCTATAGCTACTTCATTACCTTTATCGATGATCACTCACGATTCGGGTATGTGTTCTTAATGAAACACAAATCTGAAGCTTTTGAGAAATTCAAAGAGTTTAGAAGTGAAGTAGAGAAACAGCTTGGCAAAAGTATTAAGATACTTCGATCCGATCGGGGTGGTGAATACTTAAGTCAAGAGTTTCAAGATTATCTTAGGGACAATGGGATATTGTCTCAATGGACTCCGCCATATACACCATAGCATAATGGTGTATCTGAGAGACGTAACCGAACCTTGATGGACATGGTTAGATCTATGATGAATCATGCAACTCTTCCAAAATCCTTTTGGGGCTATGCGCTTAAGACAGCTGTTTACTTACTAAACAGAGTCCCAACCAATGTAGTCTCTACTACTCTATATGAGACGTGGAATAGTAAGAAACCTCATTTATCTCACCTAAAGATATGGGGTTGTCCTACTTATGTAAAGCGTACTATATCAGACAAATTGGATGCTAAGTTTGATAAATGTCTATTTATTGGATACCCTAAGGAAATGAAAGGTTACCAATTCTATCATCCTTTGGAACAAAAGGTGTTTGTTTCAAGGCATGTTGTATTTCTAGAAAAAGAATTTTTTTACAAGAAAACAGTGGGAGTAGCATTGAACTTGAAGAAGTTCAAGAAACTCCAATAGACATTACAAAGACACCTAGTCTAGACCCACAACCAATAACTCATAATGATGAGCTATTAATTGAACCTAAAACAACACCACTTCTTCATAGGTCTGATAGGACACGCAATATTCCAGAGAGATACGGATTTCTCATAAGTGAATCGAACAATGTGTTACTCATTAACGATGACGAACCTATCAGTTATGAAGATATTTTGAAAAATTCAGAAAGGGATAAATGACTTGAAGCCATGAAGTCGGAAATGTATTCCATGTACAAAAATCAAGTATGGGATTTGGTTAACCCACCTGAAGGGATTAAGCCCTTAGGGTGCAAGTGGGTTTTCAAGAAGAAAACTGACATGGAAGGTAATGTTGTTACCTTTAAGGCTAGATTAGTGGCAAAAGGATATCGTCAGAAATAAAGAATTGATTATGATGAAACCTATTCGCCAGTAGCTATGCTTAAATCCATTCGGATGCTCCTAGCCATAGCAGCTCATTATGATTATGAGATATAGCAAATGGATGTGAAAACAGCTTTCCTTAATGGAAACCTGCTTGAGGATGTATACATGATACAACCTGAAGGTTTCACATCGGTTAATAAAACCAAAGTATGCAAGCTTCGACGATCCGTATATGGACTAAAGCAAGCATCCAGGAGCTGGAACATCCGTTTTGATGAGACAATCAAAGAGTTTGATTTCTCACAAAATCCTGACGATCCTTGTGTGTACAAGAAGGTTAGTGGGAGTGCAGTCGTATTCCTAGTGTTATATGTCGATGACATATTACTTATAGGAAACGATATATCAGTCTTACAGTCAGTTAAAATTTGTTTGTCCAAAACTTTCTCCATGAAAGACCTGGGAGAAGCAACCTATATCCTTGGGATTAGAATATATAGAGATAGATCAAAACAGTTGCTTGGTCTTTCGCAGTCTACATATATAGACCGAGTGCTAGAAAAGTTTAGCATGTCGGAATCCAAGAAAGGTTACCTTCCCATCAGGCATGGGATCAACCTTTCGAAGTCTATGTGTCCGTGCACAGAAGACGAGAGGATTTGCATGAATAAGATTCCTTATGCATCCGCGATAGGATCTATCATGTATGCTATGTTATGTATTAGGCCCGATGTATCGTATGCTCTGAGCGTCACAAGCAGATACCAGTTTGATCCAGGAATGGATCATTGGGCGGCTGTCAAGACAATCCTCAAGTACTTAAGGAACACTAAGGATGTGTTACTAATATATGGAGAAGGTGATATGATAATACGTGGGTATACAGATGCCAGTTTCTAGACAGATAAGGATGACTCCAAATCTCAGTCCGGATACGTATTTATTTTGAATGGAGGCACAATAAGTTGGAAGAGTTCCAAGCAAGACACCATAGCGGATTCTACCACGGAAGCGGAATATATTGCAGCTTCGGAAGCAGCAAAGGAAGCAGTCTGGATAAAAAAGATTGTCTCAGAACTTGGTGTGGTTCCAACCATTGATGAAGCAATACCGGTTTACTGCGACAACAATGGAGCTATTGCACAAGCATAGGAACCAAGGTCTCATCAAGGATCCAAACATGTGCTTCGCCGCTATCATCTGATTAGAGAGATTATAAGTAGGAATGATATACAAATTGAGAAAATTCCCACTGAAAGGAATTTAGCGGATCCTTTAACTAAGGCCTTGCCTCAAAGTAAGTTTGAGGGTCATGTTAGAACCTGTGGTATTGGGTACCGTAGCGATTGACATTAGGCCAAGTGGGAGTTTGTTAGTGATATGAGAGAATTGTCCTAAGGCAATCGCCTTATGATTGTAATCATTTATTCTAATAAATGAATATTCACTATTTAAGTATACATGTTTGTGTATTTGATTGAGATCTTAAACTCATTTACTGAATGTCCGCAATACTATTCAGAGCATGAGAGAATTTGTGATGAATTCACAACTAGTGATTATCTCTACATGTGCAGTTGTGAAGTATTGAAATTGTCCCTAGTTGATGAATTGATAAATACGGACACTATCAATTCTGTTGAGACTAGCATGGGTTATTCTCTAATCAGCTGATTCTCACTGGCTAGTGACATTGAGATGTCTGGAGATAAACATGAATGCTAGTTAAGGGAACTAGTTCATTGGAGTGACTGGCTATAAAACTTCATATGGTAGTCTACATATAGATATGTCAGTGAAATTCTTACTGCAGCATAAGTGCGATGTTCCTTTGACTTGCGGTGTTAAACTCATCTTGGTCATGGAGACTTATACTTTGACATCTTAAGCAATCATCTCCAAGGAGGTGTGGACCCAGGATGATTGGGTATAAGCCGAAGTGCCCGAAGATGTTTGAACAACCTACAAAGGATACACCACTCCTTGCGAGGAGATGTATACCCGAGGCCTATCGTCGGATTGTTACTCGAAGCCTCTGGCCAGAGTATGACATGTTCAGAGTATGAATCTCTTAAATACATGAGAGTAATTAGAATCCGTAGGACGAGAAAACGTTACTTGGGCTAGGTGTGACATAGTCAGCCTAGTGGGGACTGACACACATAGACCATGTCCTGAACTAAGTGGGTATAAGATGGTCAAGGGAATGGGGCACGATACATTATAGCTGCTGAAGGGTTTCAGAATTGTTTCTGAGGTCAACCGTTGATCTTTCGATTAATTGGGGATCATGATGTACTACTAGGGGCCACTCATGATCGTTCTATAATTGATTAATTATAGACGACCAACATAAATCGAAAGCCTATTTAGTCACACACACTACGAGTAATCCGAGGGATTTAAAACGAGTTGAAAATTGGATTTTCCAATCAAGAGAGATTAAGTTTGGTTGAGCCAAACGATTAGTCGAATCTGAATTTTTCAGAGACGCATCGGAAGCGTAAAATGGCTAAGTCTTTTGAAGACTTAATAGATGAATTAAATAAGTTTAATTCATTGGGGCGTGGCTTGGATGGGCCGGCCAAAGAGGGCCTCCATCCTCTTTGCTTGGCCGACCACAACAAAGGGAGAGAACCAAGTTTTTGGTTCAATTTATAAAATAAACCAAGTGTGGTTTGTTTTATAAAATTATAGATGATATAAATTTTTATATAATAAACCAAGGTTTAGTTTATTTTTCATGGAAATTAAAATGAACCATGGATTGATTTATTTTATAAAATCAATCATGGATTGATTTACCATGATAAGGAAATTTATTCCATAGGTGAGAAGATTTTTATCATGAATTAAAATATGATTTTAACCATGATATAAAATCAAACTTGGCATGATGGAATAAGTTATTCCATATTTGAGAGGATTGATGGTTGAGAGGCCACTATATAAAGGACCCAAGGCAAGGCTTGGGTCCTTTATAGAGATGAAGGCATAGGCTCTCTCCCTCTCTTTCTCTCCTTCTCTTCTCCCCTTCTTGCCATGTGCCAACCAGCCCCAAGAAGGAGCACCAGCTGGCCGCCCCTGCCCTTTCCCTGCCGACCACCACCTGCTGCCAGAGAAGGAAGCTTCGGCCATCTCTTGGCCGGAAGAAGGTGCTACCGGAATTAGAGTTTGCCGCAAGGATCCTTTTTGCCGCAAGCCTCTTCTTTTGCTTCACCGGAATTTTGATTCCGGCCATCCTTTTGTGGTTAGTCTTCCAACTTCTCTCTTGGTTTTTCTCGTCACGTTCTCGAAGAATCTAGTAGTTCTCGAGAACACGAAACTCGTGGCTTTGCGAAGTCATCCCAAAGATACTCGGCGTGGAAGCGAATAGAGGCGGAGCTTCCAAGGGACGCTTACGGTTGGATCTCGTCCGTTCCTTCGAGTTACGCGAGGTAATACGTAAATTAGTTTATGTTTCTGCAAAATTTCAAATATATGATCATGTCTACACAAGATAAACTTGCATGCTTAGATGTGTGGCTAAATGATTTAGAGAAATTATTTATGCTAAACCTTCCACTGCACGTAATTAATTTTGAAATTACGAACCCGCATCCATGTCAACATGCACCCTGTCCCAACAGATATTACACTCCAATCTTTGCCTAGGAGTTTTGAGCAGTTCCGGCTCAACTATAGCATGAATAAAGCATGAGTATACATTGAGGGAACTCCTGGGAGAACTCCAGGGGACAGAGGGGCTCTTTTGTAAAGGTTCGCAGGCCTTGGTCACTTAGAAGGTTTCTACTTCTGTGCCGAAAGGTAGGAAGAAGAAGAAACAAGGTGAGTCCAAGAAGACAGCAGAATCGTAGGGACCTCGGACTAGTGTGAAGAAGCCGAAAGGCAAGTGCTTCACGCGTAAGCAAATTGGACATTAGAAGGCGAACTGTCCCCGTTGTCAAGAGAAAGGTATATCTTTTCTTTTTGTCGTTGTATCATGTTTAGCGGTGTTATCCACCGGTACCTGGTGGGTAGATACGGATGCCACTAAACATGTCTGTAATTCTTTACAGGGGTTCTAGGAAGCCCAACGATACACTAAGGAAGAGATTACTGTCTACAAAGGGTATGCTACGGAGGTGTCTACTATTGCAGTGGGAGTTATTTATTTGTCTTTAGAAGATAAAGTTTTGGTTTTAAGATTGCTTTTATGTACCTAATTTTAGAAAAAACTCTGGTTCAGTTTCTGAAATAATGGATATTCTATTGCCTTTTGTTAAGAAAAGTAGAATAGAAAGATTATCTGTTTAGGAACATGGATAAGAAATTTAAGCAATTAAAACATAAGTCTCCCATGATGCAAATAGTAGCTAATAACTCATCATCTAACCTACGTAAGAGAAAGGTTCCTTCCGAGATGAACCAAATATACCTTTAGCATCTATGGCTTGGTCTTATTAACCTTAGTAGGATTCAAAGGTCGATAGCCGATGGGCCCTCGGGTTCATTGGTGGTGGGAAACATCCCAACCTTTGAATCGTACTTGAAAGGTAAGATGACCAAGAGGCCTTTCAAGACCGAGGGGTATAGAGCCAAAGATTTGTTGGATCGAGGAAACACGATATAGGGGGGGTGAATATCGTGAAAACGTATCAGATTAAAAAGAGAAAGTTCGCAGCAGAATTTAAACAAAACACACACATAGAACTCAAGTAGTTTTACTTGATTCGGAGTCACGTTTGACTCCTACTCCAAGGCCCACGGTCCTTGACCATTTACTGCGGGCAATTCTATAGTAGCGCAAAAGTTTACAAAAATTGTTACAATATTATTGCAGTAAGTAAACAAGTATACTCTTCGTTACTGACACCCGGTATGGATCATTCTTCGGAGCAGAGGGTCGTCGTCGGTGCTAGAATGTCAAGAACGGAGTTTGCCGGAGCAGAGCATTTGAACGAAGAGCTTGGAAGCTTTGGAAAAAGTGATGTCGAAGCCTTAGGGGTCGAGCCCCTTTTATACTGCACCTGGCGGCGCCTGGGACGTCGGGGGCGCCTGACACGTGCCTTCGGATCCGAAAACCTTTATCCGAAGCTTGGTCAGCGCTTATCCTCTTCGAATCGGCTCTGGAGCTGACGGGGGCGCCCGAGACGTTGGGGGCACCCCGGTTGACTTGGTTCGTTGGCTTCGTGGTTGAGTTTGCTTCGATCATAGTTTGGCGTTGACCCAGCGCGCCCGGGACCATCAGGGCGCTCGGGACCTTCAGGGCGCTCGGGACCATCAGGGCGCCTGGCCTAGTAAGCTTTCGAAGCGATTCTTGCTTAACTGCTCGTTTGTCTTTGACCTTGGGTGCCCGGGACCTCCCGGGCGCCTAGCCCAGCTGCTGCCCCTCTCCTTTGGGGCATTCTGAGCTGCAGAAACACATTCCTTTGGTCCCTGCATCCAAGGTTAGTTCCACAACAAGCAAGGCAAGAATGTTAGTTAGTTTTTACAGTCGTAGCTGTCTTGGTTCTGACTTCGGGTTTCCCAAATGGAACCCTAGGTCGAACCGACGCCTACTGTTCCCTCGACGGGGAACACGTCCTCACCTACTCCTCACAGGAGAATTTACCTTTTGCCAACCGGCTCCTCCGGTTGGACTTTTACCCAGCAGCCCTTCGCCAGGTGCCTAGCAGTCCTTCGCCAGGTCTTAGACTCCTAGCTGCCCTTCGCCAGGTGCCCAGCAGCCCTTCGCCAGGTCTTAGGGTTTCGATGCTTAGCAGTCCTTCGCTAGGTGCCCAGCAGCCCTTCGCCAGGACTTCTTTCTGCACACTCAGTGAACACATTAGACCAAAATAACATCTTAACTTTTGAACCCCTTGCTATTATCAAAACCCAGGTTTGACTTAGGTGCTGCCTGCACCAACAATCTCCCCCTTTTTGATTTATGGTAACCTGGTTCAAAAAGTTAAGTTTAAAGACAAGACCATGTAAAGCGCCAAATTAATTTCCTCCCCCTGGAAGGAATCTCCCCCTAGGGTTTTCAAAGGTTCGCAGGGTTTGAAAACATTTCTAATTCTAAAAGGGAAATGGTTTTTCAATACTTAGATCATTTTTTAAAAAATGTAAGTTAGAAAATATTTTTCCAAAAAATTTGGGTTGACCACTTGGAAAATTTACACTTAGAATATTTACACTTAGAAAAGTTTCAAGTAAATACTTAGTTTTTGTACTTTAGAAAATTTTCAAGGAAATTTTGAAATTAATACTTAGAAACTTTCAAAAAAAATTTCTACCCTATTTTTGAGTTGTGGAAAAAAATTTTCCAACCTCTTTAGCACTTTAGAAAGTTTTCAAGGAAATTTTGAAATTAATACTTAGAAACTTTTCTATTTAAGTCAAGTGCTTTGAAATAAATTTTAAAAATAATTTAAGTCAAGTGCTTTGAAATAAATTTTGAAAATAAAGGCAATTGACTTTATCTCCTAGCGAAGGACTGCTAGGCATATAAACCCTAAGACCTGGCGAAGGGCTGCTGGGCACCTACCGAAGGGCAGCTAGGAGTCTAAGATCTGGCGAAGGGCTGCTAGGCACCTGGCGAAGGGCTGCTGGGTAAAAGTCCAACCGGAGGAGCCGGTTGGCAAAAGGTAAACTCTCCTGAGAGGAGTAGGTGAGGACGTGTTCCCCGTCGAGGGAACAGTAGGCGTCGGTTCGCCCTTGGGTTCCATTTGGGAAACCCGAAGTCAGAACCAAGACAGCTATGACTGTAAAAACTAACTAATTACATTCTTGCCTTGCTTGTTGTGGTACTAACCTTGGATGCAGGGACCAAAGGAATGTGTTTCTGCAGCTCAGAACGCCCCAAAGGAGAGGGGCAGTAGCTGGGCTAGGTGCCCGGGAGGTCCCGGGCGCCCAAGGTCTAAGCCAAGTAAGCTTTCGAAGCGATTCTTGCTTAACTGCTCGTTTGGCTTTGACCTTGGGCGCCCGGGACCTCCCGGCCGCCTAGCCCAGCTGCTGCCCCTCTCCTTTGGGGCATTCTGAGCTGCAGAAACACATTCCTTTGGTCCCTGCATCCAAGGTTAGTTCCACAACAAGTAAGGCAAGAATGTTAGTTAGTTTTTACAGCCGTAGCTGTCTTGGTTCTGATTTCGGGTTTCCCAAATCGAACCCTAGGTCAAACCGACGCCTACTGTTCCCTGGACGGGGAATGCGTCCTCACCTACTCCTCTTAGGAGAGTTTACCTTTTGCCAACCGGCTCCTCCGGTTGGACTTTTACCCAGCAGCCCTTCGCCAGGTGCCTAGCAGCCCTTCGCCAGGTCTTAGACTCCTAGCTGCCCTTCGCCAGGTGCCCATCAGCCCTTCGCCAGGTCTTAGGGTTTCGATGCCTAGTAGTCATTCGCTAGGTGCCCAGCAACCCTTCGCCAGGACTTCTTTCTGCACACTCAGTGAACACATTAGACCAAAATAACTTCTTAACTTTTGAACCCTTTGCCATTATCAAAACCCAGGTTTGACTTAGGTGCTGCCTGCACCAACAATCTCCCCCTTTTTGATTTATGGCAACCCGGTTCAAAAAGTTAAGTTTAAACACAAGAACAGGTAAAGCGCCAAATTAATTTCCTCCCCCTGGAAGGAATCTCCCCTTAGGTTTTTCAAAGGTTCGCGAGGTTTGAAAACATTTCTAAGTCTAAAAGGGAAATGGTTTTTCAATACTTAGAACATTTTCAAAAAGTTTAAGTTAGAAAACATTTTTCGAAAAATATTTTGGGTTGGGTACTTTGGAAAATTTACACTTAGAAAATTTACACATAGAAAATTTTCAAGTAAATACTTAGTTTTTGTACTTTAGAAAATTTTCAAGGAAATTTTGAAATTAATACTTAGAAACTTTCAAAAAAAAATTTCTACCATATTTTTGAGTTGTGAAAAAAAAATTTCCAACCTCTTTAGCACTTTAGGAAGTATTCAAGGAAATTTTGAAATTAATACTTAGAAACTTTTCTATTTGAGTCAAGTGCTTTGAAATAAATTTTGAAAATAATTTAAGTCAAGTGCTTTGAAATAAATTTTGAAAATAATTTCAGTCAAGTGCTTTGAAATAAATTTTGAAAATAAGTTAAGTCATGTAAAAGGCAATTGACTTAAGGAATTTTACTTTATGATAAAGGAGATAAAGTTTTGAAATTTGAAAAAAAAAATTTAAAACCTTCTCTTCTCTACTTTCCAATCTCTCCCCCTTTGTCATATATCAAAAAAATAATATAGCAAAACAATATAGCAAAAGAAGTAAGGTGTTGTACTGAACCAATTCAAGGTATAAACTGGACCAAGTCAATTCTAATTTTCTCTTTTGGGTCCTGTCTAACCCAATTAGTTATTTACTAACTGTTATAAATAGTAGCTTTCGCTAGGGTTAGTCAAGTTAAGTGTTCTGTTCAAGTTAGATTTTCTAAGCTTAACACTTAACCTGATTACTGTTTAATTTGTATTTAGTGTCCCAATTACTGCAGATGCACTGACTTAAAGCATCTTGAATTAAGGCAAAGACCTAAGCATCTCAACCCATTCTAGGTTATCAATCAAAAGTACCCTAAGGTGCTTGTGAGATGCTGACTTCTAGATCTATAGGTGCATGCAGTTCTAGGGTTAAGGCATAGGCTAAGTCCATTTGCGAAAAATCCTTAGTTTTGAAAGGGGTAATTTTTCTTAAGAAAGACTAATTCGAAAAATTGTTTTAAAAATGCACAAAGAAGTAGAGAAATTAAGTAGGAACTGATAAGTAATAAAATAATTTTACCAAAACACAGAAGTATAGCAACTCTATTCTACCAAGCATAATCCTAACTATCTTCTTAGTGAGCTGAACTCAGACTCAGGTAGGAGTTTGGTGAATATGTCAGCTAAGTTAGATTTAGAGTCTACATGCTTAAGGACTATCTCACCCCTGGCTACATGATCTCTTACGAAGTGGTGTTTGACTTCTATGTGTTTAGTTCTAAAGTGTTGTATTGAATTCTTAGTTAGATTAATTGAGCTTATATTATCAATGTAGACCTGAGTTTGAGTGTAGTTGAGCTGGAAGACTTTAAGAGTGTACATCATCCATAAGAGTTGTGCTACACACTCTCCAAAAGCAACATACTCAGCTTCAGTTGTGGATAGAGCTACACAGTGTTGCTTTCTGCTACACCAACTTACTAGACTATTTCCTAAAAGTTGGCAGCTTCCACTTGTACTTTTTCTATCTAGTTTACACCCAGCATAGTCAGAATCCGAGTATCCTGACAAGTCAAAAGTTGAGGTCCTAGGATACCAAAGCCCTACATTTAGGGTGCCCTTAATGTATCTTAATATTCTTTTTAGGGCTGCTAAGTGTGTTTCCTTAGCACAGGTTTGGTATCTAGCACACATTCCTACAGCAAAAAGGATATCGGGTCTGCTGGCTGCAAGGTACAGTAGACTTCCAATCATACTTCTATAAAGTTTAAGGTCTACTGGTTTACCATTAGGGTCATTATCTATTTTTGCATTTGTGGCCATGGGGGTACTTATGCTTTTAGAGTTATCCATTTTAAATTTCTTTAGCATATTTGGATTGATGGACATAGTTTTCATCCCTAGTTTGCTTAATTTGTAACCCTAGAAAGAAGTTGAGCTCACCAACTAAGCTCATTTCGAATTCATTTTCCATTATTTTAACAAATTCTTTTAGGAAGTTTGAGTTGGTGGATCCAAAAATTATATCGTCGACGTAGATTTATGCAATAAAGATGTTTTTTTCTAAGGTCTTAATAAATAAGGTTGAGTCAATTTGTCCCTGGTTAAATTCCTTACAAATGAGGTAGGTTGATAGACGTTCGTACCATGCCCTAGGTGCTTGTTTTAGTCCATAAAGTGCTTTAGTGAGCTTGTAAACATGGTCAGGTCTTTCTAAGTCCTCAAAACCGGGGGGTTGTCCTACATAGACTTCTTCCTTAATAAATCCATTTAGAAAAGCTGACTTTACATCCATTTGGTAGAGTTTAAATCCTTTATGGGATGCAAAGGCTAACAACATCCTAATGGACTCAAGTCTAGCTACTGGGGCATAGGTTTCGTCATAGTCTATCCCTTTGACTTGACTGAACCCTTTGGCTACTAAGCGGACTTTATTTCTCACTATTTCCCCTTGACCATTTAGCTTATTCCTAAAAACCCACTTAGTATCAATAATGGATTTGCCCTAAGGTTTAGGTACTAGTTCCCAGATTTGTTTCCTCTCAAACTAGGCTAACTCTTCTTGCATTGCTATAATCCAATCAGGATCAGGTAAGGCTTCTTCTATAGTCTTAGGTTCAATTTTTGAAATCAGTGCAATCTGACTAAGGTTTCTATAGGAGGACCTAGTTCTGACTCCTAAGGTTGGATCACCCACAATTTGATCAGTTGGGTGACTGAGTCTGGATTTCTTAGTTTTTCTAGAACTTGGTTCAGGCTCAGGTCCATCCGGTCGGTTTGGTTCAGTATTTGGTTCAACTATTTGGGTTGGTCTAATTGTTGGTTCAATTGACTCAATAGTTGGTTCAATAGTTAGTTCGTTTAGGGGTTCAATTAATAGTTCAACAGTTTGTTCATTATCTTCGTGATCAGTATTTGATGAATTTAGATCTGGATTATTAGATTTTGAATTAATTTCTTCATCAAATATTAGATTTGTTGTTTCTTCAATTTTCTTAGTTTGGTTATTGTAAACCCTATAGGCTCTACTTGTTGTTGAATATCCTAAGAAGATGCCTGGGGTTGACTTAGACTGGAATTTACCTAGATAGACCATGGTGTTTAGGATATGAACTTTGCACCCAAAGACCCTTAGGTAATGTAGGTTTCGAAGTCTATGGTAGTATAATTCATAGGGTGTTTTATTGTGTCGTTTGTTAATTAGGACCCTATTTTGGATGTAACAAGCCGTACTAATTGCTTCTGGCCAAAATTGGTTAGCTAGGTTGAATTCATTGAGCATAGCCCTAGCGGCTTCCTGTAGGGTTCTATTCTTCCGTTCAACTATCCCATTTTACTGGAGGGTTCTAGGACACGAAAATTCGTGTATATACCCGTTTATCTTACAAAACTCCTCGAATCGTTGATTTTCAAACTCTCTCCCGTGATCACTCCTAAGTCTTTTGATTTTGGTATCGTTTTGATTTTCAATTAACTTACAAAAATCACTAAATAGGTTTAGGGTTTCATCTTTGGTCTTTAGAAACCTAACCCAGGTAAACCTAGAGTAATCATCAACAATTACTAAGCAGTACCGGTTTCCGCTTAGTGACTTGGCTCTATGTGAATCAAATTGGTCAAGGTGCAGGAGCTCAAGTGTGGTTTGAGTTAGGTCTGATTGAATTAGTTTGTGATTAGATCTGGTTTGTTTACCTTGATTGCATGATTCACATATTAAGTTTTCATGATTCTTGATTTTAGGTATACCTTTAATTAGGCCAAGTTGAGTGATTTTTGAAATTAATCTCAGATTAGTGTGACCTAATCTCCTATGCCAGAAGTTTGATTCTTCTAACTGAGTTAACATGCATTTAGGTACTAAGGGTAGGTTTATCGTGTAAACATTATTTTTCCTAGAGCCCTTAAGCATGATCTCTGAGTCTTGCAAGTTTCTAATCAGGCAGTTAGAGTTGGTAAAGGTAACTACATAGCCAGTATCACACAATTGACTTATGCTAAGCAAGTTAAATTTAAAATCTTCAACCAAAAGCACCTTTTTAATAACAAAGTCAGATTTGAGTTCAATGTTACCTGACCCAATCACTTTGAGTGTAGCATTGTTGCCAAATGCTACTGAGCCTAGGTTCTTGAACTTGAGTTTGGTGAATTTCAATTTATCCCCAGTCATGTGTCTGGAGCACCGCTATCCAACATCCATTGGTCCAAATCTTTATGTTCCTACAT
>JAGFNQ010000602.1:46027-105058 GCA_024364735.1 Boesenbergia rotunda | reverse complement strand
AGCAGGTTCGATTGTGGGGCCTCTTCTTCTTCTTCGGAGGAAGACTCGTCCCACGTGGCTTGAAGGGCCTTCTTCCTTCGAGTCTTCTTGGCTTCTTTTAGATTAGGGCACTCCGATTTGTAGTGTCCCTTCTTGTTGCATTCGTAGCAGGTCACATTTGATTTGGTCTTAGATGTTGAGGGTTCAGCTGGATCTTCCTTCTTTCGGTAAGGCTTTTCTTCTATTGGTCTGATTCTTCAGCTTCTTGTAGTAGTCCCAGGCTAACCGAACCAGCTTAGGTTGATCCCCTTCACTGTCTTCTGAGTCTGAGTCAGACTCGGGTGCAGGTTGAGGTTTTTTCTTGGCCACCTTTCCTTGGGTTTTTCCTGCAAGAAAAGTAATACCTTTCTCGGCTAAAGTGCAGTTAGTCTGCTCATGTAGTTCTAATTCTTAAAATAATTCATCTAATTTAATTTTAGAAAGGTCCCTAGAAACCTTGTAAGCATCTACCATAGATGCCCACAGAGTATTTCTTGGGAAAGCATTTAGGGTATACCTAATAAGGTCACGATTTTCTACCTTGTGACCGATTGTGTGCAGGTCGTTCATCAGCTCCTGGATCCTGGCGTGGAGCTGGGCTGCTGACTCGCCTTCGTTCATTTTGATTGTGTACAATTTGTTCAGCAGTAGGTCCCTTTTGCTGATTTTGGTGTCGGAGGTTCCTTCGTGCAACTCGATCAGCTTACTCCAGAGTTCTTTGGGACTATTGAAGGGTCCCACCCGGTTCAGTTCTTCTTGGTTAATCTGCACTGCAGCGTCTGGGTTGCCATTGCATCAGGCTCTATCTTTTTCTTCAGCGAGGCATTCCATTCTGTGTAGTGTTATGCCACTCCTTCAGCATTCTTGGGGATTTCCATGCCAGATTGGATAATAATCCACATATCCACCTGAATTTTCAGGTGGACTTCCATCCGACTCTTCTAGTAGTAGAAGTCTTCTCTACTGAAGAGTAGTGGTCTGGCTGTGCTGAAACCTTCTTGCATGGCCATTTATAATTTCTGAAATAACAAACAAAAAAAACAATGAAATTATATCCCAAGACTTGGTCTTGGATTAGTAGTGTGGGAGAAAAATTAATTAAAAAAATGATCGAGTGGTGTTGCACCAACCTCGATTAACGAGAAAAATTCGAAAGAAAAGAAATTAAAATATTTAGTAAAATCCGAAAAACTCTCAAATTGGTGGTTGCACTAAATTTGAGCCACCCGCTCTGATACCACTTGTTGGATCGAGAAAAACAATAGAGGGGGGGGGGGTGAATATCGTTAAAACTTTTTGGATTAAAAAGAGCAGATACGCAGCGGATAAAAATAAATCACACAGGAACACAAGTCAATTTATACTTGGTTCGGAGTCGTGGTCGTCTCTTACTCCAAGGCCCACGATCCTTGACCGTTTACTTTGGGCAATACTATAATTGCGCAAAAAGGATTTACAAGTTAAGTTCTACAATATTTCAGGAAATTGAAATTTCTACACTTTTCGTTATCGACGTCCGATGTGGATCGTATTTCGATGAAGAGGGTCATCGTCGGTGCTGGATCTCGAAGTCGAAGTTTGCCGGGGCATAGCGCTTGAATGAAAAGCTTTGGACCGTTGAGAAAATGAGTTGTTGAAGCCTTGGGGTCGAGCCCCTTTTATAGTGCTCAAACGGGCGCTTGATAGGTTGGGGGCGCCTGACACATGCCCTTCGATCCGCGAATCCTTTTCCGTAGGCTCGGTCAGCACTTATCCTCCCCCACTTGGGTGCCTGAGCTGATGGGGGCACCCGTGACCTCACGGGCGCCTGATCTGCCTTGGTCCAATGGCTTCACAGCTGTGTTTTGTGTTTTGCCTTCACTCTTGGGCGCCTGTAACCTTACGGGCGCCTGAGCCCATTCGGGCGCCTGAGCCCATTCGGGCGCCTGTCTCCATTTGGGCGCCTAGGCCAAGTGAAGCACCTTCACTTGTAGACAATCCGTCCTTCGACCCTGCAACTTAGGCTTGTCCCAAAAACATAATAAGCAATAGTTACAGCCGTAGCTGTCTTGGTTCTAACTTCGGGTCCCCCAAATGGAACCCTAGGTTGAGCCGACGCCTACTGTTCTCTCGACGGGGAACGCGTCCTCACCTACTCCTCTCAAGAGAGTTTACCTTTTGCCAACCGGCTTCTCCAGTTGGACTTTTGCCCAATCCACCTGACCAGGTCTTCGTGCCCAACTTCCGGTCAGGTCTTCGGTGGGCCAGCCCCTTGCCAGGTCTTTGTGCCCAGTCCTCAACCAGGACTTCTTTTCCCGACTTCCGGTCAGGTCTTCTTGCCCAGTCCTTGACCAGGACTTCTTTGCCCGACTTCTGGTCAGGTCTTCTTGCCCAGTCCTTGACCAGGACTTCTTTGCCCAGCCCTTGCCAGGACTTCTTGCCTAGTGTACCTAGGACTTCTTCCTACACACTTACTGAACAAGTTAGATCACAATAACATCTTAACTTTTGAACCCTTTGCCATTATCAAAACTCAGGTTTGACTTAGGTGCTGCCTCCACCAACACCATTCTCTTATTTAGGTTAGATGATGAGCTATTGGCCTCTATTTGCATCGTGAGAATTTTTGGTTCTAGAGTATACAGATTGCCAACCATAGTACCCGAACATATAATCTCTCTATTTCTCTTTATAACAACTCTGTTATTGAAAGCAATAGAATATCCCTCCTTTATTAATTTAGAAGCCGAAATTAAGTTCATTCTAAAAGAGGGTACATATATGCAATCTCTCAAAACCAACACTTTATTTCTCTCAAAAGATAAATAAATATCTCCCACTGCAACTACTGTCACCTCTGTAGCATTGCCCATGTAGATGACGATTTCCCCATCAGCTAACCGTCGGGTTTCCTAGAACCCCTGCAGAGTATTGCAGACATGATCAGTGGCTCCCGTATCTACGCACCAGGTACTGGTAGATAGCACCGCTAAACATGTTTCAATGACTAACCACGAAGAAATACCTTTGTCTTGACAACGGGGACAGTTCACCTTTCAGTGTCCAGTTTACATACACGTGAAGCACTTGCCTTTCGGCTTCTTCATGCCAGTCCGAGGTCCCTGTGATGCTGTTGCTGCTGCCTTCTTGAACCCACCTTGTTTCTTATTTTTTCTACCTTTCGGCCCAGAAGTAGAAACACTCTGAGTCACTAATGTCTGCGAACTCTGACGAAACAACCCCTCTGTCGCCTGAGGTTCTCCTAGGTGTTCTCCCAACGTATACTCATGCTTGTTCATGTTATAGTTGAGCCAGAACTGCTCAAAACTCCTAGGCAGAGATTGGAGTATAATATCGGCCTTGGGTTTCCCCGTCGATTTGTCCTCCAAGAACCTCAATCTCATTGAGGTGGGCCATTATTTTCAAGACATAATCCCTTACGGATGCCCCTTCAACCATAGTAGTCATCATCAGGTTCTTCATCGCAACCTACCTAGTGGCCCGACCCTGGTTCCTGAAGAGCTCTTTGAGGTTCAGCATCATGTCACAAGCAGTGGGCATGGCCTGATGCTAATGTTGCAATACATTCGACATAGATGCTAGAATGTAACACCGCGCCATCTCATCTGCCTTGACCTATATCCTGTAATGCTCCCTCTGCTCTTCACTAGAGTTCTCGCTAGGCTTTTCGGGGTAGTCCTCATAGAGCACATATTTGTACTCTTCAGCAGTAAGGACAATGCCTAGGTTTCTTTTCCAGTCATTGTAATTGGGTCCAGTATGTTTGTTCTCCTTAAGTATGGTTGCTATGGGATTAAAAGCCATTTTAAAAATCCTGAGAATCACAACAATCACTACTTTAGAATTAAAAAATAAATTGATTCCTCAAAATAATAAATTTTCGAAATCAACCAACACCTCTAAACACCGAGAAATTCGCATGCCACGATGGTGTGGACGTATACGAATCTCTACATTCGTAAGAGTAGGTTTTACCCATTAATCTTACTATCTTGTCAACCTAACTTTTGACAAATTAGATTAATAGTTGGTTCACTTCGGCCCTGCAAATAATAGCAGTGACTCCAATGGGGAGGATACTATTATTCACATCTAAGTGTTTACCATTACACGACACTAAGAGAATTATTTCCCATTATGTGTCGTCTGATGGGGAAGTGCACACGCTCTTCAATAATTTTCTATAGTCTTTTCCGACCAAGTGATCCGCAGAACAAGCCCTTCCGATGGGGAGGAAGGCACTCAGAGCCAACGCGCATACTTTTTCACATCACTTATCGGATTGTAATGGAGGTCACGGGACCCTTAGGGTCCCTCTCCCACTTAGTTATTTAATTTGAGGAATTTTAACATGCCGCACACGACAAGCACATAACCAACATAATAAAAAAGAAAATCTTAGATTTTCTCACTTTCATGGCCTTGGTCTCCAATGCGCCTCCAGTCGTGTCGTCACCAAGTCCGGTCCTCCCTACACCATGCGCAAGCCACCTAGGAGGGATCTCCGAGCTGAGATGACTAGCTTATTATTTACATCCAACGATCCTATACTCCACGAAGGAGTGACCATAAAATTTAGGTCGAGTGTAAACAAAAAGCTCGGCTAAACACGTGGCGTATTTAATTACAAAAATTAAATACCATATAGCCTCGTCAACCCAGAGGATTTAATTAATTTACAAAAATTGTACAACCATTCATACATAGCAATTATTTGGCCATGATAAGTTGGAATCTAGTGTCTGCAATACAAAGTTAGCCTACGCACATCCACATATCACCCAGCAAAATAAAATATTTGAAAAAGTGTAAATATTAACCAATCCTAAACACACAAAACCGAAAACCTCAGCTCTGATACCAATTGTTGGGTATGGCTTGACGGGTTTTCCTAGTGAATACTTGGTCGTCCTTGAGAGACCTCTCCATGTCCACGAATTAAAAATTAATACGAATGGAGACCCGTCTCCCAACGACCATCTCGTCATCGTATCGTTCGATACGAATTACAACTTGGCCAATCACAAAGATCGAGACTTGTAATTCTTCTAACCAAACGATCGCAGAAAAGACGATGTGTGGATCGCCAATTTTTGTGTTTATTATGGGGGTCCATTATTTAATTATCTACAATTACTTAACAAATAACTAAACAAGACAATTAAACAAACATGCCACATAAAATGACAAGACTAGAAATAAGAGCCGAGAGAGAAATATACCATTCTTTACCTCGTAGCCTTCTACCTTATGTCCCTTCCGTCCCGGATGTCATGTGGGCGATGAGCTACCGAGAACCGAGATCACCAAGGCGCCAAAAGACCTTCCCCTTCCACTAGCCAAAACCCTAACCCTAGGGTTAGGAACTGCCGACCCTAGCTTCCCTCTCCTTTGCGTCGCCGGCCTCCGTAAGCCACCACAGCCTCGCCAGCCCAGCAACAGTCCTCGAGAGGGTGATGAAGAAGTAGAAGAATGGAAGAAACAACAACCTTTTGTAAGATGTGTATACTGAAAGTCATATCTTATATATATGAACATCTTTATTATGAAAAGAGAATCACAACTACACTAGGTGCCTGTTTACATTAGTACATGAATGAAGTCCAATACTAAGCATTGTAGATAACATGGTGTGTGGTGACACACAAAAGATCGTGTTATCAGTTCCCTGCCTAGTATAAGTAGAGGCTCACAACCGAATAGAATTGGACAACCCATCAGGATGGTTGTTATGTAATTAGGTATGGTTGGTCTTGACCATAGAATTATACTAGTGTGCTTTGAGTACATTGAGTAGGACCAAAACTCGAGGTTATCCAATTTGTACTGATTCGATAATTCGATAGGACCTCAGTTTATATTATGGAGTACGATTCCTTAATCCTGAAATAATAACATGCATATATTATTAATTATTGTTTCTTTGATTTAGCAATGGGCGAGATCTATTCTGTTAGATCGATAGGCCAGGTAAGTTAGGAGATAATATTAATAATATGATGTGTCGTTGATTATTGATGGAATCTGTATCCTGGTTAGTCAGGATGATGATGCCCCCTTGATGAGCTCAAAAGGTTCATCGTGCTAAACCCTGCAGGTGGATTTGATCCGACGTGATGATAAGGTTGAGTGGTACTAATCAAGGATCTATAAGTTAATTAATTTAAATTATCAGTAATTTAATTAATTAACGGGCATTCAAGATCTTAAATGCGGGGGATGGATGACTCGTAATATGTGGAGCCCATATGAAAATATGGGGGTTGGTGAGGAAGTTCAATTAAGATCCTTTAGTGGAATGGATCTTAATTAATGGATCGGGTTTAGATCCATTAGTGGGCCAAGATCCAACTCCTCCTCTTGGTCCCTACCTTAGCCCTATAAATACCCTAGGAGACCATGAAACCAAGGCTAGACAATCCATTTCATCCACCCAAGGCTCTCTCACTTTCTCTCTCTCATTTCTCTCTCTTAGGGCGTCGGGTAAAGGAGGTAGACCCTCTTCCTCCTCAACTCATCTCCACATCTCCTAGGCCGCCGGTCTCTACCAAGGAAATGGAGGCTCTTCTCCTCTTTTTGGTGGTGAACGACAAGGAGAAGGTGGCTGGTGGGTGGCGTGCAAGAGGAGGGTCGGCGGGCAGCTATTGAAGCCGGCGGCGCCAAGGGAGAGGGGAAAGGTGAGCGACCGGATTTGGGGATCAAGGAAGGAGATTCTTCTCCTTATTCTTCTTCTTTGCATTCCTCACAAAGTGGGCTGCTAGTCCGGAGGCTTGGAGGCGGCTCCGGCGGTTGACGGCGCAAAGGGAGAGGGAAGGAGGCCGGCGGCGCAAACCCTAGGGACTAGGGTTTTGGTTGGCTAGAAGATAGGATTCTTTTTGGAGCTCTTGGTGATCTCGGATCGTGGTAGATCGTCACACACATGATGTTTGTGAAGGTAGGGACATAAGGTAGAAGACAGTGAGATGATCGAAAAGGTATATCTTTCCCTATGCTCCTTTGTTTAATCTTATGCCAATTATGTGCCATGATCGTATGTCTCGTCATTTTATGTTTGATAATTTATTATTTAGAATCCGAATCATGATGAATAAATTGTTAACTGGACCCTGACCATATACACAAAAGCTGACGATCAACTCGTTGCCTTTTCCCCGGTCGAACTGTTGAGCAAATTACAAGGCCGATTTTGGTAATTGGCTATGTTGTAATTTGGATAGTTCAATACGGCACAAGATGGTCGATGGGAGATGGGTCTCCACTCGGATTAATTTTAATCCATAGACGTGGAGAGGTCTCTCAGATCGACCAGGTATTCACTAAGGAAACCCGCCAAGCCATAACCAATAATTGGTATCAGAGCTGAGGTTTCCGTCTTTGTGTGTTTAGGATTGATTACTTTTTTGCATTTTTTATACATATTATTTTTTTGGATGATGCGTGGATATGCGTAGGCTAACTTTGTGTTGCAGGCACGAGATTCCAACTTCATGGCCAAATATATGTTGTGTGATTGATTTGCAAAATTTTGTAATTAATTAATCCTCGGGGTTGACGAGGCTAGGTATTTAATTTTTATAATTAAATACGGCACATGTTTAGCCGAGTTTTTTTATTTACAGTTGATCTAGATTTAATGTACACTCCTTCGTGGAGTATAGGATCAATGATGTAAATAATTAGCTATTCCATTCGGCTCAGAGATCACTCATGGTAGCATGTGTAGAAGGAAGGGAGGAGCGGATGAACTGACGACACGACTGGAGGCACATTTGAGACCAAAGGGCCATGAAAGTTGGAAAATCTAGGATTTTATTTATTTTATTTCATGTTATTGGTTATGTGCTTAGTTGTGTGGTAGTGCTAGAATATTCCTCGAGATAAATTACTAAGTGGGAGAGGGACCCTAAGGTTCCCGCGGCTTCCATTACAATTCAACAAGTGATGCGAACAAGTCTGCGCGTCGGCTCTGAGTGCCTTCCTCCCCATCGGATGGACTTGTTCTGTGGATCATTGGGTTGAAAAAGAGTATAGAAAATTATTGAAGAGCGTGTGTACTACCCCATCGGAAGGCACATAATCGGAAATAATTTTCTTAGTGTCGTGTAATGGTGCACACGTAGATGCGAATAATAGTATCCTCCCCATCAGAGCCACTGCTATTATTTTTGAGAGCCGAAGGAAACCAACTGTTGATCTTACTTGTCAAAAAGTTAGGTTGACAAGATAGTAAGATCAATGGGAAAAACCTCCTCTTACGAATGTGGGGATTCGTATACGTCCACACCATCGTGGCATACGAGTTCCTCGGTGTTTAGGGGTGTTGGTTGATTTCGAAAATTAATTGTTTTGACGAATCAATTTATTTTCGAATTCTAAAGTAGTGTATGTTGTGATTCTCAGGGTTTTCATAATGGCCTTTACCCCACTAGCAACAATTCTTAAGGACAATAAACTTACTGGCCCAAACTACATAGACTAGAAGAGGAACCTTGACATTGTCCTCACTGCGGAGGAGTACAAATTTGTACTCTTCGAAGAATGTCCGGAAAGACCTACAGAGGACTCTGGTGAAGAGTTGAGGGAGTGTTACAAGAAGTCAAAAAATGCAGATGAGATGGCGCAGTGCTACATTCTGGCATCTATATCGAATGTGCTGTAACATCAGCATCAGGTCATGACCACTGCTAGTGACATAATGCTGAACCTCAAAGATCTCTTCGGTCACCAAGGTCGAGTTGCTAGGCAAACCGCGATGAAGAGTCTGATGTCGACGACTATGGTCAAAGGGACACCCGTAAGGGATCATGTCCTAAAGATGATGGCTCACCTCAATGAGATTGAGGTACTCGGAGCACAGATCGACGGGGAATCCCAGGTCGATATTATACTCCAGTCTCTGCCAAGGAATTTTGAGCAGTTCAGGCTCAACTATAATATGAACAAAAGGGATTATACGTTGGGTGAACTGCTAGGAGAACTCCAGGCGGCAATGGCCCTCTTTCGTCAGAACTCACAGGCCTTAGTAACTCAAAGGGTTTCTTCTTCTGAGCCGAAAGGCAGGAAGAAGAAGAAATGAGGAGGGTTCAAGAAGGCAGGAGCATCGCAAGGACCTTGCACTGGCATGAAGAAGCCGAAAGGGAAGTGCTTCACGTGCAAGCAAACTGGGCACTAGAAGGCAGACTGTCCCCATCGTCAAAGCAAAGGTATTTCTTCAGCCTTAATCGTTGAAACTTGTTTAGCGGTGCTATCTACCAGTACCTGGTGTGTAGATACGGGAGCCACTGACCAAGTCTGCAATACTCTGCAGGGGTTCCAGGAAACCCGATGGCTAGCGGATGATGAAATTGTGGTCTACATGGGCGATGCTACAAAAGTGGCAGCAATTGTAGTGGGAGTTTTCTATTTATCTTTTGAGAGAAATAAAGTATTAGTTATGAGAGATTGTCTTTTTGTACCCTAGTTTAGAAAGAATCTGATTTCGGTTGCTAAGTTAATAAAGGATGGATATTCTGTTACTTTTAGTAATAAAGTTGTTATTAAGAGAAACAAAGAGATTATCAGTTCGTGTACAATGGTTGGCAATCTGTATACTCTAGAACCAATAACTCCCACGATGCACACTGATGTAAATAGCTCATCATCTAACTTGAATAAGAGAAGGAGCCTTCTAAGAAGAATCAGACATATCTTTGGCACCTTAGACTTGTTCATATTTGTAGGGTATGGTTTGGCGGGCTTCCCTAGCGGATACCTAGTCTATCCGAGAGACCTCTCCTCGTCTATGGATTAAAAAATTAATCCGAGTGAAGACCCGTCTCCCATCGACCATCTTGTGTCGTATCAAACGATCCATATTACCACTTAGCCAATTACCAAAATTGGCCTCGTAATTTGCTCGATCGTTCAACTGCGGAAAAGACGATGAGTTGATCGCCAGCTTTTGTGTTTATGGTCGGGGTCCAATTAAGAATTTATTTATCATATTTTGAAATCAAAATAATAAATTCTTAAACATAAAATGACGAGACATATAAACATGGCACATAAAAGACATAAGGAAATACAAAGGAGCATAGGAAGAGATATACATTCTTGATCACCTCGAAGTCTTCTACATTATGTCCCTCCCTTCGCGGACATCGTGTGCGCGACGATCTACCACGATCCAAGATCACCAAGAGTTCCTCAAGGCCTCTTCTTCTCAGCTTGGCCGAAATAGGAAAAACCCTAACCTAGGGTTTTCCTAGCGCCGCCGGCCTCTTCTTCATCTCACTTTATGTCGCCGCCCGCCGGAGCTACTGTGAGGCCTCCGAACCAGCAGAGCTCCTTGAGAGGAAGGAGAAGAAGATGAAGAAGGAGATAATTCTCCTTTTTCCTCACCCAAACAACCCCTTTAATGTCTTCTCCCTCAAGGTTGCGGTGCCGCCCCAACCCTTGGTTGCGCTGCCTCCCACCGGCCACAGACACCTCCTCTGCTCTCCCTGAGGCCCACACAAGGTAGAGAAGATCTCTGCCTTGCTTCCTTGAGCTTCAGCCGGAGCTTGGTGGAGGAGATCAAGAGAACCGAAGGGGAGAACCCTTCTTCTCTTGTTTCGGCGCTGAAACCCAAAGAGGGTGAGAGAGAGAGGGATGAGAGGAGAGGGGCTTGGGTTGTGGATTCTTGATTAGCTCTGGTTTCTTGATCTCATAGGGTATTTATAGGGCTAAGGTAGGGACCATGAGGACTAGTTGGTTCTTGGCCTACTAATGGATCTAAACCCGATCCATTAATTCAGATTTATTCCACTATAAGATCTTAATTGAACTTCCTCACCAACCCCATATTTTCATATGGGCTCCACATATTACGATATGTCCATCTGCCCTGTTTAAGATCTCACATGTCCGTTAATTAATTAAATTACTGACAATTTAAATTAATTAACTTCTGGATCCTTGATTAGTACCACTCAACCTTATCAACGTGCCAAATCAAATCCACCTGCAGGGTTTAGCATGATGAACCTTTTCAGCTCATCAAGGGGGCATGATCATCATGACTCACCAGGACACGGATTCCATTATTAATCATCGGCATATCATTTTATTAATATTATCTCCCAACTTACCGGGTCTATCGATCTAACAGAATAGATCTCGCCTATTAATAAATTACAAATAATAATTAATAATATATGATTGATATTATTTCGAGATTAAGAGATCGTCCTCCATAATATCAACTGAGGTCCTATCCAATTATCTAGTCAGTACAAATCGGATAACCTCGGGTTGTAGTCTTGCTCTATGTACTCATAGCACACTAGTGTAGTGTTGGATCGAGAAAACCGATAGAGGGGGGGTGAATATCGGAAATCGTTTTTCAGAAATTTTAGAGCAAGTACGCAGCGGAAAATAAAAATCACAACACAGAGACACAGTCGATTTTACTTGGTTCGGAGCCTGTGTCGACTCCCACTCCAAGGCCCACGGTCGTTGACCGTTTACTTTGGGCAATTCTATATACGGCGCAAACAGTTTACAAAATTTGATTACAAAATAAGTGCAGTAAATAAATAACGCTCTTCTTTACCGACGTCCGGAGTAGATCGACTTTTTCGGAGCAGCGGGATGTCGTTGGCTCGAGTTGGAAGGTTTCCGGAGCAAGGTGCGAGAGCAGAAGAGCTTTTAGGCGTTGAGTGAATTGATACTTGAAGCCTGGGGTCGAGGGCCCTTTATATAGGGCCTGGGGGTGCCCGGGACGTCGGGGGCGCCCCCCACGTGGCGTTTGATCCGGT
This sequence comes from Boesenbergia rotunda, assembly GCA_024364735.1. Lineage (NCBI taxonomy): Eukaryota > Viridiplantae > Streptophyta > Magnoliopsida > Zingiberales > Zingiberaceae > Boesenbergia > Boesenbergia rotunda. The sequence goes on along the minus strand of JAGFNQ010000602.1, from coordinate 93,263 downwards.
TGAATCTTGGTCACCGTCTGATCTCTTCCTTCTCGGGATAGATGTTGACCGGGGCGCCCGAAGTGCTCGGGGCGCCCCGGTTGACCGGGTCAAACACTTATCTTTTAGGCTTCGCTGGGGCTGCTTCGATGCTTTGTTATTAGGGGCGCCCGGGAGGCTGGGGGTGCCCGGGAGCACGGGGGCGCCCGCAGGATGCACTGTCAAAGCTTGCTTCTGATTTGTGTGTTTTGTGTTCACCTTGGGGGCGCCCGGGACACTCCGGGCGCCCTGGTCAGCTGTTGCCTCACTACTTTGAGGCACTCTGAGCTGCAGACACTCGTTCCTTCGGTCATGCATCCAGGTGTTGGGACCGGGTGCATGTCGACAAGGATACGAGTTCGTAAAATTTAAAATTTTTACGTGCAGCGGAAGAGTTTGCATAAAATAATTTCCTAAATTATTTTAACTTCGTATCTAGCATGCAACCTTATAGTGTATCGACATAATCATAAAATAAAAGTTTGCGAAAAGTAAACTAATTTACCAAGTACCTCGCGTAACTCGAAGTAAGGGACGAGATCCAACCGTAGCGTCCCTGGGAAGCTTCGCCTCTATTCGCGTCCACGCCGAGTTCTCTTCGAGATGACTTCGCAATGTCACGAGTTTTGTGCCGACGAGAACTACTAGATTCTCGAAAGGCACAACTAGAAGAACAAGAGAGAGATTAGGAAACTAACCAATGAAGTAACGGAATCGAATTCCGAGAAGAGAGGAGTCGCTATCCGCTTCTTCTTCTTCGTGTTCGGGTTCTCCTTCTTCTTGATTGCTCACGCCAACTTCACCTTGGAAGTTGGTTGGGTGCGCCGGCCCTAATCCACAAGGGTGGGCGCCGGCCCTAGGCAAGAGAGGGAGAGGGAGAGGAGAAGAGATTAAGAGAGAGAGGGAGAGCTCTATGATAAGTTGAGTTAGGAATAAGGGCTAGCCTTTGGTTCCTTTATATAGTAGCAACTCCTTTGCTAAGTCTCCCTCTAAACCGAATTAACGGAATTAACGGAATTAGTTATAAGAAATTTATCTTATAAATTTTCTTATTAATTATTCCATTTAAACCGAGTCTTTATTATAAACCAATTTATAATAAAACAAATTAATTATCATAAGAAAATTTATCCTATAAATTCTCTTATGAATTTTATTATAACTAACTTTATAATAAAACTAATTAATTATCATAAGAAATTTATCTTATAAATTCTTATGAATTATTCCGTTTAAACCAAGTTTTATTATAACTAATTTTATAATAAAACAAATTCTTCTTCTCTTTAAATTATAGAATAAATTTTATAAGAAATTTATAAACTTTCTTATTATGGAAAAATCAATTCATAATTGATTTTATAAAATTAAAATAAACCCAATTCATGGATTATTTTAATCTTCCATAAAAGAATAAATTTCTATAAATTTATTTATATAAATTTCTTTATACAAATTTATTTATCCATAATTTATAAAATAAATCGCGCTGGATTTATCTTATTAATTAAACCAATTAAATTGGTTTTTCTCCCTTTAATGGACGGCCACCCAAGGAGGGTTAACACCCTCTTTGGCCGGCCAAAACCGACCCGAACCGATCACGAATTAAACTCATTTAATTCGCCCAAAAAGCCTTCAAAAGACTTAGCCATTTTTAGCTTCCATTGCGCCTCTGACTAACTCAGATTCGACTTATTTCTCTTGATCGGAAAATCCAATTTTCAACTCGTTTTAAATCCCTCGGATTACTCATAGTGCGTGTGACTAAATAGGCTTTCGATTTATGTTGGCCGTCTATAATCAACAAATTATAGAACGATCATGAGTGGCACCTAGTAGTACATCATGATCCCCAATTAATCGAAAGATCAACGGTTTGACCCCAGAAGAAATTATTCTGAAACCCTTCAGCAGCTCTAATGAATCGTGCCCCATTCCCTTCACCACCTTATACCCACTTGGTTCAGGACACGGTCAATGGTGTCAGTCCCCACTAGGCTGACTACGTCACACCTAGCCCAAGTAGTGTCTTTCTCGTCCTTTGGATTTCTAATTACTCTCATGTATTTTAGAGACTCTCACTCTAAACATGATATGCTCTGGCCAGAGGCTTTGAGTAACAATCCGACGATAGGCCTGGGTATACATCTCCTCGCAAGGAGTGGTGAATCCTTTGTAGGCTGTTCAAACATCTTCGGGCACTTCGGCTTACACCCGATCATCCTGGGTCCACACCTCCTTGGAGATGCTTGCTTAAGATGTCAAAGTATAAGTCTCCATGACCAAGATGACTTAAACACCGCAAGTCAAAGGAACATCGCACTTAAGCCGCAGTAAGATCTTCATTGACATATCTACATGTAGATTCCCATATGAAGTCTTACAGCTAGTCACTCCAATGAACTAGTTCCCTTAACTAGCATCCATGTTTATCTCCGGACATCCCAATGTCACCAGCCAGTGAGAATCAGCTGATTAGAGAATAACCCATGCTAGTCTCAACAGAATTGATAGTGTCCGTTTTTATCAATTCATCGACTAGGGATATTTTCAATACTTCACATTTGCGCATTTAGAGATAATCACTAGTTGTGATCTCATCACAAATTCTCTTATGCTGTGAGTTGTATTGCGGGCATTCAGTAGATGAGTTTAAGATCCCAATCAAATACACAAGCATGTATACTCAAATAGTAAATTATCATTTATTAATATAAATGTTTTACAATCATAAGGCGATTGCCTTAGGACACTTCTCTCATATCACTAACAAACACCAGGGATAGTCCAAAACACAACAAAACATTAAGTGGTTAGTTTATACAGTCTTAGCTGTCTTGGTTCTGACTTTGGGTCTCCAAAATGGAACCCTAGGTTTAACCGACGCCTACTGTTCCCTCGACGGGGAACGCGTCCTCACCTACTCCTCTCGGGAGAATGTACCTGATGCCAACCGCTCCTTTGGTTGCACTTTTGCCTGACGGTCCTTTGCCAGGTCTTGGATACTGGCAGTCCTTCGCCAGTTGCCTAGCAGTCCTTCGCTAGGGCTTTGATACTGGCAGTCCTTCGCCAGTTGCCTAGCAGTCCTTCGCTACGGCTTGGATATTGGCAGTCCTTCACCAGTTACCTGGCAGTCCTTCGCTAGGGCTTGGATACTGGCAGTCCTTCGCCAGGTGCCTTAGCATTCCTTCGCTAGGACTTTGTGTGTAACACCCTAAATTTTGGGCTTGCTTTCGATTTTTCATTAGGGCACAAAAATGTCGATATAGGTTATCAGATGGTATGACATTTATTTCATGAATGAATAGAATTACATTTTTGTGATGTCATGATTAAATGATATGTGATTTCATTAGAAAGAATTAGAATATGTAATTGCATAAATTAGAATATGTGATTGCATAAATTAGAATATATAATTACATAAATTCGAATATGTGATTGCATAAATAGGAATATGTAAATTTGCATAAATTAGAATATGTGATTGTATGAATTGGAATATGTGATTTCATAATATGTGATTTGAGAATATGAGAGTAAATTGGGCTAATGGGCTTTGCAAAAGTGAAAACCAAAGAGGAGCAAAAATATGCTCTTGCCGAGAATCGAACCTTGGAACTCTTAGTAAGCAAAGCCTTGAAAAGCAATGAAGTAACCAATTCACCCAGCAGGGGATTGCTGAGAGAAAGGAAGGGAAATTCTTGTTAAGGGTTAGGGAATGTGAAAGGGTAGAGGAAGAGACTCTTGATGAGAAACCCCTTAGTGAAGAGACACTTGGAGAAGAGGCACCTTGCCTCTTCCCTTAGTAAAAATAAGAGGGAATGCTAAGGGGCTAACCATCATTGTTGCAAACCCCTCACTCACTCTCCCTCTTCAATTTTCCAAAATCCAAGAGACTCCCTCTTCAATTTTCGAAAATTGAACTCCCCTCTCCCTCTTCAATTTTCGAAAATCCCAACTCCCCTCTCCCTCTTCAATTTTCGAAAAATCCCAAGACCCCATTGAAGGTTTGAAACTCTTGCAAGGCAAGAAGAAGTCAAGGACCTCAAGAGCAAGGACAAGCACCTCCCCTCCGATCTAAGGGTATACCTTAAGGATATTTAGCGAAAGAGGTAAGTGCCCCTCACCTGTTGCATAATTGCTGTGTATGATTTCCTTCTTCTTGTAGTTTGCAAAAATAGGGATTTGCCCTAGGTAAGTTTCGGCCACCCCTTAAGGGAAAGCCTTGGTTACTTTTTGATACATGAGAAGACCCCTTGGAACTTAGGGTATACCTATATGTTGATTTCCTTCAAGTTGTGATAACAAAAAAATTAGGGTTTGCACCCCCTATAAGTTTCGGCCAAGACATGGAAAAATTAGGGATTCAAGGGTTGAATTACTCTATGATGTATATTATGTTAGTGTATGACATGATAGTGTAGATAAGGTGTTTGTATAAATGGTTGTGTGAATGTTTGATTCCAAAAACCCTAAATCCCCCTACCCTACACTTTCGGCCAACCCTAGAAGAATTAGGGTTTAGGGTGCATGATTAACCTATGATGAAATCCATGTTTAATAATGTTGCATGATATGTATGTGAGGTGTTTGTGTAAATGTTTGTGTGAAGGTTTGATTTCCAAAAACCCTAATCCCCCCTACCCTACACCATTCGGCCAACACCCTAAAGTTAGGGTTTGTAAAGGATAAACTACCCTATGAGATATGCTTATGTTTGGGAAGATGATATGTATATGCATGTGATGTTTAAATGGAATGCTTGATTGGAAAACTTAATTTTTCCCTAGCATGTGATATTCGGCCAAAGCATGGAACATTAGGTTTATGAAGGTTGATTACCCCATGATGTATGCTATGCTTAGTATGAGACATGATGTATATATATATGATACTTGTATGGGATGTTTGATGTCAAAAACCTAAGGTACCTCCACCCTTAACTTTCGGCCAAAGGGCCCTATACTTGGGATTGGATTAATAAATACCATGCATGATAATGATCTTGTGTAGGATATGACATGCTTGTGTGATTCTTGATATGTTGACTGAAATGCATGCTAGCCCAATTACAACTGTCGGCCAAGAGAGAACTCTTGGACCCTAGCCTTGGTTACTCCCATGAAATGCATGCTTTATACTAGGCTAATTATCATAGTTATGAATGCATACATATGCATAAGAATGAGCCCTTTAAGGCATGAACGAAGAAGGCTTAGGGCCTAAAGAATGCTTCCCTAGAAGGTTGGGACTAAGAGCATACTTTATGAAAATAAAGAACATGATAACTATTTTATTTTGTAATAGCTTGTACTATAGACTCTTAAAGCGAGTCAAATGATTATGATACTAGGCTGAAGGACTTTTGAGAAGGCCTAGTAAACCCTAGTGGTTCGGGATTAGCTACCGCATTCCTATTTAGGGGCGCGCGCAAAACATGAAGTATAAGCCGGACCCTAATGATTATGCTATGTTCAAGTATTATGTTTATATGTTTTCAAAAGAATCTTCCTATGAAGTTAACATGATTAGATGTTTAACATGCTTAATGCTTACCATGCTTGAATATGATATATTCTATTACCTTTTCATGATATTCGGTTTTGTGAGTAGGACAGGGTCTTACTAAGCTATTGCTTATCGTTTAGTGTTTTCCCTTATGGTACAGATAAAGGACGCTAAACTATGGAGGCTGCGGGAGAAGGGCAAGTGTGTGTGTGATAGTGCTGGTGGATAAAAAGGATCTTGCTCTTAGTTGCTTCAAGTTTTGGAACTTGTCATGTTAAACCCATGTTATGGTCTTTTTATATACATGCTATGTTTGAAGATGAATACTTGATGTCCATGCTAGATTAAATTAAAAAAAAAATAATTATGCTTCCGCTACATGAACCTTGCATGCTTAAATGATACATATGCCCATGCATAGATTGGATAGAAAAATATGAATGCATGCATGTAGTTGTAATGTATGAAAGTAAAGTAGCGCCGCCGAATTCCTACGGGATTAAGGGCAGGCATTACATTGTGTCTGCGCACTAGAGTAACTTGTTAGAAAACAAGTAAGACTTAACTTTTGACCTCTGTTGCCATTATCAAAACATAGGTTTGACTTAGGTGCATTCTGCACCAACAATCTCCCCCTTTTTGATTTATGGCAACCCTAGTTCAAAAAGTTAAGTTTAAGTAAGCATGAAAAGGTTAAATTTTGTTCCCTCCCCCTGGAAGGAATCTCCCCCTAGATTTTTCAAAAATTCGTGGGGTTAAACAACTTTATTTGTACTTTGAAAACTTAAGTTTTAGGTACTTAGAAAACTTAAGTTAAAAGTACATAGGAGAGTTTTTGAAGCATGATTTTAGAGTACTTAAAAAGTTTGAAGCTTTAAGTTTTAAGGTACTCAACAGTTTTGAACGTGTTAGCTCAAGTACTTAGCAGGCTTTGGAATACTTTAATAGATTTGGAAAACTTAAGTACTTAATAAATAGAGTAAATTTGGAAAACTTAAGTACTTAATAAATAAAGTACATTTGGAAAACTTAAGTACTTAATTACATTATACTTATACAGTTTTGAAAAACTTAAGCTTAAAGTACTTATAGAAGTTAAAAAATTTTGACAAGCTTAAGTAAGAAAATTTTGAAGGGCTTGAGTACTTAGCAAAATTTTGAAAGCTTAAGTAAAAATTTTGAAAACTTTAAGAACTTAAGTACTTTAGTCAATTTTGAAATGTTTAAGTATTTTTGAAAGTTTTTGAATAAAGGATAAGAAAATTTTTGAAACCTTTTTGAATAAAGAAAATTACTTTTTGAAAACTTTTTGAATAAGTAAAATTAATTTTTGAAAACTTTTTGAATAACGAAAATTAATTTTACTCTCTCCTTTCCTATCTCTCCCCCTTTGCCATATATCAAAACAGATAAATATAGAAGAAATAAGATTGCATAAAGGAAATAAATAAGATTTTTCTGTACTGAATCAATTCATAATTAGACTTAAACTAAATCAATCAATTTCTTCTGTAGGGACCTGTCTAACCCGATTAGCTACTTACTAACTGTTATAAACAGTAGTTTTTGCTAGGGTTAGTCAAGTTAAGTGTTTCTGTTCAAGTTAGATTTTCTAAGTTTGACACTTAACTTGATTGCTATGTAAGTTGTATTTAGTGCCCCAATTACTGCAGATGCACTGACTTAAAGCATCTTGAATTAAGGCAAAGACCTAAGCATCTCAACCCTTTCTAGGTTATCAATCAAAAGTACCCTAAGGTGCTTGTGAGATGCTGGCTTCTAAGTCTATAGGTGCATGCAGTTCTAGGGTTAGGGCCTAGGCTAAGTCCATTTTCGAAAAGCCCTAGTTTTGAAAGTGGGTAGTTTTGAAATAAAATAAAACTATGTCGAAAATGAAAACTGATTTTGAATTTAAGTAAAATAGTTTTTTCAAATTCTATTTTTAGAAACAAATTTTTAAATCAAGTAGAGCACAAAAAGAGTTAATCTATTCTACAGAGCACAATCCTAACTGCTGAATTAAAAATACTCATAAACTGGTCAACAGAGAATAGTCAACATAGTCATACAGTCAAACATAAGACAACCCTACTGAGTAGGGGCAGTCAAATAGGTACAATGCTAAGTGAATCTAAGACGAAGGACCGGGATGATAAGATGGGCCAGGCTGCCATGAATCGAATCGTGCCATCATTTCAATGAATCGTGCGTCAGCCACTTCTCGATCGGCTCGACGAGCGTCCATCTGCTCTATGTGGTAGGCTTCGACCTCCTCTCGGAGGCTCTGAACCTTTGTCTCTAAATGTGTCACCCTCTCGTAGAGTGTCGGTGGAGCTGGCTCGTCGATGTGTGCTCGGGTTGCTACAGCGATGTCTACAACGTCGACTTCAACCTCCTCGTCTGAGTCGATTGGAGCCCCGGCCTGCTGTCGTCTCCAACTAAGAACCCCGGTGGCCGACGCCTCTAGACCCGCTAATGAGAAGTTCCTAAATCCTATTTCGTCAAAGTCAGTCATAGCGGTTATTTTACCAACGGTAATGTCACGACCGTGGTGATGAAGGAGGGATGTGATGATGTGGCAAAATGGTGTGCGCACTCGTCCCTGGGTCGTGACACTGGACGCATGCAGAATGGTATGAAACATATGGAGTCCGATGTCTATATCAAGGTGATGGACTAGGGCATATAGAAGGAAAGCATGAAAGGGTCGCATAGTCCCGAGATCTCTGGTGGAGAGTGGTAGGATACAGCGGACTAGGACTCTATACAAGGCATAGTCCTGTGCCTGAAGTTCAACGGCTTGGAAACGTCTATTTGCGGGGAGGTCTGCCCTTTAGAAATAGGAGTGGATGGTATCTAGTGTAACGATCCGGAAAATTCTCTTAATATTTTCTGAAAATATTGAGCATGTCTAGATAATTTTCCGAGGGGCCCAGAAATAATTATGTAAAATTGGGCCTAGAAATCCATGTTTTCTCATTTAAATTGAGAAAACTAAGTACTAATGAGCTTTAAATGGGCTCCAAAAATAGGTATTAATTAGGTAAAAATTTATATAAATTAGGAAAAATTAATATAAATATAAAAGAATTTTATTTAGGAATATTGACATAATTATGGGTGATTTTAGGGAGATTTTCGGAATTTAAGAAATAAAAATAATAAAATAAATGAAATGAAAATAAAAATCAAAATAAAGGTGCATGAGCCAAGGATTGAACCTTGGACCTCTTGTACAACCATGTAAGCCTTAACCAACTCACCTAGCAAGGAATTCTTATGAGTAATTGAAGTGGAGAATAGTTAAGAGGTAAAAGGAGGTGAAGAGTCATGGAGAGGCTCTTCATTTGCCTCCTTGATGGGTTATAATGAGAGGAGTTTTGGGAGTTACTTATTCTCTCAATCAAGTGCATTACCTCTCCTCTTCATTCCCCATTCTTGCAGAGCACCAAAGGGAGGAGTGCCTTGGAGAAAACTTCACAAGAGGTCTCATCTCTCAAGATCTCAAGTTCCTACAAGGTGACAAGGATTAGTTGTGGTCAAGAGATATCAAGTCCTCTTCCTTCTCCTCTTTCAAGGATCGAAAAATCAAGAAAACTAAGGTAAGACTCCCTCACCTGTGGTATAATAGTTACCTATGATTTCCATGATTTTTGGCATGATATATGGGTTAGTTTCGGATTTAATGTTGAAGGGAAACAAAATCAAGGTTCCTATGTTTCAAAGGTTTCAGCCAGCATGTTTTAAAGGTCCATAATTATGCTAAAAATTAATATAATATTATTTGATGTTCCCTTATGATGTTTAGAGGTTAAGTGTAATTTTTGGGGATTTTTGGAGTAGCCTAGGACACCCTAGGGTCTCGGCCAACATGAAAGAAGCAAAACCCAGAACCTTAAGTTCAAGGGTTTCGGCCACCATGTTTTAAATGTCTAGAAATATGTTAAAAATCATAATAATATTATTTTATGTTCCCTTATGATGTTTAGAAGTTAATTGTAATTTTTGGGAATTTTTGGAGTACCCTAGGACACCCTAGGGTCTCTGCCAACATGAAAGAAGCAAAAACCCAGAACCTTAAGTTCAAGGGTTTCGGACACTATGTTTTAAATGTCTAGAAATATGTTAAAAATCATGATAATGTTATTTGATGTTCTCTTATGATGTTTAGAAGTTAAGTATAATTTTTGGGAATTTTTAGAGTACCCTAGGACACTCTAGGGTTTCGGCCAACATGAAAGGGGCAAAACCAAGGTCCCTATGTTAATGGGTTTCGGCCACCATGATTTAAATGTCTATAAATATGTTAAAAATCATGATAATGTTATGTGATGTTCCCTGATAATGTTTAGAAGTTAAGTATAATTTTTGGGAATTTTTGGAGTACCCTAGGACACTCTAGGGTTTCGGCCAACATGAAAGGGGCAAAACCAAGGTCCCTATGTTTATGGGTTTCGGCCACCATGATTTAAATGTCTATAAATATGTTAAAAATCATGATAATGTTATGTGATGTTCCCTGATGATGTTTAGAAGTTAAGTATAATTTTTGGGAATTTTTGGAGTACCCTAGGACACTCTAGGGATTCGGCCAACATGAAAGGGACAAAACCAAGGTCCCTATGTTTATGGGTTTCGGCAACCATGATTTAAATGTCTATAAATATGTTAAAAATCATGATAATGTTATTTGATGTTCCCTTATGATGTGTAGAGGTTAAGTATAATTTTTGGGAATTTTTGGAGCACCCTAGAGGCCCATATGGTTCGGCCAACCCCAAGGACCCAAGGGTTAGGGTTGAGTCTTTAACTTCAAGCATATGTTTATGTGTTGCCATGATATAAGGATGAAGGATGGTGATTGTGTGAATTATCACATGGCCTTGGGACTCCATAAGTTTCGGCCAATAAGGGTTAATAGGATAAGAGTTAAGATTTATTCCAAGTAAGGGTCCCAATGGCCCTATGGTAAGATGTGATTTATGTTTATGAATGATATGCTATGTTATGAATGATATGCCATGCTTACGAATGATATGCCATGTTTATGAATGATATGCCATGGTTATACATGATATGCTATGCTTATGAATGATATGCTATGTTATGAATGATATGTCATGCTTACGAATGATATGCCATGTTTATGAATGATATGCCATGGTTATACATGATATGCTATGCTTATGAATGATATGCCATGTTATGAATGATATGCCATGTTTACGAATGATATGCCATGTTTATGAATGATATGCCATGGTTATGCATGGTAAGAATGATGTTACGACAAGTATGTTATGGTCATGTTCATGATAAGAATGATGCCATGATAAGTATGCTATGAATGATGAAGCATGCAAAGTATTTTACTTTATGAATGGGCTTGTACCGGACCCAAGTATGGGTCCAAGGGATGGGCACCTTAAGAACGCCCCGGTTATGGACTACCGTAGCTGTCCACGGTTCTGGCACTACCGGAGCTGTGCAACAGGGATGGGCTCCTTGAGAACGCCTCGGTTCGGGGACTACCGACTATGCTGTCCTTACCCTAGTAGGTCGGGGCTAGCTACCTCGGATTTACTAGGGATGCGCGCTATGATGTATGTATGTGGTACAAGCCGGGGACCCCAAATGATGTTATGATGATTATGTTTAAGAAATGAAAAGTATGTTTTTAAAAGATTAAGCATCCTTATGATATATATGCATTGCCGATGCATTCATTATGGAAAAGTATGTTTATGAAAAGTATGCTCATGAAAAGTATGATTTTAAACTAAGCATCCATATATGTATATGCATTCCACTCAAGCCTCCATTCATGTTATGCATTATGCTATGATGATAAGATTTTATGCTTACGTTTCATGTTAAGAAGTATGCATGAGAATGAATGATCTATGCCATGATTATGTTAGGAAGATGTTTATATGCTATGATAGGTATTATGCCATGCTACCATGTTTATGATTTATGCCATGAAAGATGCCATGCTACTATGTTTATGATTTATGCCATGAAAGATGCCATGCTACCATGTTTATGATTTATGCCATGAAAGATGCCATGCTACTATTTTTATGATTTATGCCATGAAAGATGTCATGCTACTATGTTTATGATTTATGCCATGAAAGATGCCATGCTACTATGTTTATGATGTATGCCATGAATTATGCCATGCTTAGATTGTTTACCATGTTTATGTGCATGCCATGCTAAAGTGATTTAAGATGTTATGTTTTAAGTAGAGCACTCAGTATGTTAAAGTTCATGTGCTCATTATGAGATGATGAACGATGAATGGTTTTTGTGAGTAGGAAAGAGTCTTACTAAGCCTGTGTGCTTATAGTCTTCTTTCCTTATACCGTAGATCATGCAAGGGGATAACGAGAAAGCAGCAGGAGGGCCTGAAGTATGTGTGTGTTGGTGACTTGGCCCATGAAATCGAATGTGTTAACCGTTTATGCTAAGAACTTTATTTTTGCTACCTATATGCTCGAATAGTGACTTATGGAACTTTATGATAAGATGTCCAGTATGATATGATATGAACCTTATGGTATGATGTTAAGCATGTTATGATATGATGATGAAGCATGATGTTCATATGTGAAGTTCCATGTCATTATATTAGGGATGGTAGTAGGGGCATGTATATGTAATGTTTAAGTTATTCCGCTGCAGTATGATGTTACATGCCTTAAGTATGTTAGCGTAACGCCACTTTAGGAAAAAAAAAAAGCGGGCGTTACATCTAGGGTAATGTCTGAGTATGGAGGATCAAATGGGGGAGTCCCAGGAGGATAGCAGCAGAATATGGACTGAGAGGGTCGCAGTCCTAGGAATCGGTTCAACAAAGTAGGGGTGATAGTCAGAGGGATCCCTTGGACAGTAGTGTGAAACATAAGATTATCTTGTCGAATTATATTATTGTAGAATTCTGCACATAAAGATTGATTAATGGTATGAGTGCAGAAGACAAGATTATCTAACTGATAGAAATTGATAATATTCATAGCTACGGGGCATGATTGGGTGAAGAAGTGCCTATTAAGATAACTTGTTTTAATAGGCTTGTAAATGGTTTGTGCAAACCTATTACATAGCTCTAGGGTAGGAAATCTAGGGTCCGGACTAGGTTCGGCACCGGGGTTGGCCGGGTTTGGTCGGCGTCTTCTAAGTTAAGGAAATTTAAAAGAATCATGAGGGTATTGCATAAAAATAAATTTAAATGAAAAAAAAAATTAACTAAAATTGTACCGGGCAGCTCGGGGAGGCATAGTTGAGGATCAGGACTTGCAAGATCTTCTTGAAGAGGAAGAAGTGAAGAAGGAGGTTGATTTTGGTGTGGAAAGAAAAGATGAATTCGGGTGCCATATATAGGCAAACCAATGGGGGCGCCCGGGACACTCCGGGCGCCCCGGTCAGCGGCTGCTGCCAAAGACAATGGCTTTTGGCTGGTTGGGGGCGCCCGGGATAGTCCGGGCGCCCTCAACAGGGTGCTTTTGCAGCTTTTGCTGCATTGGAAGTGATGGGGGCGCCCGCATGGTTTCGGGCGCCCTGACTAAAGGTCAGAGTCGGCTTTATGTCTCGAGGGAAGGAAAAGGTGATAGGAGGGGCACCCGCGTGGTTCCGGGCGCCCGAGATAGTGTATGTAAAGACAAAAAAATTTTGTCTTGTCATCATTTAACCATGGTTTAAATGATTTGACCATGGTTGGAATTGATTTGACTACTTTGACCATGGTTTGACTATGTTGACCATGGTTTGACTATGTTGACCATGGTTTGACAGTGATCTTAAATACAGGATTATCTCATAGGCATTAAAATAATTTCCAATTGAGTCTTAATCCTACTGTCTCACCCAGTCTAGGGTTTTCAGTCACGTTAGCCTTATAGGTTTCGTGAGACAGGTTTTGATGGTTATGACTATTTTAAAAATTTTGATTAATTTTGAAAACAATTAAATTTTGATAGCTTAATTAATTTTGAAAATAATTAAATTTTGAAAACTTAATTAATTTTGAAATTTTTGAAAAGATGTTTAAATCTACAAATAACTGAAATTTTGTGTTAGATTCGAATTTGACAAAAAAAAATTGAATTTGAATTTCAAAAATTGGCTTCCAGGTCTTGGCGAGGCACTAGGCCTTCTTTGGCCGTAGCCTTATGGGATCATCCACCCTTTCCTTGACAAAGCCTTTTAATGAATTTTCATTTTAAAAATTCTTTGAAAAATTTCTAGTCTAACTAGTTTGGGTCTTGGATTGGTAGCTTCGGCTAGTTCCGCCAAATTGGCTTCCCTAACGTACTATCATCTCGCCTCCACCCAATACTATGTTGTCAAGTTTCAGCTAAGTTTGTTCAGTCCTTATACTAACCATTCCTAAATCTAAGCTTGGTAAATTGTAGGAATTTTAAATAAACAATCAATCAAGCAATTGCAATCAAGAATTAAATTCTTATCTAATAATGAATATTGTTTTCAGTTTGGCTCCCCCTGGACTAAAGCCACGGTGATGGTTAGGCAAGATGTGAATCTTGTCCTTAGGGATCCAATACTGATTTGATCCAGTTGGTTTGTTCAGGTATAGTTTAGGTACCCATGCCTGAATTTTACCTCTGGACTGATTCAGTACAGCAAAGTAAGATCTTTGTCGGGATTTGGATCTATAGCCAAGTCCGGAACGATTTAGAACTGATTTCTGTTTTCCAAGGATCATGTCAAGATCCTTGGAACCAGATGTAAATCGTTCTAAAGCTGATCTAAGATCCTTAACCTGAGTTTTCAGGGAGGAGTTCTCCTTTTCAAGTTTTTCAACTTGAGTAGGAGTTCCTTCCTGAACCTTCTCGGTTAAGGGTTTAGAGTCAGTTCCCTCTTTCAGGAGTTTTACTTCCTGTCGGAGGGATTCGACTCGGAGTTTGGCTTTTGCCAAATCTCGAGAAAGAAATGAAATTAGTTCACTTAATTGACATCTATTGAAACCAGTTACCTTAATTTCGCCGTCTTCTGTAAAGGTCAGCTCGCCGTCGTCCTGTTCTGATTCTGACTCAGTCTCGACTTTATCTGAGGCGGTCAGAGCTAGTAGGTTTGATTGGGGTGCTTTTTCTTCTTCTTCTGAGGAAGATTCGTCCCAGGTTGCTTGGAGTGCTTTCTTTCTTCTTGTCTTTTTGATTTCCTTTAAGTTTGGACATTCTGTCTTGTAGTGGCCCTTCTTCATCCACTCGTAGCAGGTTACGTTGGGCTTGTTTTTATCATTAGCGGGTTCAGCTGGTTCGTCCTTTCTTCGGCTGATTTTCCGTTTGTTGGTTCGGTTCTTCAGCTCCTTGTAGTAGCTTCAAGCTAGTCGAACCAGCTTAGTTTGATCTCCTTCTTCGTCTTCTGAGTCTGAGTCTGAGTTAGACTCGGGTTCAGGTTCAGGCTTCTTCTTTGTTGTCCTTCCAGTTTTACCTGCAACGAAAGCAATACCTTTCTCGACCATATTGGTGTTAGTTTGTTCGTGCAATTCTAGTTCGGAAAACAATTCGTCTAATTTTATTTTTGAAAGATCCCTTGAGACCTTGTATGCATCTACCATAGATGCCCACAAGGTGTTTCTAGGGAAAGCGTTTAAAGCATACCTTATTAGGTCACGGTTTTCAACCTTGTGACCTATAGTGTGAAGACTGTTCATCAACTCTTGGATTCGTGCGTGGAGTTGGGCTGCTGTTTCGTTGTCGGCCATCTTGATGGTGTAGAGTTTGTTCAGGAGCAGGTCCCTCTTACTAATCCGAGTATCTGATGTTCCTTCATGCAGCTCGATCAATTTTGCCCACAGCTCCTTGGCACTGTTGAAGGGGCCCACGCGGTTCAGCTCCACTTACGTCAATCCGCATTGAAGAGTCTGAGTCGCTTTAGCGTCGGCTTCGATTTTTCGTTTCAGAGCGGTGTCCCACCTGTGTAGCTTCGAGGAAGTCCATCAGCATTTTTGGGTATCTCCAGTCCGGACTGGATGATGATCCACATGTCCAGCTGAGTTTTCAGGTGGAACTCCATACGGCTTTTCCAATAAGAAAAGTCTTCTCCACTGAAAAGTGGAGGTCTGGCGGTGCTAAATCCCTCTTGCATGGCCATTTAATCTGAAATAGAGAACTAACAGAAAACAAATTTTCCAAGACTAGGTCTTGGATTAGTAGTGCTGGATGAATAAAATAACGAGGGGTGTTGCACCAACCTCGCCTAAAAAAAATCAAACGAAATATTTAACGAAAAAATTCGTAAGAAAAAAAATAGAAAACAAAGATCCGAAAAAAATTTCAAACTGGTGGTTGCACCAGGTTTGAACTTCCCCGCTCTGATACCACTTGTTGGATCGAGAAAACCGATAGAGGGGGGGTGAATATCGAAAATCATTTTTCGGAAATTTTAGAGCAAGTACGTAGCGGAAAATAAAAATCACAACACAGAGACACAGTCGATTTTACTTGGTTCGGAGCTTGTGTCGACTCCTACTCCAAGGCCCACGGTCGTTGACCGTTTACTTTGGGCAATTCTATATACGGCTCAAACAGTTTACAAAATTTGATTACAAAATAAGTGCAGTAAATAAATAACGCTCTTCTTTACTGACGTCCGGAGTAGATCGACTTTTTCGGAGTAGCAGGACGTCGTTGGCTCGAGTTGGAAGGTTTCCGGAGCAAGGTGCGAGAGCAGAAGAGCTTTTTGGCGTTGAGTGAATTGATACTTGAAGCCTGGGGTCGAGGGCCCTTTATATTGGGCCTGGGGGCGCCCAGGACGTCGGGGGCGCCCCCCACGTGGCGTTTGATCCGGTTGAATCTTGGTCACCGTCTGATCCATTCCTTCTCGGGATAGATGTTGACCGGGGCGCCCGAAGCGCTCGGGGCGCCCGGGTTGACCGGGTCAAACACTTATCTTTTAGGCTTCGCTGGGGCTGCTTCGATGCTTTGTTATTGGGGGTGCCCGGGAGGCTGGGGGCGCCCGGGAGCACGGGGGTGCCCGCAGGATGCACTGTCGAAGCTTGCTTCTGATTTGTGTGTTTTGTGTTCACCTTGGGGGCGCCTGGGACACTCCGGGCGCCCTGGTTAGCTGTTGCCTCACTCCTTTGAGGCACTCTGAGCTGCAGACACTCGTTCCTTCGGTCCTGCATCCAGGGTTAGTCCAAGACACAACAAAACATTAAGTGGTTAGTTTATACAGCCTTAGCTGTCTTGGTTCTGACTTTGGGTCTCCAAAATGGAACCCTAGGTCGAACCGACGCCTACTGTTCCCTCGACGGGGAACGCGTCCTCACCTACTCCTCTCGGGAGAATGTACCTGATGCCAACCGCTCCTTTGGTTGCACTTTTGCCTGACGGTCCTTTGCCAGGTCTTGGATACTGGCAGTCCTTCGCCAGTTGCCTAGCAGTCCTTCGCTAGGGCTTTGATACTGGCAGTCCATCACCAGTTGCCTAGCAGTCCTTCGCTACGGCTTGGATACTGGCAGTCCTTCGCCAGTTGCCTGGTAGTCCTTCGCTAGGGCTTAGATACTGGCAGTCCTTCGCCAGGTGCCTTAGCATTCCTTCGCTAGGACTTTGTCTCTGCACACTAGAGTAACTTGTTAGAAAACAAGTAAGACTTAACTTTTGACTTCTGTTGCCATTATCAAAACACCGGTTTGACTTGGGTGCATTCTGCACCAACATGTAGTTCTATGGTCAAGACCAACCACACCTAACTACACTACAACCATCCCGATGGATTGTCCAATTCCATCTCGGTTGTGGGCCTCTTATTTATACTAAGCAAGGAATTGATAACACGATCTTCCGTGTGACACCACACACCATCTTATCTATAATGCAAAGTAGCCATCGGGGCTATGGTGCAACGGTAGGCATCCACGGTTCGATCCCCAGCTACGGCGTATTTGTAGGAATTTTTCCTCCAAGTGGGGTGCGAACCCTGGGTCGCTGGGCTTCTAGACCGCACACTGCGAGCGCTTCCCGATTTACCTTGCGACCGGTGCGAAACTTCCGTGTGGTCGGGCCGGTCGCTCGAGGTTGGTTGGAAAAACCTCGTTAACCATTTTTTTACAATGCAAAGTAAGTGGACTTCGTGTATGTACTAATATAAACAAACACCTAGTGTAGTCGTAATTCTCTTTTCATAACAAAGATGTTCATATAATAAAAGTTATGTCTTTCAGTATACACATCTTACAATCTCCCACTTATACTTAAAGACACTGCTGTTCTCCCACTGC
This sequence comes from Boesenbergia rotunda, assembly GCA_024364735.1. Classification (NCBI taxonomy): domain Eukaryota; kingdom Viridiplantae; phylum Streptophyta; class Magnoliopsida; order Zingiberales; family Zingiberaceae; genus Boesenbergia; species Boesenbergia rotunda. Next base: position 75,481 of record JAGFNQ010000602.1, on the reverse strand, counting down.
CATACATCTGACTCCCATATCCTCCACATGCCTGTCAAAAGCTGTAGATGGAAGAGCCTTAGTGAAAGGATCTGTCAGGTTGTCCTCTAAAGCAATCTTGGTGATATCTACTTCTCCTCAGTTTACGATTTCTCGTATCAGGTGGTACTTGCGCTCTATGTATTTACTCGCCTTATGCGCTCGTGGTTCCTTCGAGTTTGCAACTACACCATGATAACTTTCATTTTGCTGATTAGACTACGCCCTCAAATCCATGTTTTGATCCAATATTATATGCTTAAGTTTGCATTTATATAAGATTTCATGAATTACCTCCATTTTGCTTAAGATTCAATTCTTTCTATATTTAATATGTTTTGGCACTTAAATTTTATATCATTTTGTAGGTTCCAAATGATCATGGACCTGGATCATATTGGATCAAACTTGGGTCAGAATTAGATCCAGATCAAATGGATCAAGCATCGGGTTAATATGGGTCGTCCATTCAAGAGAACGGTTAGATCTAAGCCATCCTCCAGCTCTGGTCGATCCAAGCTCAAGATAGACTTAATCAAGTTCATGGATCAAGATCTAAAAGTGTGGGCCAGATCAGAGTTAATTCAGCCGTTGGATAGAGCAACAGAAGATCTAGACTGTCCAAGCTAAAGAAGAGAAGATCTAAGCCATCCACTTCAGATCTGAGTGATCCGAGCTAAGGAGCAGTAGATCAGAGCCCTTGATCAAGATCTGGGAAGTTTGGGTTCGATCTAACTTGATCCGACCGTTGGATGGGATCGGATTAATCATAGCCGTCCAAATTCAAAGTCAATTGATTAAAATAGAATTCCCTCCGCGCTTCGTTGTCGTCGTGAGATCGCATCCCAGGTTCCAGTTTCTTCTCCATTCGTCTTCTCCGATCGCAGGCGGCCACTCCAGTTCAGTTTCTCTCCAGATTTCCGAGTCATCAGAGTCGAGTCTCCGGGAGGTTGGTTGTCAGATCTGTTGCTGCCATCTCCGGTGATGGTCTCGCCGAGCTCTGCTTCGCCCTATCGATTTCCAAGCGATCGCTCGCTTCACTGATCGGGATCCATCGGAGTAGTCTGAGGGGTTCTCTGACTTCCGCCGAAGGGTCCTGAGCTAGAGTGCAACTAGCTGATCAAGTAGAAGAGCCAATCCAACTCAACCGACTGAAGGAGCTTGAATCTGAAGACTTGCGATCTAAGGGGTTCTTGGATCGATTCTTGTGTGATGGCAGGAAGCTAAACTTGGTGACGAATCTGATCTGGAGTCATTAGTTAATAGATTTCATTTCTGAATTGTTTTTGTTGTCTCTGAATTCTGTTCTTACCTCTGTATCAGTGTGTTTTCAGTTACTGATCGGACTGTCGTCCGATCCAGACTCCACCTGATCAGTCATCAGACCGATCAGGCTTACATCTGATCAGTGAGCAGACCGATAGGAGATTTTCCAGCACAAACAACACCTATTGTAGATTTCAGCTTGCTTTAATTTCTTTTTCCAACTTCAGATGCAATGTTAGTGAATTCCTGCAATTGATACCAGTTTTATATTTCAATTTTGCAACTTCAAATTGTCATGTTAAATTCTCCTAGTGGTTAAGCTTCATTCTTGCAATACCTAGTTTAACTCTACTTGGTTGACAATTCCATTTCAATTTTTACTTCCAATCTTACTTGCAAAACAAAACCCCCATTTTATTTCGAAAACCCAAATCATTTGACGACAAATAACTTTCAAGATTAATTCGAACACTTGCAACTAGTCCTGGAAAAATACGACCTAAGGCCCCTATTCTACATTTTTATTTTGCTAGCAAGGGTTTTTAGTTTTATAAATTCTAAATTTGAGTCTCACATCGTGACATCTATTTTGGGACCCATCACACCACTATTATCACAACAAAATGTGATAGCTCTGAGCAAACCATGAATCACATCGAAGTCCATCTTGAGGTTCCCGAACCATGTAACTTCCTTTGGCTGTCTCAAAGGATGCCACTTTACTCAGCTTCCATGGTAGAGTCCATCACGCAGCCACTGCGCGACACTCTTCCAAACTATGGTTCTACCTCCTAAAGTAAACACAAAACCCCGAGGAATATTTACATTTGCCCCTATCCGACGGGATGTCTGTATCCGTATAACCCATAGGGAATTGTTCTGCCTTGTAAACCAGCTTATAATCCTTAGTCCTTCTCAGGCACTAATATAAGTTTTTACTGCAATCCAATTTCCTTGACCTGGGTTACTCTGATATCTGCTAACCATGCCCACGGCAAAGTAGATATCCGGTCTCATTTTTAGCATACATGAGGCTTCCTATAACCGATGCTGAAGGAACCGTCATTACCTAATCTATCTCCTTTGATAATCTAAACATATCTCCTAGGATAGAGTAGCTCCATAGCTGAAAAGTTCAAAACACTTCTTGGAGGTTTTCATGCTAAAACAAGTTAAGACACTGTTACTATATGAAGCTTGGGATAAGCACAACATCCTTCTCTGGTGATCCCTTAGAACTTTGATCGCCAAGGATGTTTCCTGCTTCTCCAAAGTCATTCATATCGACTGTTTGGACAACCATACCCTTAAGTCTGATAAAATTTGTCATTGTTTTCAACTGACAAAATATTATCTATGTATAGTACAAGAATACCACTACGTTTCCGTCACATTTCTTACATACACAACTCTCATCTGTCCTTTGATCAAATCCATATGACAGGATTTATCTCTTCAAAACGGACGTTCCTTGCCATAGGTCTAGGGATCTTGATTCATGGTCGCCAGGGATCAAGTCCGAAGACTCTCCCAAGAACAAGAATTCTGTAGGTTGACTAACAACGCTCCCACTATGACAAAGCACTACCTGTGTATCTTCTGTGACACGCGGTGCAGTGACTTGTGGTATTTCTTCTTGTACAGTTGGTACTAAGGTCAGAACATCCCCTCTTAATTTTTCAAGAACTAGTCTACAAATGGGCTTGTGGTTCATCACATAGTCTTCTTCTAAGAATATGGTATTCGTCCCAACGATTACCCTCTGATCCTTTGAACTATAGAACCACCTTTCGTTCCTCTAGGATAGCCTACGAACAAGCGCACGAGATTCCAATCTTATCAGTATCCCCTCTCAGCACATATGCTGAGCTATCCCATGTAGAATGATGTCTTAGACTTGACTTTCGCCTAGTCCATACTTCTATGGGAGTAGGAGGCACTGACCTAGATGGTATCAAGTATGTACGCTGCCATTTCCAGAGCACATCCTAGAACGAATCCGGCAACTCGGAGTAGCTCATCATTGTCCTAACCATCTCCATAAGAGCCCTTTTCCTTCACTCTACTGCACTGTTCTGTTGGGGCGAACTAGATGCAGTCAATTGGGATTAAATCCCAGTTTCTGATAAGTATGTCTTAAACTTTCCCAAGAGGTACTCACCACTACGATCCGATCGCAGTGTCTTGATACTGTTACCTTGATGTTTCTCCACAACATTCTTGAATTCTTTGAACCAATCAGAGATTCAGACCTGTGGTCATCAAGTGAACATATCCATAACTTTGAATATTCGTCACACGAAGTATTCAAAGCTTCCTCTATTCTGGATAGGCATAGGACCACACAAATCAGAAAGAACCGATTCTAACATATCTTTGGGTTGAAAGACCTCTTGATCATCTTACCTTTCAAGTAAGATTCAAAGTTAGGAAAGTCTCCCACCAACAATGAACCCGAGGGCCCATTGGCTTTCAACCTTTGAATCCTACTGAGGTTAATAAGACCAAGCCTTAGACACCAAAAGTATGTTTGGTTCATCTCGGAAGGAAGCTTTCTCCTACTTTGGTTAGATGATGATCTATTAGCTACTATTTGCATCGTGGGAGACTTTGGTTTTAATTGCTTAAATTGCTTATCCATGTTCCTAAACAGATAATCCTTCTATTCCACTTTTCATAAAAAGCAATAGAATATCCATGTTTCAGAAACTAAATCAGAGTTCTTTTCTAAAATTAGGTACATAAAAGCAATCTTAAAACCAAAACCTTATCTTCTAAAGACAAATATATAACTCCCACTTCAATAGTCGCCACCTCCGTAGCATATCCCATGTAGACGGTAATCTTTTCTTTAGCTAGTCGTTGGGCTTCCTGGAACCCTTGCAAAGAATTGCAGACATGTTTAGTAGCACCCGTATCTACCCACCAGGTACCGGTAGATACCACCGCTAAAACATGTTACAACGACAAAAAGAAAAGATATACCTCTCTCTTGACAATGGGGGCAGTCCACCTTCCAGTGCCCAGTTTGCTTGCACGTGAAGCACTTGCCTTTTGACTTCTTCACGCCAGTCCGAGGTGCTTGCGATGCTCCTGCCTTCTTGAACCCTACTCATTTCTTCTTCTTCCTGCCTTTCGGCTCAGATGAAGAAACGTTTTGAGCCACCAAGGCCTGTGAGTTCTGATGAAAGAGAGCCTCTGCCGCTTAGAGTTCTCCTAACAGTTCACGCAACGTATAATTCCTTTTGTTCATATTATAGTTGAGCCTGAACTGTTCAAAACTCCTTGGCAGAGACTGGAGTATAATATCGACCTGGGATTTCCCGTCAATTTCTGCTCCCAGTACCTCAATCTGATTGAGGTGAGCCATCATCTTTAGGATATGATCCCTCACAGGTGCCCCTTCAACCATAGTGGTTGACATCAAACTCTTCATCACACTTTGCCAAGCAGCTCGACCTTGGTGCCCGAAGAGGTCTTTGAGGTTCAGCATCATGTCACTAGCAATGGGCATGGCCTGATGCTAATGTTGCAGCACATTCGACATAGATGCCAGAATGTAATACCGCACCATCTCATCTGCCTTTTTCCACTTCTTATAACGCTCCCTCAACTCTTCACCAGAGTCATCTCTAGGCATTTTCAGACATTCCTCGAAGAGTACAAATTTGTACTCCTCAGCAGTGAGGACAATGTCAAGGTTCCTCTTCCAATCTATGTAATTTGGTCCAGTAAGTTTATTGTCCTTAAGAATTGTTGCTAGTGGAGTAAAGGCTATTATAAAAAACCTGAGAATCACAACATACACTACTTTAGAAATCAAAAATAAATTGATTCCCCAAAATAATTAATTTTCGAAATCAACCAACACCCCTATACACCGAGAAATTTGTATGCCACGATGGTGTGGACGTATACGAATCCCTACATTCGTAAGAGGAAGTTTTATCTATCGATCTTACTATCTTGTCAACCTAACTTTTTGGCAAATAAGATCAATAGTTGGTTTCCTTCGGCTCTGCAAAACAATAGCAGTGACTCCGATGGGGAGGATACTATTATTCGCATCTAAGTGTGCACCATTACATGACACTAAGAAAATTATTTCCAATTATGTGCCTTCCGATGGGGAAGTACACACGCTCTTCAATAATTTTCTATAGTCTTTTCCGATCTAGTGATCTGTAGAACAAGTCCATCTGATGGGGAGGAAGGCACTCAGAGCCGACGCGTAGACTTGTTTGCATCACTTATCGAATTGTAATGGAAGTCGTGGGACCCTTAGGGTCCCTCTCCCACTTAGTAATTTATCTCAAGGAATTTTCTAGCACAATCACATAACCATGCACATAACCAATTGTTGGGACCGGGTGCATGTTGACATGGATACAGGTTCATAATTTTAAAATTTAATTACGTGCAGCGGAAGGTTTAGCATAAATAATTTCTCAAATTATTTTAACCACGTATCTAGCATGCAACCTTATGTTGTGGAGACATGATCATACATTTAAAATTTTGCAGAAAGTAAACTAATTTACTTAATACCTCGCGTAACTCGTTGAAAGGGACGAGATCCAACTGTAGCGTCCCTTGGAAGCTCCGCCTCTATTCGCGTCCACGCCGAGTTTACTTCGGGATGACTTCGCAAAGCCACGAGTTTCGTGCCGACAAGAACTACCAGATTCTCCAAAGGCACGACAAGAATACCAAGAGAGAGATGGAAAGACTAACCACCAAACGAAGAATGGAATCAAGATTCCGGGAGGAAGGAAGGAGTTGCACCCGCTTCTTCTTCTTCTTCGGTAGCTTGTCGGTGGAGGAGGCTGACGGCAACCAAAGGGAAGGCCTCTAGGGCCGGCGCCACTAGAGGAGGGAGAGGGAGAGAAGGAGAGGGAGAGAGGCTAGGCAAGAATCCTTGATCTGTTGGATTAAATTCCAAGCCTTGCCTTGGTTCCTTTATATAGTAGTCTCTCAACCGCCAAGTCTCCTTTTTATGAAATAAATTTTCATAAGAAATTTATCATATAAATTTTTCTATGATTTATTCCATCATGCCAAGTTTTTATCATAATTTAATTTATAATAAAAACAATCATGTCTCCCTTTTCTTATAGAATAAATTTTCACAAGAAATTTATTATATAAAATTTTCTTATCATGGAAAAATCAATTCATAATTGATTTTATAAAATAAAATAAACTATTCAAAGTTTATTTTAATTTCTATGAAAATAATAAACCAAACCTCGATTTATAAAATTTATATTACCCATAATTTTATAAAATAAACCACACTTGGTTTATTTTATAACTTGAACCAAACAATTTGGTTCTCCCTTTTAATATGGCCGGCCAAACATAGAGGGTAGGGACCCTCTTTGGCCGGCCAAACCCAAGCCAAGATCATGTGAATTAAACTCATTTAATTCGTTCAATAAGCCTTCAAAAGACTTAGCCATTTTATGCTTCCGATGCGTCTCTGAAAAATTCAGATTCGACTTATCTCTCTTGATCGAAAAATCCAATTTTTAACTCGTTTTAAATCTCTCGGATTACTCATAGTGCGTGTGACTAAATAGGCTTTCGATTTATGTTGGCCGTCTATAATTAACCAATTATAGAACGATCATGAGTGACACCTAGTAGTACATCATGATCCCCAATTAATCGAAAGATCAACGGTTGACCTCAGAAATTATTCTGAAACCCTTCAGCAGCTATAATCAATCGTGCCTCATTCCCTTCACCATCTTATACCCACTTGGTTCAGGACAAGGTCTATGTGTGTCAGTCCCCACTAGGCTGACTACGTCACACCTAGCCCAAGTAACGTTCTCTCGTCCTACGGATTCTAATTACTCTCATGTATTTAAGAGATTCATACTTTGAACATGTCATTCTCTGGCCAGAGGCTTCGAGTAACAATCCAACGATAGGCCTTGGGTATACATCTCCTCGCAAGGAGTGGTGAATCCTTTGTAGGTTGTTCAAACATCTTCGGGCACATTGGCTTATACCCAACCATCCTGGGTCCACACCTCCTTGGAGATGCTTGCTTAAGATGTCAAAGTATAAGTCTCCATGACCAAGATGACTTGAACACCGCAAGTCAAAGGAACATTGCACTTAAGTTGCATTAAGAACTTCACTGATATGTCTATATGTAGACTACCATATGAAGTTTTACAGCCAGTCACTCCAATGAACTAGTTCCCTTAACTAGCATTCATGTTTATCTCCGGACATCCCAATGTCACCAGCCAGTGAGAATCAGCTGAGTAGAGAATAACCCATGCTAGTCTCAACAGAATTGATAGTGTCCGTATCTATCAATTCATCGACTAGGGACAATTTCAATACTTCACAATTACACATGTAGAGATAATCACTAGTTGTGAATTCATCACAAATTCTCTAATGCTGTGAATTGTATTGCGGACATTCAGTAAATGAGTTTAAGATCTCAATTAAATACACAGACATGTATACTTAAATAGTGAATATTCATTTATTAAAATAAATGATTACAATCATAAGGCGATTGCCTTAGGACACTTCTCTCATATTACTAACATAACCAATAACATGAAAATAAAACAATGAAAATCCTAGATTTTCCAACTTTCATGGCCCCTTGGTCTCTAATGTGCTTCCAGTTATGTCGTCACTTCGTCCGCTCCTCCCTTCCTTCTGCGCATGCAACCTTGAGGGATCTCCGAGTCAAAATGAAAAGCTAATTATTTACATCATTAATCCTATACTCCACGAAGTGTACATGAAATCTAGATCAACAGTAAATAAAAAACTCGGCTAATCATGTGCCGTATTTAATTACAAAAATTAAATACCTAGCCTCGTCAACCCCGAGGATTAATTAATTACAAAAATTGAAAATTAATCATTGAATCCCATATTTTGACCATGAAGTTGGAATCTCGTGCCTGCAACACAAAGTACGCCTATGCACATCCACGCATCATAGAGCAAAATAAAAAGTATGATAACTACAAAAATTAACCAATCCTAAACACACAAAACCGAAAACCTCAGCTCTGATACCAATTGTAGGGTATGTCTTGGCGGGTTTCCCTAGCGGATACCTAGTCGATCCGAGAGACCTCTCCACATCTACGGATTAAAAAATTAATCCAAGTGAAGACCCGTCTCCCATCGACCGTCTCGTGCCGTATCGAACGATCCAAATTACCACTTAGCCAATTACCAAAATTTGCCTTGTAATTTGCTCGACTGTTCGACCGCGGAAAGGGCGACGAGTTGATCGCCGACTTGTGTTTATGGTCAAGGTCCAGTTAAGAATTTATTTATCATATTTCGAAATCAAAACAATAAATTCTTAAACATAAAATGACGAGACATATAAACATGGCACATTAAAGACATAAGGAAATACAAAGGAGCATAGGAAGAGATATACCTACCCGATCACATCGCGGTCTTCTACCTTATGTCCCTCCCTTCGCGGACATCGTGTGGGCGATGATCTATCGTGATCCGAGATCACCAAGAGCTCCTAAAGGCCTCTTCTTCTCACCTTGGCTGAAATAGGAAAAACCCTAACCTAGGGTTTTCCTAGCGCCGCCGGCCTCTTCTTCCTCTCCCTTTGCGCCACCGCTCGCCGGAGCTGTAATGAAGCTTACGGACCAGCAGAGCTCCTTGAGAGGAAGGAGAAGAAGATGAAGAAGGAGATAATTCTCCTTCTTCCTCACACAAACAACCCCTTTAATGCCTTCTCCCTCAAGGTTGTTGTGCCGCCGCAACCCTTGGTTGCGCTGCCTCCCACCGGCCACCGACGCCTCCTCTGCCCTCCCTGAGCCCCACACAAGGTAGAGAAGATATCTACCTTGCTTCCTTGAGCCTCAGTCGAAGCTTGGTGGATGAGATCAAGAGAACCTAAGGGGAGAACCCTTCTTCTCTTGTTTCGGCGCCGATACCCTAAGAGGGTGAGAGAGAGAGGGATGAGAGGAGAGGGGCTTGGGTTGTGGATTCTTGATTTGCTCTGGCTTCTTGATCTCATAGGGTATTTATAGGGCTAAGGTAGGGACCAAGAGGAGGAGTTGGTTCTTGGCCCACTAATGGATCTAAACCCGATCCATTAATTAAGATCCATTCCAGTAAAGGATCTTAATTGAACTTTCTCATCGATCCCCATATTTTCATATGGGCTCCACATATTACGATTCGTCCATCCCCCAGTGTTTAATATCTAGCATGTCCGTTAATTAATTAAATTACTGATAATTTAAATTAATTAACTTTTGGATCCTTGTTAGTACCACTCAACCTTATCAACGTGCCGGATCAAATCCACCTACAAGGTTTAACACGATGAACCTTTTGAGCTCATCAAGGGGGCATCATCATCCTGACTCTCCAGGACATGGATTCCGTCAATAATCATCTGCACATCATATTATTAATATTATCTCCCAACTTATCGGGTCTATCGATCTAACAGAATAGATCTCGCCTATTGATAAATTAAGGAAATAATAATTAATAATATATGCCCGATATTATTTCGGGATTAAGGGATCATCCTCTATAATAAGAACTGAGGTCCTATCCAATTATCTAGTCAGTACAAATCGGATAACCTCAGATTTTGGTCCTGCTCAATGTACTCATAGCACACTAGTGTAGTTCTATGGTCAAGACCAACCACACCTAACTACACTACACCCTTCCCGATGGATTATCCAATTCCATCTCGGTTGTAGGCCTCTTATTTATACTAAGCAAGGAACTAATAACACGATCTTCCGTGTGATACCACACACCATGTTATCTACAATGCAATGTAAGGGGACTTCGTGTATGTACTAACATAAACAAACACCTAGTGTAGTCGTGATTCTCTTTTCATAATAAAGATGTTAATATAATAAAAGTCATGTCTTTCAGTATACTTGTAACGCCCCAAAATTTTCCCATATAGAATGTTATGAAATATCATGAAATTCATGAAATATTATTATGGAAGATCATGAAATATTATCATGAAATATTATGGAATCATGAATATGAAATATTATGGAATTCATGAAATATTATCATGAAATATTATGGATTCATGAATATGAAATATTAAAAATATTATGAAATAATATTTATGGGATATTATGAAATATTATGAATCCATGAAATATTATTAATATTATGAAATTTCATGATGGGCTTGGTTTAATGGGCTTTGATATGGATTAGTGCAAAATGTGATGAAAAGGTGGAAGCAAGGATTGAACCTTGAACCTCCTAGTTGCACTCACCATGTCATAACCAATGAACCAAGCAATGTTTCTTGTAGAGAGAATAAGAAACATTCTCGTTAAACCGAGGGAAGCGAAGAGACATGCCTCTTCATGAGAAGAGTATAAATAAGAGAGGGGGAAAGGAAGTTACACTTTCTCTCTTCTTCTTCCTCACTCACTCCCACCGAAATCTCTTCCCCTCTCCCTTGCATTTTCGAAAAGAAAAACAACACCCCCTAGGGTTCTAACCCTAGGGAATTTGGAAGGAAGAAGACCCTCCAAGACCTTGCCCTCTACTAAGTCCAAGGAGCCCTAGAGAAAGTTTGAAGAAGAGGATTTTCACTTGCCCTCCAAGTCTAGGGTACCCTACGGTTTAAAGAGAAGGTGAAATTCCAGCGCAAGGATGTATGTGTCCTCTCGCCTGCAACATAATTGCTATTAAATGTTGTTGTTTCATTCTTTTGAAGAAAATCACAAGGACTTCCCTAGAGGAAGTTTCGGCCACCCTATGTAAGGGGTCCAAGAGAAGGGTTTTTGATCAAACCTTGATGCATGCTAGTACTCCTAGGGACTTTATACTCATATGTGTTGTTTCCAAATTTTTGGAAGGACAAAAATTAGGGTTTGGTACCCTACAAGGTTTCGGCCAAGGCTTGGGTTCTTGGGGTTGTGAAGTGAATTACTTCTTGTTGCATGAGGAGACCCCTAGGAACTTAGGGTACATATGTATGATGACTTGCCATCATGTTGTGAAACAAAAATTAGGGTTTAGCCACCCTATAACTTTCGGCCAAGAGGAGAAAGGCTAGGGTTTTTGGGTTGCTTGCTATTTTATTATGTTACCATGATTAATAGTGTAGATAAAGTGTTTGTGTAAATATTTGTGTGAAGGTTGGATGTCAAAAACCTAGCCTAGCCATTCTACAAGTTTCGGCCACCCCTTGTAATTTAGGGTTAGTGGAAGCTAACCCCACTTTGAAGTATAAACCATGTTTCAATTGTTAACATGAAGTACACTTGAGGTGTTTGTAGAAATGCATGAATGAATGCTTGAATGAAAAACCAAAAGAACTCCCTACCCTTGACTTTCGGCCAATCATGGTTCTAGGGTTGGGAAGTACTTAATGAAACCATGAAGCATGCTACCACTTATATGATGTGTGTATAATTTATGTGACCTATCTTGTTAGGTATAAAAGCATGCCTTATAGCCCATGGGGCACCCTTATGACATGAACATGTTGTATTTGATAATATGCTTGAAAAAGGATACTCTACTGAAATTGGGATCAAGAGCACCCCTAAATGTATGGTGTGTCCCTAGGGGATCATGAGCACCCTTGATGAGTGGTGTGTCCCTTTGAGATGTTATTAGGAGTACCTTTAAGCATATACATATATGTGTAATTGCATGTTAAGATACTTTACTTTGAAAGTTGTGTACCCGACTCGGAAGGGGGTCGTTAAACAAAATCCAATGTACATGTTAACTGAAGGTCATGGCATTGGTAGGACGGAAGGGTCCTGCCCTAAATGGATTGGTGGCTCGCTACCCCAACTCATTAGGGAACGCGCTTGATGTGGTACTACAACTGGGCCCTGGATGATACTATATTTTTAAGTACTTATCTTTATGGAACCTTTTGAAAAGTATTTTCTCATTATGTGATGATCTTGTTCTGTAAAGCACTTAGAAATATTTGATGTGATGCTTATGATGCAAGCACTTAGAAATTATTTGATGTGATGCTTATGATGCTTATAATTCTATCTTGATTACTGTGTACATAATATGATGTATCGATATGGATTTGCGAGTAGGCCTGGATTCTTACTAAGCATGTTTTGCTTACTAGATTCATGTTGTTTTCTTATGCTGCAGATAGCGGTAAGAAATACTTGAACTAAAGGAAGAGGCAGAGGGAAAGCTAAAAGATGTGTGTAGTGATGGCTCGGGAAGTAAAGAAGGATTCTTATCTACCATTTTTGTTTAGAATCTAAATTGCTTCCACTAAAGGATTACAAGTTGTATTACTATACTTTGATTGTGTGATGACTATGACTACTCTACTATTGGTCAAGTTAGAGATATGGAACCTATGTCATGTTAGATAACTCATGCTACATTCCTATTTAAGATTCCATGCTATAGTGTATTTATTGATGCCTTGCTATAGTGTTTAATTGGATCACTTGCAGTAGGTTATGTTTAGATTATGCCATGCTCTATCTTGCTCAAACCATATTTAGATCAGTAAATCACGAAGTTAAATGATCTCCTATTATGTTGTAAATGCATGTTGATAAATGATAGGTTTTTGCTCAAGCATGCTTACTACTCTTCTTGCATTGTAATTGTTCTACTTGATATACATGCTTAACATGATAAATGATATGAATGTATGGACCCGTAACCCCGCCTTTAGGGTAGATATAAGGGCGGGCGTTACAAGTTGGTATCAGAGCAGTTTTCCCCTCCACCACACACACATCAAGCTTCCTCCTGCCGCTTCCAAGTAAGAGATCCTAACCTCGCTTTACTTTATTTCATGTACTATTTCATGTACAGTAGGTAATGATATATATAGAGATGATTTATGCTTGCATAATATAGAGATGATTAATGCTTGCATAACAAGTAAAAGAAATATTAATTCTTATGTAGTCATTTATCACCGGTATGATAGATAATGACCAGAAATTATAAAATATGTGAACATGAATGAAACTTCCTCTTATATAAATATATGTATCCATTAATAATTTAGAATTTGGGGTAAGAGGGTGGTTACATATTGTAATCACTAGAGTAAACTATACCGATTGGGTGTGTGTTTTCCTCTGTATATATTTGCGAATTGAAAAAGGAATGGTTTAGTACTAACCATGTCATTTCCTTTTCAATTCCAGATGTTGCATGAGGACTACACTGAGAGGGTCCGCGAGCTGCTGGAGTGGATAGAGGCGGTTGAGTATTGTCCGACCCGGGGAATTCAAGGCAACATAGGGTTCTTGGATCGGCTCTTCTGGAAACTGGAGCAGGAAGGGTTTCCAGCCACGGACGATCATAGGATCGGAGCTTTACTTCGCTCATTGCCCAACCGGGCAAGAGAGGTTGCGCATCGGATCTGGGGACAGCACATATGCAGTATACCATATACGGAGTTGTGTAGGCAGCTCCTCCGCCATGAGTTCCCAGAAGATCTGGGAGACTCGGAGGAGGATTCCGAGCCGTCCGAGGAGGAGTCCGAGCCGTCTGAGGAGGACCCCGAGCCCTTGGAGGAAGACCCCGAGCCCTTCGAGGAGAATCCTGAGCCCTTGGAGGAGGACCCCGAGCCCTTCGAGGAGGATCCCGAGCCCTTCGAGGAGGACCCAGAGATGCTGGAGATGTTCGAGGAAGACCTTGCAGCGGACGAGGAGATTCTCGAGATTGAAGAGGACGACTCGATGGGGACAGTAGAGGATCCTGAGGCGGGCCAAAGGGGGATGAGCGAGGAGGTAGTAGTCATCGCTGCGATGTTCTTTATGTTGGGCCTCACGGCAGCCCATCTGGCTCGCTGAGTGGGATTAGTTGTGTATGTAGACTTATAAGAATGAATAAAATAAATTTTGGGTGGTATAATAAATACAAACCTCTTTTACCCAATATTGATCATACGAGTATGTATTGATTATCGGTCGCTGAACAACGTGACTATCAAGAACAGGTATCCTCTACCCAGGATAGATGACCTGTTCGATCAGTTAAAGGGAGCTACGGTTTTCTCTAAGATCGATCTGAGGTCTGGTTATCACCAAGTCCGGGTGAAAAATGAGGATATACCCAAAACTGCTTTTCGGACGAGATACGGACATTATGAGTTCGTAGTGATGCCGTTTGGAGTTACTAATGCTCCGGCAATATTCATGGACCTTATGAATCGGATTTTCTCGGCATTTCTCGACAGATTTGTGATCATCTTCATCGACGACATCCTTATTTATTCGAGGACTTCCGAAGAGCATGCAGAGCACCTGAGTATAGTATTACAGATTCTTCAGAAGGAACAACTGTATGCTAAATTTTCGAAATGTGAGTTCTGGCTGAACCAAGTATCATTCTTGGGACATGTTATCTCCAAGGAAGGAGTAATGGTGGACCCGACTAAAATTGAAGCTGTGAGTAACTGGACTAGACCCAAGAATGCCAGTGAAATTCGAAGTTTCCTCGGGCTAGCAGGCTATTACAGAAAATTCGTAGAGAACTTCTCTCGGATTGCAGCCCCTATGACAGCTCTTACGAAGAAGGACAAGAAATATATATGGACCGAGGAATATGAAAAGAGCTTTACTGAACTAAAAAGGAGGCTGACTAGGGCTCCAATATTGACTCTTCCCGAGAGCGATATGGGTTTCGATATGTACAGCGATGCATCCAAACTTGGACTCGGAGCTGTGCATATGCAAAATGGGAAGGTAATTGCCTATGCCTCTAGGCAATTAAAGGAACATGAAAAGAATTATCCTACCCATGATTTGGAATTAGCAGCGGTGGTCTTTGCGCTAAAATTATGGAGGCATTATTTATATGGCACTCAGTGCAAGGTCTTTACTGATCACCAGAGTCTGCGGTATTTCTTCACCCAGAAAGACCTGAATATGCGACAATGCCGATGGCTCGAGTTGGTCAAGGACTACGATTGTGAGATCCTGTACTATCCGGGAAAAGCCAACAAGGTAGCCGATGCTCTCAGTAGAAAATCATGTGCTGCTTTAATGTCTTTGTCGGCTTTGTCACAACCCTTAGGGGAAGAAATTATGAATTATGGGATTGAGATCATATCAGGACAGTTGTCCACCCTGATGATTGCGCCGACCTTGTTCGATGGTATTCTGGAGAAGCAGAATCTTGATCCGAGTCTTTGGAGAATCAGGCAGGAGGTTCTTGAAGGCAAGGACGAGGGATTTCGGATTTCCGATAGCGGAGTCTTATATCTCCGGGATCGATTATGCGTTCCCGACGACTCCGACTTACGGACGAGGATACTCGAGGAAGCTCACGGCACACCTTATGCGATGCATCCTGGGTCTACCAAGATGTATCAAGATCTGAAGGGCAAATTTTGGTGGTCTGGCATGAAGAAAGATGTAGCCCATTATATCAGCATGTGTTTGACCTGCCAGAGGGTCAAAGCAGAACACCAGAGACCTGGGGGAGTTCTGCAGCCTCTACCTATTCCCGAGTGGAAATGGGAGGACATATCTATGGATTTCATATCAGGGCTGCCTTGGACTACGAATGGATATGATAGTATATGGGTTATTGTGGACCGACTGACCAAGTCCGCGCATTTTCTGGCTATCAGGATAACATATTCAGTTGAGCAGCTGGCTCAACTGTACGTCAAGGAGATTGTCCGACTACACGGGATTCCCAAGACCATCGTCTCTGACCGAGATGGTCGATTTACTTCTGATTTTTGGGGACACGTGCAGAAGGCCCTTGGCACTAAGCTGAAGTTCAGTACAGCCTTTCATCCCCAGACTGACGGGCAGACTGAACGAGTAAACCAAATATTAGAAGATATGTTACGAGCTTGCACCTTGGACTTCAAGGGAAGCTGGTGTCGATACCTGAGCCTGGCAGAGTTTGCTTATAATAACAGTCATCAGGCTACTATTGGGATGGCACCGTACGAGGCACTATACGACAGAAAATGCAGATCTCCTTTATGCTGGCATGAGAGTGGTGAAAAGAGGGAGATGGGACTCCAGACCGATATTATTGATGAGACCACTCAGGCTATAAAGAATATCCGCCAGAGGATAGAGACTGCTCAGAGTCGGCAGAAGAGCTACGCTGATAAACGACGTCGACCGCTCGAGTTCGAGGTTGGGGATTCGGTATTCCTGAAGGTAGCCCCTATGAAAGGGATGATGAGATTCGGAAAGAAGGGGAAGCTGAGTCCGCGATACGTGGGACCCTATCAGATTTTGAGATGAGTAGGCAAGGTGGCCTACGAGCTGGAGCTACCGCCAGAAATGGCGGCTATCCACAACGTCTTCCATGTGTCGATGCTCAAGAAGTGTACCCCTGATGCGAGTCAAATGATAGAACCCCCACCAGTGCAAGAACAGGAGAGCCTCAGTTCCGAACGCCGCCCGATACAGATCTTAGATCGGGAAGTTAAAAAGCTAAGGAACAAGGAAGTACCCTTAGTAAAGGTTCTGTGGCGGAATGAACAATTCGAAGAAGCCACCTGGAAACGAGAAGAGGCCATACGATTAAAGTATCCGGAACTGTTTTAAAGTTCGGGACGAACATTTTATAAGGTGCGTAGGATTGTAACACCCCAATTTTTACAATTTGAGTACCTGGGAATTGTTTAAAGTTCGGGACGAACTTTTTATAAGGTATAGAGGATTGTAACGCCCCAAAATTTTCCCATATAGAATGTTATGAAATATCATGAAATTCATGAAATATTATTATGGAAGATCATGAAATATTATCATGAAATATTATGGAATCATGAATATGAAATATTATGGAATTCATGAAATATTATCATGAAATATTATGGATTCATGAATATGAAATATTAAAAATATTATGAAATAATATTTATGGGATATTATGAAATATTATGAATCCATGAAATATTATTAATATTATGAAATTTCATGATGGGCTTGGTTTAATGGGCTTTGATATGGATTAGTGCAAAATGTGATGAAAAGGTGGAAGCAAGGATTGAACCTTGAACCTCCTAGTTGCACTCACCATGTCATAACCAATGAACCAAGCAATGTTTCTTGTAGAGAGAATAAGAAACATTCTCGTTAAACCGAGGGAAGCGAAGAGACATGCCTCTTCATGAGAAGAGTATAAATAAGAGAGGGGGAAAGGAAGTTACACTTTCTCTCTTCTTCTTCCTCACTCACTCCCACCGAAATCTCTTCCCCTCTCCCTTGCATTTTCGAAAAGAAAAACAACACCCCCTAGGGTTCTAACCCTAGGGAATTTGGAAGGAAGAAGACCCTCCAAGACCTTGCCCTCTACTAAGTCCAAGGAGCCCTAGAGAAAGTTTGAAGAAGAGGATTTTCACTTGCCCTCCAAGTCTAGGGTACCCTACGGTTTAAAGAGAAGGTGAAATTCCAGCGCAAGGATGTATGTGTCCTCTCGCCTGCAACATAATTGCTATTAAATGTTGTTGTTTCATTCTTTTGAAGAAAATCACAAGGACTTCCCTAGAGGAAGTTTCGGCCACCCTATGTAAGGGGTCCAAGAGAAGGGTTTTTGATCAAACCTTGATGCATGCTAGTACTCCTAGGGACTTTATACTCATATGTGTTGTTTCCAAATTTTTGGAAGGACAAAAATTAGGGTTTGGTACCCTACAAGGTTTCGGCCAAGGCTTGGGTTCTTGGGGTTGTGAAGTGAATTACTTCTTGTTGCATGAGGAGACCCCTAGGAACTTAGGGTACATATGTATGATGACTTGCCATCATGTTGTGAAACAAAAATTAGGGTTTCGCCACCCTATAACTTTCGGCCAAGAGGAGAAAGGCTAGGGTTTTTGGGTTGCTTGCTATTTTATTATGTTCCCATGATTAATAGTGTAGATAAAGTGTTTGTGTAAATATTTGTGTGAAGGTTGGATGTCAAAAACCTAGCCTAGCCATTCTACAAGTTTCGGCCACCCCTTGTAATTTAGGGTTAGTGGAAGCTAACCCCACTTTGAAGTATAAACCATGTTTCAATTGTTAACATGAAGTACACTTGAGGTGTTTGTAGAAATGCATGAATGAATGCTTGAATGAAAAACCAAAAGAACTCCCTACCCTTGACTTTCGGCCAATCATGGTTCTAGGGTTGGGAAGTACTTAATGAAACCATGAAGCATGCTACCACTTATATGATGTGTGTATAATTTATGTGACCTATCTTGTTAGGTATAAAAGCATGCCTTATAGCCCATGGGGCACCCTTATGACATGAACATGTTGTATTTGATAATATGCTTGAAAAAGGATACTCTACTGAAATTGGGATCAAGAGCACCCCTAAATGTATGGTGTGTCCCTAGGGGATCATGAGCACCCTTGATGAGTGGTGTGTCCCTTTGAGATGTTATTAGGAGTACCTTTAAGCATATACATATATGTGTAATTGCATGTTAAGATACTTTACTTTGAAAGTTGTGTACCCGACTCGGAAGGGGGTCGTTAAACAAAATCCAATGTACATGTTAACTGAAGGTCATGGCATTGGTAGGACGGAAGGGTCCTGCCCTAAATGGATTGGTGGCTCGCTACCCCAACTCATTAGGGAACGCGCTTGATGTGGTACTACAACTGGGCCCTGGATGATACTATATTTTTAAGTACTTATCTTTATGGAACCTTTTGAAAAGTATTTTCTCATTATGTGATGATCTTGTTCTGTAAAGCACTTAGAAATATTTGATGTGATGCTTATGATGCAAGCACTTAGAAATTATTTGATGTGATGCTTATGATGCTTATAATTCTATCTTGATTACTGTGTACATAATATGATGTATCGATATGGATTTGCGAGTAGGCCTGGATTCTTACTAAGCATGTTTTGCTTACTAGTTTCATGTTGTTTTCTTATGCTGCAGATAGCGGTAAGAAATACTTGAACTAAAGGAAGAGGCAGAGGGAAAGCTAAAAGATGTGTGTGGTGATGGCTCGGGAAGGAAAGAAGGATTCTTATCTACCATTTTTGTTTAGAATCTAAATTGCTTCCACTAAAGGATTACAAGTTGTATTACTATACTTTGATTGTGTGATGACTATGACTACTCTACTGTTGGTCAAGTTAGAGATATGGTACCTATGTCATGTTAGATAACTCATGCTACATTCCTACTTAAGATTCCATGCTATAGTGTATTTATTGATGCCTTGCTATAGTGTTTAATTGGATCACTTGCAGTAGGTTATGTTTAGATTATGCCATGCTCTATCTTGCTCAAACCATGTTTAGATCAGTAAATCACGAAGTTAAATGATCTCCTATTATGTTGTAAATGCATGTTGATAAATGATAGGTTTTTGCTCAAGCATGCTTACTACTCTTCTTGCATTGTAATTGTTCTACTTGATATACATGCTTAACATGATAAATGATATGAATGTATGGACCCATAACCCCGCCTTTAGGGTAGATATAAGGGCGGGCGTTACAATACTCATCTTACAATATTAACCCTAGTAGGAATCAGAGGTTGATAACCGATTGGCCCCTGGGTTCATTGGTGGTGGAGGATCTCCCGACCTGTGAGTCTTGCTTGGAAGGTAAGATAACCAAGAGGCCTTTCAAGGCCAAGGGGTATAGGGCCAAAGATGTGCTAGAACTGATTCATTCTGATTTGTGTGGCCCTATGTCAATCCAAGCTAGAGGTGACTTTGAATACTTCTTCACTTTCATTGACGATTATTCAAGGTATGGGTACATTTACCTGATGCACCGTAAGTCTGAATGCTTTGAAAAGTTCAAAGAATTGAAGGATGATGTGGAGAAACATCGAGGTAAAAGTATCAAGACACTGCGATCAGATCGTGGTGGCAAGTACCTCTTTGGAGAGTTTAGGAGCTACCTATCAGAAGCTGGGATTCAGTCCCAGCTAACTGCACCCGGTACACCCCAATAGAATGGAGTTGCAGAAAGATGGAATAGGACTCTTATGGGAATGGTTAGGTCAATGATGAGCTATTCAGACTTACCTGATTCGTTCTGGGGATACGCTCTGGAAACGGCAGTGTATATACTGTTGGATCGAGAGAATACGATAGGGGGGTGAACAATGAAAAAAACTTTCGGATTCGAGGTTAAGAGAATACGTAGCGGAATAGAAAACACAGCTTAAGAACTCAACCAATTTTACTTGGTTTGGAGTCGCGGTCGCCTCCTACTCCAAGGCCCATGGTCGTTGACCTTTTACTGCGGGCAATTCTATATGTGCACAAATATTTACAGAAAAATATTACAGTTATATTACAATAAACTAAAACATAAACTCTTCGTTACCGACGCCCGGTGTGGATTGTGCTTCGGAGCAGAGGATCATCGTCGGCGCTTGAATCTCGAGATAGAAGGTTTTCGGAGCAGAGCGCTTGAGTCGAAGAGCGTATTGGCGTTGGAAGAATTGTTTTTTGAAGCCTTGGGGGTCGAGCCCCTTATATAGTGCACTTGGGGGCACCCTCCACGTGTCTCCTGATCCGCAAACCCTCATCCGCAACTCAGTCAGCCCTTATCCCTCCAGGATCGGGCTCAGGGTTTGACGGGGGCGCCCAAGAAGCAGGGGCGCCCGGGTTGACTTTGTCAGCAGGCTTCTCGGCTGGATGAGCTTCTATCGCTTCGTTGGCTTGGACCCAGGGTGCCCGAGACATCCGGGGTGCCCGGGAGCACGGGGGGCGCCCGGGAGCAAGGGGGCGCCCGACCCACTGTGCTTCCGAAGCCTTTTCTTGCTTAACTCATGTTTGGCTTTGACTTAGGGCGCCCGAGACCTCCCGGGCGCCCAACCCAGCTGCTGCCCCTCTCCTTTGGGGCTTTCTGAGCTGTAGAAACTCGTTCCATCGGGCCTGCATCCAGGGTTAGTACCAAACAAAACAAAGCAAGCATGTTAGTGAATTTTACAGCCGTAGCTGTCTTGGTTCTGACTTTGGGTCTCCAAAATGGAGCCCTAGGTCGAGCCGACGCCTACTGATCCCTCGACGGGGAACGCGTCCTCACCTACTCCTCTCAGGAGAGTTTACCTTTTGCTAACCGGCTCCTCCGGTTGGACTTTTGCCCGATGCACCTGACCAGGTCATCGTGCACACCTTCCGAGCAGGTCTTCGGTGCCTAGCTCCTTGCCAGGACTTTGTGCCCAGCTCCATGCCAGGGCTTCGTCCCCAGACCTCGACCAGGACTTCGTGCCCACCTTCCGAGCAGGTCTTCGGTACCTAGCTCCTTGCCAGGGCTTCGTGCCCAGTCCTCGACCAGGACTTCGTGCCTAGTGTACCTAGGGCTTCTTTTCCTGTATACTTAGATATTATGTTAGATTAACATAATATCATAGCTTTTGAAACCTTTTCCATTATCAAAACCCAGGTTTGACTTAGGTGCTGCCTACACAAATAATCTCCCCCTTTTTGATTTATGGCAACCCGATTCAAAAAGTTAAGTTAATCAAAACCAATAAAATACTAGTTTTGTTTTCTCCCCTGGAAGGAATCTCCCCTAGGTTTTCTAAAGATTCGTGGGGTTTGTAAAATTTCTAAGTCTAAAGATGAAATTAATTTTTCAATACTTAGAACATTTTTCAACAGAAGTTTTAGAAAACATTTTAAAAAAAAAATTTTGGTTGGGCACTTGGAAAATTTATACTTAGATATTTTACATTTTTAGAAAAATTTTAAGTCAATAACTTAGTAGAAAATTTTTCTAAACATTTTCTGAAGTTTTAAAGAAATTTGATTTAACAAACTTTCACTCACTTTAGTACTTTAGAAAGTTTATACTTAGAAACTTTTCTTATTTGAGAAGTTTGAACATAAGTACTTAGAGATACTAAACATCTTAGGTCAAGTACTTAGACATAATTTTGAAAAATGGTTTAAGTCAAGTACTTGGAAATTTTTGAAAACAATTTAAGTCAAGTACTTGGAAATTTTTGAAACCAATTTAAGTCAAGTACTTGGAAACAGTTTTGAAAAACAATTTAAGTCAAGTACTTGGAAATAGTTTTGAAAAACAATTTAAGACAAGTACTTGGAGACAGTTTTGAAAAACAATTTAAGTCAAGTACTTGGGAACAGTTTTGAAAAATAATTTAAGTCAAGTACTTGGAAATAGTTTTGAAAAACAATTTTGAAGGCAACTTTAAATTAAGTACTTTTTGAAGAAAGGATAAAGAAAATTTTGAAATTTTGAATTTTGAAAAAAAAATTTAATTTTCAAATCTTCCTTCTCTCCCTTTCACTCTCTCCCCCTTTGCCATATATCAAAAAACAAAGCAATATAGAATAACTAAATTGCACAAGGATATAGTAAAGAATAATGTGCTGTACTGAACCAATTCAAGATATAGACTAGACCAAATCAATTTGATATATCTCTGTCGGGTCCTGTCTAACCCAATCGGCTACTTACTAACTGTTATAAATATTAGTTTTCGCTAGGGTTAGTCAAGTTAGGTGTTCTGTGCAAGTTAGACTTTCTAAACTTGACACTTAACCTGATTACTATTTCATTTGTATTTAGTGCCCCAATTACTGCAGATGCACTGACTTAAAGCATCTTGAATTAAGGCAAACACCTAAGCATCTCAACCCATTCTAGGTTATCAGTCAAAAGTACCGTAAGATTCTTGTGAGATGCTGGCTTCTAGATCTATAGATGCATGCAGTTATAGGGTTAGGGCCTAGGCTAAGTCTATTTTCGAAAAAGCCTAGTTTTGAAGGGGGTAGTTTTTAAAAAAACTAAGTCGAAAAATTATTTTAAAAAGAAATGCCAAAAAGATTTTTCAAACTAAGTAAAAGCTGATCAAGTAAAATAGTTTTAAAATTATTTTAAAAGCTGATTTTAAAATCTAGTAAAGTAGTAAGAAAAACAGAAGTAAAGTAAGCATATTCTACCAAGCATAATCCTAACAAAGATCAGTTAATCAAGAAAAGCAACTAGTCAACTCCATAAGTCAGCTGGTAAAACAGAGGACCAGCACAGTCATACAAGTCAAATATAAGTCAACCCTACTGAGTAGGGGCAGTCAAATAGTCAATCGTACAATGCCAATCTAAACTAGGAGGAGGGACGGGACAATTCGATGAGCCTGGCTGCCAGGATCGAAATAGCGACATCATCTCATGATACCGTGCGTCGCTAGTCTCCCTATCGGCTCTGAGGGCACTCATGTACTCAGTGTAATGGGCCTGATTTGCCTCCATTTCTTCAGCATGATTTGCCTCCACTTCCTCCCTGAGACTCTGGACCTGTGTCTCAAGTCGCGTCACTC
Source organism: Boesenbergia rotunda (assembly GCA_024364735.1). Lineage (NCBI taxonomy): Eukaryota > Viridiplantae > Streptophyta > Magnoliopsida > Zingiberales > Zingiberaceae > Boesenbergia > Boesenbergia rotunda. Next base: position 51,918 of record JAGFNQ010000602.1, on the reverse strand, counting down.
TCTCGTAGAGTGTCGGTGGTGGGGGCTCATCTATGTGCTCTCGAACCTCGGCTGCCAGATCTGCTACATCGACCTCAACGTCCTCATCAGAGTCGATCTGGGGTCCGGCTCTCTGACGCCTCCACGACAAAACTCTGGTACCCGAAACCTCTATACCGGCTAGGGAAAAATTCCTAAAACCTATCTCATCGAAGTCAGTCATCGTGGTCATATCTCCATCGGTGATGTTACGACTGCGATAATGAAGAATGGAAGTAATGATGTGGGAATAGGGGGTGTGTACCCGCCCCTGAGTGGTAACACTGGACGCATGTAGAATCGTGTGGAACATGTGGAGTCCAATGTCGATATCAAGATGATGGATCAATGCGTATAGGAGGAAGGTGTGAAATGGTCGCATGGTGGCGACGTCTCTAGTGGATAAAGGTAGAATGCAGCGGACTAGTACTCTACAAAGAGCGTAGTCCTGGACCTGAATGTCAACAGACTGAAATCGTCTGGCCAAGGGGTTTCTAGCGTCCCTATAGAAGTAGGAGTATAGAGTATCTAGGGTAATGTGAGAGTAGGGAGCATCAAAGGGAGGATCCCTAGGAGGATAACAGCAAAAGGTGGACTGAGAGAGTCGTAGTCCAAGAAATCGGTTGAGCAACGAAGGTATAATTGTTAAGGGCATCCCTTAAACTACGGTGACAAACACAAGGTCATTCTGTCTAACTATGTTGTTGTAGAATTCTGCACATAGGGATGTATTAATGGGATGAGTGCAGAATACAAGGTTGTCTAATTGATTAAAGTTGATAACATTCATGGCCAATGGACAAGATTGAGTGAAGAATTGTCTATTTAGGTAACTCGTCTTAATAGGCTTATATGTTGTTCGAGCAAATTTATTGCAATGTTCTAAGGTTGGGAACCTAGGATCAGGACTAGGTTCAGTACCGGGGTTTGATTGGATTGCTCGGCGTTTTCTAAGATAAGAAGCATGTGTTTAAAAGAAAGGAATTTAAGAAAAGTAATTTTAAATGCGTAAGAAAAAGGAAACAAATATTATACCGAGTAGCCGTTCGGGGAGACATGGTCGAGATTGAGGGAGCAAGAAGGTCACTTGGTTGCCTTGGAAGGAAAAGAGTTAGAGAGGAGAAGGGTTTTGGATGTGGCAAATGAATGGAATTCGGGTGGCTTATATAGCCATTTTAGCTGGAGCTCCCGGGCGCCCGGGAGCTCCCGGGCGCCCGGGTCGGATGGTCACTGATAAAAGTAGTGATCTACTGCTGGATGGGAATGCCCGTGATGGCCTGGGTGCCCTGGTCGAAATGGAATGGCAGCTTTGCTGCCTTTGACTGGTACTGGGGGCGCCCGCAAGGGCCGGGGCGCCCTAGTTAGGGAGAATGGCAGTTTTTATCTGCCTTGAACGAAGTGAAAGTGATGTGGGGGCGCCCGAGGAGTCACGGGCGCCCGGGTTAGGTGGGAATTGACAACTTTGTTGTTTTGTTGACCAGTTTGACTATGGTTTGACTGCTTTGACCATGGTTTGACTATTATTTAAATCAAGCAATAATCAAGTCCGTTCTAAGCTACAGAATTTAATGTTTGTACTAAACAACAGTACAAAGATAAACTTAATTTTATTTAAGTTAACTTTTACCCTCTCACCCATTCTAGAGTTGTCAATCACGTTTACCTTATGGGTTTTGTGAGACAGGTTTCAGTAGATAGAATTATTTTAAAAAATTATGATTTATTTTGATAAACTTAAATTAGTTTTGAAAACAGTTGATTTTGAGTTTATTTAAAAAATGTGTGAATCTACAATTAACTGAAAATTTGTGTTAGATTCGAATTTGACAAAGAATAATTTGAATTTGAATTTCAAAAATTGGCTTCCAGGTCTTGGCGAGGCACTAGGCCTTCTTTGGTCGTAGCCTTATTGGATCATCAACCCTTTCATTGACAAAGCCTTTTAATGAAATTTCATTTTCAAAATTATTTTTTGAAAAATTCTGGTCTAACTAGTTTGGGTCTTGGATCGGTAGCTTCGGATAGTTTCACCAGTCTAAAGAGACCAAGTAGAGTGTACTTGACCTTATTAGAAGAGGCTTCCCTAACGTACTATCATCTCACCGCCACCCAATACTAGGTTGTTCAAATTTCAGTTAAGTTGGTTCAGTCCTTAAACTAACCAGTCCTAAGTCTAAGCATGGTAAAATGCAGAAATTAAATAAACAAGCAATCATGCAATTTAAAATCAAGAACAGAAATTTATCTAACTATGAATATTGTTTTTAATTTGGCTCCCCCTGGACTAAAACCACGATAATGGGTTGATAAGATGTGAATCTTGTCCTTGGGGATCCAATACTGATTTGATCCAGTTTGTTTATTCTGGCACAGTCTGGGTACCCATGCCTGAATTTTAGGTCTGGACTGGTTCAGTACATCATAGTATGTTCTTTGTCTAGACTTGGTTCTATAACCTAACTCGGATCGATTTAGAACCAACTTCTATTTTCCAAGAATCATGTCAAGACCCTTGGAATCAGAAGTGAACCGTTCTAAGGCTGTTCCGAGGTCCTTGACTTGAGTTTTCAAGGAGGAGTTCTCTTTCTCAAGTTTTTCAACTTGAGTAGAGGTTCCTTCATGAACCTTCTCAGTGAAGGATCCAGAGTTAGCTCCCTCTTTCAGGAGTTTTACTTCCTGTCGGAGAGATTCGACTCGGAGTTTGGCTTTCGCCAAGTCTCGAGAAAGATAGGCAATTAATTCGTTTAACTGATTTTTAGAAAAACCGCTTACAGTAATTTCGCCATCTTCTGAAAATGTGAGTTTGCCGTCGTCTGGTTCCGATTCTGACTCGGTCTCAATTTCTTCTGAGGCGGTTAGTGCAAGCAGGTTCGACTGTGGGACCTCTTCTTCTTCGGAGGAGGAGGACTCGTCCCACGTTACTTGAAGAGCCTTCTTTCTTCTTGCATTCTTGCCTTCTTTTAGGTTAGGGCATTCCGATCTGAAATGTGCCTTTTTGTTGCATTCGAAGCAAGTCACACTTGATTTGTTCTAAGTTGGTTCAGCTGGATCTTCCATCTTTCGGCTGGCCTTTCTTCTGTTGGATTGATTCTTCAATTCCTTGTAGTAGTTCCGTGCAAGCCGGACCAGCTTGGGTCGATCTCCTTCGCTGTCTTCTGAGTCTGAATCTGACTCAGACTCGGGCTCAGGTTGAGGCTTCTTCTTGGTTATCTTTCCAGTTTTACCTGCAATAAAAGAAATGCCTTTCCCGGCCAGTGTGCAGTTAGTCTGCTCATGTAATTCAAGTTCGGAAAATAGTTCATCTAATTTAATTTTAGACAAGTCCCTTGAAATTTTGTATGCATCTACCATAGATGCCCACAACGTGTTTCTTGGGAATGCTGTTAGTGATATGAGAGAAGTGTCATAAGGCAATCGCCTTATGATTGTAAATATTGATTTTAATAAATGATAATTTACTATTTGAGTATACATGTTAGTGTATTTGATTGGGATCTTAAACTCATCTACTGAATGTCCGCAATACAATTCACAGCATAAGAGAATTTGTGATGGGATCACAACTAGTGATTATCTCTACATGTGCAAATGCGAAGTATTGAAAATATCCCTAGTCGATGAATTGATAAAAACGGACACTATCAATTCTGTTGAGACTAGCATGGGCTATTCTCTAATCAGCTGATTCTCACTGGCTGGTGACATTGGGATGTCCGGAGATAAGCATGGATGCTAGTTAAGGGAACTAGTTCATTGGAGTGACTAGCTGTAAAACTTCATATGGTAATCTATATAGATATGTCAATGAAGTTCTTACTGCAGCTTAAGTGCGATGTTCCTTTGACTTGCGGTGTTCAAGTCATCTTGGTCATGGAGACTTATACTTTAACATCTTAAGCAAGCATCTCCAAGGAGGTGTGGACCCAGGATGATTGGGTATAAGCCGAAGTGCCCGAAGATGTTTGAACAACCTACAAAGGATTCACCACTCCTTGCGAGGAGATGTATACCCAGGCCTATCGTCGGATTGTTACTAAAAGTCTCTGGCCAGAGCATGTCATGTATAGAGTGCGAGTCTCTAAAATACATGAGAGTAATTAGAAATCCAAAGGACGAGAAAGACACTACTTGGGCTAGGTATGACGTAGTCAGTCTAGTGGGGACTGACACAAACAGACCATGTCCTGAACCAAGTGGGTATAAGATGGTGAAGGGAATGGGGCACGATTCATTAGAGCTGCTGAAGGGGTTTAGAATAATTTCTGAGGTCAACCGTTGATCTTTCGATTAATTGGGGGTCATGATGTACTACTAGGTGCCACTCATGATCGTTCTATAATTAATTGATTATAGATGGCCAACATAAATCGAAAGCCTATTTAGTCACACGCACTACGAGTAATCCGAGGGATTTAAAACGAGTTGAAAATTGGATTTTCCAATCAAGAGAAATAAGTCGAATCTGAGTTAATCAGAGGCGCAACGGAAACTTAAAATGGCTAAGTCTTTTGAAGGCTTATTGGGCGAATTAAATGAGTTTAATTCGCGATCGGTTCGGCTCGGTTTGGCAGGCCAAAGAGGGAGCCAAACCCCTTTGTTTTGGCCGGCCATAAAAAGGGACAAAACCAATTTATTTGGTTTAATTAATAAAATAAATCTAGCGTGATTTGATTTATAAATTATGGATAAATAAATTTTGTATAAAGAAATTTATATAAATAAATTTATAGAAATTTATTCTTTTTTATGGAAATTAAAATGATCCATGGAATGATTTATTTTAATTTTATAAAATCAATTATGAATTGATTTTTCCATAATAAGAAAGTTTATAAATTTCTTCTAAAATTTATTCCATAATAAAAAGGAGAGATGTATTTGTTTTATTATAAAGTTAGTTATAATAAAACTTGGCTTAAATGGAATAATTAATAAGAGAATTTATAGGATAAATTTCTTATGAAAATTTCGTTAAGAGGGAGACTTGGCAAGGGAGATGCTACTATATAAAGGAACCAAGGCTAGGCTTTAATTCCTCAAGCAATTGAGTAATCAAGAGATTAGTAGCTTCCTCTCTCTCTCTCTTATTCTCTTCTCCCTCTCATCCCTTTAGGGTCGGCGCCCTCCTTGTGAGCTAGGGCCGGCGCACCTCACACTTGCCGTGAGCCATCAACACGAAGGAGAAGCCAACCAAGAAGAAGAAGAAGCGGAACACATCTCCTTCTTTCCCGGAATTTAGATTCCGATTCTTGGTGGTTAGTTTCCTTTCTTCTTTCTTGATCTTCTAGTTGTGCCTTTAGAGAATCTAGTAGTTCTCGTCGGCACAAAACTCATGACTTTGCGAAGTCATCCCGAAGAGAACTCGGCGTGGACGCGAATAGAGGTGGAGCTTCCAAGGGACGCTACGGTTGGATCTCGTCCCTTACTTCGAGTTACGAGAGGTACTTAGTAAATTAGTTTACTTTTCCGCAAAGTTTTAATTTATGATTATGTCCACACATCATAAGGTTGCATGCTAGATACGTGGTTAAAATAATTTAGGAAATTATTTTATGCTAATTCTTTCGCTGCACGTAAAAATTTAAAATTTTACGAACCCGTATTCTTGTCAACATGCACCCGGTCCCAACAGTGGTATCAGAGCCGGTTAGTGTTCGACATAATCATATAATTGTTTTGTGAAAAACTTTGTTATAATCTCAATTTTGCAAAAATTTTTCAATTATGGAAACTTTCCAATTATAATAAATTTTAGGTTTAGGAATTTCGAAGTTTGGAAATCCTCATGAAATTTCGCAAACGTTTGAAATATCCTAGTTTCTGAAATTTTATAATAATTGTGAAAACTTCCCATCTTTGGAAAACTTTCCAAT
>JAGFNQ010000602.1:0-40617 GCA_024364735.1 Boesenbergia rotunda | reverse complement strand
CACTATTTGAGTATACATGTTAGTGTATTTGATTGGGATCTTAAACTCATCAACTGAATGCCCGCAATACAATTCACAGCATAAGAGAATTTGTGATGGGATCACAACTAGTGATTATCTCTACATGTGCAAATGTGAAGTATTGAATATATCCCTAGTCGATGAATTGATAAAAACGGACACTATCAATTCTGTTGAGACTAGCATGGGTTATTCTCTAATCAGCTGATTCTCACTGGCTGGTGACATTGGGATGTCCGGAGATAAACATGGATGCTAGTTAAGGGAACTAGTTCATTGGAGTGACTAGCTGTAAAACTTCATATGGTAATCTATATAGATATGTCAATGAAGTTCTTACTGCAGCTTAAGTGCGATGTTCCTTTGACTTGCGGTGTTCAAGTCATCTTGGTCATGGAGACTTATACTTTAACATCTTAAGCAAGCATCTCCAAGGGGTGTGGACCCAGGATGATTGGGTATAAGCCGAAGTGCCCGAAGATGTTTGAACAACCTACAAAGGATTCACCACTCCTTGCGAGGAGATGTATACCCAGGCCTATCGTCGGATTGTTACTCAAAGTCTCTGGCCAGAGCATGTCATGTATAGAGTGCGAGTCTCTAAAATACATGAGAGTAATTAGAAATCCAAAGGACGAGAAAGACACTACTAGGGCTAGGTGTGACGTAGTCAGTCTAGTGGGGACTGACACAAACAGACCATGTCCTAAACCAAGTGGGTATAAGATGGTGAAGGGAATGGGGCACGATTCATTAGAGCTGCTGAAGGGTTTCAGAATAATTTCTGAGGTCAACCGTTGATCTTTCGATTAATTGGGGGTCATGATGTACTACTAGGTGCCACTCATGATCGTTCTATAATTAGTTGATTATAGACGGCCAACATAAATCGAAAGCCTATTTAGTCACACGCACTACGAGTAATCCGAGGGATTTAAAACGAGTTGAAAATTGGATTTTCCAATCAAGAGAAATAAGTCGAATCTGAGTTAATCAGAGGCGCAACGGAAACTTAAAATGGCTATGTCTTTTGAAGGCTTATTGGCGAATTAAATGAGTTTAATTCGCGATCGGTTTGGCTCGGTTTGGCCGGCCAAAGAGGGTGCCAAACCCCTTTGTTTTGGCCGGCCATAAAAAGGGAGAAAACCAATTTATTTGATTTAATTAATAAAATAAATCTAGCGCGATTTGTTTTATAAATTATGGATAAATAAATTTTGTATAAATAAATTTATAGAAATTTATTCTTTTTTATAAAAATTAAAATGATCCATGGAATGGTTTATTTTAATTTTATAAAATCAATTATGAATTGATTTTTCCATAATAAGAAAGTTTATAAATTTCTTGTAAAATTTATTCCATAATAAAAATGAAAGATGTATTTGTTTTATTATAAAGTTAGTTATAATAAAACTTGGCTTAAACAGAATAATTAATAAGAGAATTTATAGGATAAATTTCTTATGAAAATTCCGTTAAGAGGGAGACTTGGCAAGGGAGATGCTACTATATAAAGGAACCAAGGCTAGGCTTTAATTCCTCAAGCAATTGAGTAATCAAGAGATTAGTAGCTTCCTCTCTCTCTCTCTTATTTTCTTCTCCCTCTCTTCCCTTTAGGGCCGTCGCCCTCCTTGAGAGCTAGGGCCGGCGCACCTCACACATGCCGTGAGCTATCAACACGAAGGAGAAGCCAACCAAGAAGAAGAAGAAGCGGAACACATCTCCTTCCTTCCCGGAATTTAGATTTCGATTCTTGGTGGTTAGTTTCCTTTCTCCTTTCTTGATCTTCTAGTTGTGCCTTTAGAGAATCTAGTAGTTCTCGTCGGCACAAAACTCGTGACTTTGCGAAGTCATCCCGAAGAGAACTCGGCATGGACGCGAATAGAGGCGGAGCTTCCAAGGGACGCTACGGTTGGATCTCGTCCCTTACTTCGAGTTACGAGAGGTACTTAGTAAATTAGTTTACTTTTCCGTAAAGTTTTAATTTATGATTATGTCCACACATCATAAGGTTGCATGCTAGATACGTGGTTAAAATAATTTAGTAAATTATTTTATGTTAATTCTTCCGCTGCACGTAAAAATTTAAAATTTTACGAACCCGTATCCTTGTCAACATGCACCCGGTCCCAACAAATGCGTTAAGGGTATACCTGATCAGGTCACAGTTTTCTACCTTGTGACCGATTGTGTGAAGGTAGTTCATCAGTGTAACGCCCGCTTTTTTTTTTTCATTCCATAAAGCGGCGTTACGTTAACCTGAGTAGGGCAGGTGAACCTCATAATGCAGCGGAAAAACATTAAACTTACACCTACATTCACCTACTACCATTCCTAACATCATGACATGGGAACTTGACATATTAACTTCATACTTAGCATCATATCATGTCATACTGAGCATCATGTAATACTTAGCATCATGTCATACTTAGCATCATGTCATAGAGTCACATAAGTCACCATTCAAGCACATAATTAGTAAAGGTAAAGTTCTAGCATAAGACGAGTAAACATATTGTTTTCTTTGCCAAGTCACTACCACACACATACATTCTTGCCCTCCTGCTGCTTCCTTACTGTCCCCTTGCGTGATCTGCGGTATAAGGAAATAAGACTATAAGCACACAGGCTTAGTAAGACTCTTTCCTACTCACTAAAACCATTCATTACTTAATAATGAGCACATGAACATTAACATACTTGGTGCTCTGCTTAGAACATAAGCATCTAGAATCACTTAGCATATAATTGACATGGCATGAACATAAATATAATAAACATTCTTAGCATGGCATGATACATGACATAGACATAAGCATAATAAACATTCTTAACATGACATGATACATGATATAAACATGAACATAAGGAAACATTCCTAGCATGCATGATACATGGCATAAACATAAACATAAAGAAACATTCTTAACATACATGATACATGGCATAAACATAGACATAATAACATTCCTAGTATGGCATAAACATAAACATAATAACAATCTTAGCATGGCATAAACATAGACATAATAACATTCCTATCATGGCATAAACATAAACATAATAACATTCTTAGCATGGCATAAACATAGACATAATAACATTCCTAGCATGACAAAAACATAAACATAATAACATTCTTAACATGCATGATACATGACATAAACATAAACATAATAGCATTCTTAGCATGGCATAAACATAAACATAATAACATTCTTAACATAACAAAAGCATAGCATGGTTCTTAACAAAACATAAGCATAGCATGGTTCTTAACATAACATAAGCATAGCATGGTTCTTAACATAACATAAGCATAGCATGGTTCTTAACATAACATAAGCATAAGTGCATATCATGAATGGATGCATGAGTCAAATGCATATACATAAGGATGCTTAACTTTTAAAATCATACTTTTAAATACTTAAACATAATCATAGCATCATTGGGGGTCCTCGGCTTGTACCACATACATACATCATAAGCGCGCATCCCTAAGTAAATACGAGGTAGCGAGCCCCGACCTACTAGGGTAAGGACAGCATGTCGGTAGTCCCAGAACCGGGGCGTTCTAAAGGTGCCCATCCCTGTTGCACAGCATCGGTAGTGCCAGAACCGTGGACAGCATAGTCGGTAGTCCAGAACCGGGGCGTTCTTAAGGTGCCCATCCCTTGGACCCATACTTCGGTCCGGTACAAGCCCATTCATAAAGTAAAATACTCTACATGCTTTATCATTCATAAGACATGGCATGCTTTATCATTCATAAGACATGGCATACATCTTCATTCATAAACATGGCATGCATTTTCATTCATAAACATGGCATGCATCTTCATTCATAAACATAGCATGTGTAACGACCCGGCCCGTCTACCGGCCCATTTACCGGCCCATTTACCGGTCTCACGACCGTCATACCGTCGTACCATCAACCATCGACCGTGTCATCATTCATAACATGGCATGCATCTTTATTCATACAACATGGCATGCACTTTCATTCATAAACATAACATGCATCTTCATTGATAAACATAACATGCATCTTCATTCATAGAACGTGGCCTACTTTCGTAAACATCATTCTTATTCCTAGAGCTTGCATGATCATGGCATATAAGGTAAACATTGCATTACATTCATTGAACATGACATATTTGCATAGACATTTATCCTAATCCATAGAACTTGCATGATCATGATACATAAGGTAAACATTGTATTTCATACATAAGCATGGTATCATTCTCAAGCATGCATGGGTAGGACTCCCATAAACATACTACCTACCATTCAAGTACATGGCATAGGTCATAAGACATTCATAAATAAACCCTATTAAGCATGGCATCCAATCATAAACATACAAACATGAAACATGGTGCTTGGAGTTAGGGGTATAGGTAACTTAATTTCCACCACATGCTTGAACCTTTATATATACTTCATAAATAAGCATAAACCATCATTCTTCAAACCCTAACTTCCCCCAAATCCTATTTATCTTGCATGGCCGAAACCCATAAGGAAAGGTTCCATCATTCAATTAACATGTAAGATAGCATAAGGTAAAGAAACAACCATACATTACCTTTAAGACCATGGGAAGCCATTAGGGCTCATGATTAGGGTTATCCCTAACCTTTAGCCCTCCTTCTTAGGGATGGCCGAAACCCTACAAGGCCATGGGTGCATGGAAAAATTTCATAAAATCCCCAATTAACATTAAACACCAACCATACCCTACCATAGGAGTCATTGGACCCCTTGCATGAGATAAGCCCTAACTTCTTGTCCTTGAACCCTCTTGGCCGAAACTTACAAGGGTCACAAGACCATGTGAAAATTCACACAATTTACTTTAAACATCCTTTTGAATCATAGGGATACCCAAAGTACATACTTGAAAGGTTAAGCCCTTTCCTAACCAAAGAATCATGGTGAGAGTCCCAAACCCTAAGGGGTATTTAGGGTACTCCAAAAATTTCCCAAACATTATATTTATTCCATATTCATCATGATAACACATTAGAAAACATGAGAGGGATTTTTAACATTCCCTTTGACCCAAATCCCTTGGTGGCCGAAACCTATAAGGTTAGGGTCATGGGTTTTCTTTTTTTTTTCCCAACACAAAATCGCATACAAGACTTCCATATCATGTAAAACTTCAAGAAAAACCATTATACCACAGGTGAGGGAGTATTACATTGGTTGATCTTGATTATAAACCTTAGATTTGAGAGAAGGATGAAGATCTTGTTGCTTCTTAACCACCCCTAGCCTATAAAGCCTTCGATCTTGGTGATGGAGCCTTAGGTGAACTTTTCCAAGGGAGAATCCCCTCTTGGGATTTTGGCTAGAATGAGGGAGGAGGAAGAAGAAAGTAACTCCCATGCCCCCTCTTTATAACACATTAAGGAGGGTAAGTGAAGAGTCATGGTGTCTCTTCATTTTCCCTAAGCCTTAACCATAATCCACTTCATTTCCTCATAGCACTCCCTTGCTAGGTGAATTGGTTAGAGCATGCATGGTTATACAACAGGTCCAAGGTTCAATCCTTGGTGCATGCACTAATTTTTTCATTTTATTTTTATTTTATTTTTCTATTATTTCGAAAATCCCTTAAAAATTCCTCCCATAATTATGTTAATATTTCTCATTAAAATCTCTTTATATTTCTATAATTTTTTTCCTAAAATTCACCAATAATTATGGTACTAGAAAGCCCATATAAAGCCTATTAGTACCTAACTTCTCAATTTAAATAGGAAACCATGCTAAAACTCACCCATAATCATACTAATATTCCTAATTAAAATCCATTTATATTTATATTAAATTCTACCTAAAATCCACTAATAATCATGGTACTAGAAAAGCCCATATAAGGCCCATGAGTACTTAGTTTATCAATTTACATGAGAAAAATCATGGATTCCTAGGCTAAGGTTCGTACTAATATCTCCAGGTCCCTCGGAAAATTATCTAGACATAATCAATATTTTGAAGAAAATATTGAGAGAATTTTCCGGGTCGTTACAATCCCCCATACCTCGTGAAAGTTCGTCCTCGAACTTAGAATAGCTCCGGGTACTTGCATCTCATCTCGTCCTTGCGTTCCCAGGTAGCTTCCTCGAACCGTTGACTTTGCCATCGGACCTTGACTAAGGGTACCTTCTTGCTCTAGTTTTGTCTATTATTAAGCTATTCATGAAAGAATATAATTTAACTTATTCCTGGTTAATTGCATTCGCTACTTCAAACTAGAATCTAACTTTCACTTACTATGCACAAGTTTATCATCTATGCCCCAACTTATCACTCTGAAGCTCCTCTCAATTAGTACTGATTTCAGTGTCTCTGCTTCTCACATACTCCTTTTATCTGTATTAAACTAAACGAAAATTACAATTATTATTATATGATTCTCTCTTATTACATTCAGTATCATACTTCAAATCTACTCCTCAACAACATAATTACCGCTTTATATAAGTACAACTCTTTCTCCTTTCCACTCGAATCTCCTTACCCCTTTTTCCGAGAATTATTCTTACTTTATTATTATCTATTCTAATATTATATTTGTTTCTATGTAACATAACTTCTCATTGTACATAAACTCATGTATCGCTTATCCTACTACTTCCTATTCTAGTTATTTGAGCTACTCACTCCGTTTTAACTACCTAACCTATAATGCATACAGTCTCTGTTAATTATACTAAAATTTCTCCATTAAATTCATAAACGTAGCTTGTTATCTTAGCTATAATGCCTATTCGTCATAGTGAATTTGCACTATCCATCTTAGCTTATTATCTTTTATGCTGGTCTATTTTACTCACATGTATCGTTTCTGATATATACTATCTGTTACATTATATTATCATTACATACTAATTTCGGTACTCAAAATTCATCTAGTAAAATTAATGGCAAAGTCTCATCGAAGCTTTCAACTTACCTTTCACTGAAATAACACATTGACATTGCTTTTAACTTAATCTACTTCTATAACGGTTATTTATTTATCTCAAAGTTTCTACTAACAAACTGCAACTATTGTATATACTATCTTTTATTAGGACACGACAAGAATTCTGATTATATTTCACTTACTAATAAATTATATTAAATATTCATTGCCTAACTCTACCCATCATAATTTAAAAGAAAATACCACTTACACTTGTAAGAAAGATGATTTGGAGTATTCATTTCATTGTTTTCGCTCAATCCAAATTACTTTACTGTCCATTCTTTACTATTCTCGTGAACTGTTACTATCTTAATTGAACCACATATTATACTAAACTTCTAACTTTCTGTTCCATCTTTCCATAATCTTCTTTCACGTATCCAAATACCTTTTATCATTTATCAGCCATGCTTTCTCCACTCTAATCGCAAAAATCACATTCTTATGATCTCCGTATTTTACTTCTCTATCAAGAATTTATAAAATATTCCTATATCGATCTTCTCCAAAATCTATACCTTATTAGATCGTTTCACCTAGTAAGTTTGCTTGAAAAGATGCTCTTACTACATTCTTGCCTCTGATAACACTAACCTCTAGTTCCTTGATACAGAGTTATAGCTAAGGTCCTATTCACTGATCTCTATCACGCCTTCTTTTGCATATCTAGTTCTTACTCTCTTTCTTTCCTGTATCGAGAATATTACCCTATGGCTACTACTATATATATGTGCTTGAAAATTCAAATAACTTAACACATTAATCTATTCCTAATAGATATACATCACTAAGTCTTCATTTCATAACCACTACAATCTCTTAGAATACCTATACCAAATACTCTACTCCCTTAATACCACAGTTAATAAGTCTCCCTTAATAAAGCACCATCCTTTCTTTACTTCTATGCTCATCACTAAATATCTTTTATCAGCAGTACAAACTTGCTTTGGTCCACCACTTTTCTTAATTCCAAACAGTCATGACACTCATACAAATAATGTCCTCATTACTTTACACATTCCTCCTCTCACATCTACTTGCTCTTCCTTTCCCGATTTACTCCGTTTTGTCACCACTCAATCATTTACTATATTTATTCCACCTGACTGTAGCTACTTAAGTTAAATCTCTACGGATCACCCTCGCTTTCTATCACTCACATATAAAATACAAGTAAGGCTACTATAAGTGATTGCTATTCCTACCCATATATCAATCTCGAAAGTATTTGGTTTCATACAAAAAAATATTAAGTAAAGTATCGTTCATAGTTACATATCCTAAAGTATTTTTCATCATAAAACATCGTTCATACTTTCATATTCTAAAATCATAAAGTATCCTACAAGTGCTTACTATCATAAGATATGCATAGAGGTACTTACTTGGAAGTGGCAGGAAGAGGACTTGATGTGTGTGTAGTGAGATGGTAACTGCTCTGATACCAACCTGTAATGCCCGCTTTTTTTTCTTTCCATAAAGCGGCGTTACGTTAACATAAGTAGGGCAGGTGAACCTCATAATGCAGCGGAAAAACATTAAACTTACACCTATATGCACCTACTACCATTCCTAACATCATGACATGGGAACTTGACATATTAACTTCATACTTAGCATCATATCATGTCATACTGAGCATCATGTAATACTTAGCATCATGTCATACTTAGCATCATGTCATAGAGTCACATAAGTCACCATTCAAGCACATAATTAGTAAAGGTAAAGTTCTAGCATAAGACGAGTAAACATATTATTTTCTTGGCCAAGTCACTACCACACACATACATTCTTGCCCTCCTGCTGCTTCCTTACTGTCCCCTTGCATGATCTGCGGTATAAGGAAATAAGACTATAAGCACACAGGCTTAGTAAGACACTTTCCTACTCACTAAAACCATTCATTACTTAATAATGAGCACATGAACATTAACATACTTGGTGCTCTGCTTAGAACATAAGCATCTAGAATCACTTAGCATATAATTGACATGGCATGAACATAAACATAATAAACATTCTTAGCATGGCATGATACATGACATAGACATAAGCATAATAAACATTCTTAACATGACATGATACATGACATAAACATGAACATAAGGAAACATTCCAGCATGCATGATACATGGCATAAACATAAACATAAAGAAACATTCTTAACATACATGATACATGGCATAAACATAGACATAATAACATTCCTAGCATGGCATAAACATAAACATAATAACATTCTTAACATGGTATAAACATAGACATAATAACATTCCTAGCATGGCATAAACATAAATATAATAACATTCTTAGCATGGCATAAACATAGACATAATAACATTCCTAGCATGGCATAAACATAAACATAATAACATTCTTAACATGCATGATACATGCCATAAACATAAACATAATAGCATTCTTAGCATGGCATAAACATAAACATAATAACATTCTTAACATAACATAAGCATAGCATGGTTCTTAACATAACATAAGCATAGCATGGTTCTTAACATAACATAAGCATAGCATGGTTCTTAACATAACATAAGCATAGCATGGTTCTTAACATAACATAAACATAAGTGCATATCATGAATCGATGCATGAGTCAAATGCATATACATAAGGATGCTTAACTTTTAAAATCATACTTTCAAATACTTAAACATAATCATAACATCATTGGGGGTCACCGGCTTGTACCACATATATACATCATAAGAGCGCATCCCTAAGTAAATACGAGGTAGCGAGCCCCGACCTACTAGGGTAAGGACAGCATAGTCGGTAGTCCTAGAACCGGGGCGTTCTTAAGGTGCCCATCCCTGTTGCACAGCTTCGGTAGTGCCAGAATGTGGACAGCATAGTCGGTAGTCCAGAACCGGGGCGTTCTTAAGGTGTCCATCCCTTGGACCCATACTTCGGTCCGGTACAAGCCCATTCATAAAGTAAAATACTCTACATGCTTTATCACTCATAAGACATGACATACATCTTCATTCATAAACATGGCATGCATTTTCATTCATAACATGGCATGCATCTTCATTCATAAACATAGCATGCATTTTCATTCATAAACATGGCATGCATCTTCATTCATAAACATAGCATGTGTAACGACCCGGCCCGTCTACCGGCCCATTTACCGGCCCATTTACCGGTCTCACGACCGTCGTACCGTCGTACCGTCAACCATCGACCGTGTCATCATTCATAACATGGCATGTATCTTTATTCATACAACAAGGCATGCACTTTCATTCATAAACATAACATGCATCTTCATTGATAAACATAACATGCATCTTCATTCATAGAACGTGGCCTACTTTCATAAACATCATTCTTATTCCTAGAGCTTGCATGATCATGGCATATAAGGTAAACATTGCATTACATTCATTGAACATGACATATTTGCATAGACATTTATCCTAATCCATAGAACTTGCATGATAATGATACGTAAGGTAAACATTGTATTTCATACATAAGCATGGTATCTATCTCAAGCATGCATGGGTAGGACTCCCATAAACATACTACCTACCATTCAAGTACATGGCATAGGTCATAAGACATTCATAAATAAACCCTATTAAGCATGACATCCAATCATAAACATACAAACATGAAACATGGTGCTTGGAGTTAGGGGTATAGGTAACTTAATTTCCACCACATGCTTGAACCTTTATATATACTTCATAAATAAGCATAAACCATCATTCTTCAAACCCTAACTTCCCCCAAATCCTATTTATCTTGCTTGGCCGAAACCCATAAGGAAAGGTTCCATCATTCAATTAACATGTAAGATAGCATAAGGTAAAGAAACAACCATACTTTACCTTTAAGACCATGGGAAGCCATTAGGGCTCATGATTAGGGTTATCCCTAACCTTTAGCCCTCCTTCTTAGGGATGGCCGAAACCCTACAAGGCCATGGGTGCATGGAAAAATTCCATAAAATCCCCAATCAACATTAAACACCAACCATACCCTACCATAGGAGCCATTGGACCCCTTGCATGAGATAAGCCCTAACTTCTTGTCTTAGAACCCTCTTGGCCGAAACTTACAAGGGTCACAAGACCATGTGAAAATTCACACAATTTACTTTAAACCTCCTTTTGAATCATGGGGATACCCAAAGTACATACTTGAAAGGTTGGGGTCATGGTGAGAGTCCCAAACCCTAAGGGGTCTTTAGTGTACTCCAAAAATTCGCCAAACATTATATTTATTCCATATTCATCATGATAACACATTAGAAAACATGAGAGGGATTTTTAACATTCCCTTTGACCCAAATCCCTTGGTGGCCGAAACCTATAAGGTTAGGGTCATGGGTTTTCTTTTTTTTCCCAACATAAAATCGCATACAAGACTTCCATATCATGTAAAACTTCAAGGAAAACCATTATACCATAGGTGAGGGAGTCTTACATTGGTTGATCTTGATTATAAACCTTAGATTTGAGAGAAGGATGAAGATCTTGTTGCTTCTTAACCACCCCAAGCCTTTGTACCCTTGTAAAAGCCTTGGATCTTGGTGATGGAGCCTTAGGTGAACTTTTCCAAGGGAGAATCCCCTCTTGGGATTTCGGCTAGAATGAGGGAGGAGGAAGAAGAAAGTAACTCCCATGCCCCCTCTTTATAACACATTAAGGAGGGTAAGTGAAGAGTCATGGTGTCTCTTCATTTTCCCTAAGCCTTAACCATAATCCACTTCATTTCCTTATAGCACTCCCTTGCTAGGTGAATTGGTTAGAGCATGTTTGGTTATACAAGAGGTCCAAGGTTCAATCCTTGGTGCATGCACTAATTTTTCCATTTTATTTTTATTTTATTTTTCTATTATTTCGAAAATCCCATAAAAATTCCTCCCATAATTATGTTAATATTTCTCATTAAAATCCCTTTATATTTCTATAATTTTTTCCCTAAAATTCACCAATAATTATGGTACTAGAAAGCCCATATAAAGCCTATTAGTGCCTAACTTCTCAATTTAAATAGGAAACCATGCTAAAACTCACCCATAATCATACTAATATTTCTAATTAAAATCTATTTATATTTATATTAAATTCTACCTAAAATCCACTAATAATCATGGTACTAGAAAAGCCCATATAAGGCCCATGAGTACTTAGTTTCTCAATTTACATGAGAAAAATCATGGATTCCTAGGCTAAGGTTCGTACTAATATCTCCAGGTCCCTCGGAAAATTATCTAGACATGATCAATATTATGAAGAAAATATTGAGAGAATTTTCCGGGTCGTTATAATCAGTTCCTGAATTCTGACATGAAGCTGGGCTGCTGTTTC
Source organism: Boesenbergia rotunda (assembly GCA_024364735.1). NCBI lineage: Eukaryota > Viridiplantae > Streptophyta > Magnoliopsida > Zingiberales > Zingiberaceae > Boesenbergia > Boesenbergia rotunda. The sequence continues at coordinate 28,245 of JAGFNQ010000602.1, read as the reverse complement.
ACCGTCGTTCATCTTGATTGTGTACAGCTTGTTCAATAGTAGGTCCCTCTTGCTGATCCGGGTGTCAGAGGTTCCTTCGTGCAACTCAATTAGCTTACCCCAGAGTTCTTTTGCACTGTTGAATGGACCTACCCGGTTCAGCTCCTCTTTGGTTAGACTGCATTGAAGCGTTTGAGTTGCCTTGGCATCGGCTTCAATTTTTCTTTTGAGGGCGGTATCCCATTCAGTGTAGGATTGTTGTACTCCGTCAACATTCTTCGGAATTTCCAGTCCAGACTGGATTATTATCCATATGTCCACCTGAGTTTTCAGGTGGACTTCCATCCTACTCTTCCAGAAGGAGAAATCCTCCCCACTGAAGAGCGGTGGTCTAGCGGTACTAAAGCCTTCTTGCATGGCCATTTAGGAATTATCTGAAAAGAGAATGAAATGAAAAAAATGTCCCAAGACTTGGTCTTGGATTAGTAGTGCGGGAAGAAAAGAAATTATCGAGTGGTGTTGCACCAACCTCGATTAACGATAAAAATTGGATAAAAAATTCGAAGAAAATCCGAAAAAAATATCTCAAATTGGTGGTTGCACCAAATTTGAGCTTCCCCGCTCTGATACTACTTGTTGGATCGAGAGAATACGATAGAGGGGCGGGGGTGAATATCGTAAAAAACTTTCGGATTCGAGGTTAAGAGAATACGCAGCGGAATAGAAAACACAACACAACAACTCAAGCGATTTTACTTGGTTCGGAGTCGCGGTCGGCTCCTACTCCAAGGCCCAGGTCGTTGACCGTTTACTGCGGGCAATTCTATATGTGCGCAAATATTTACAGAAAAATATTACAGTTGTAGTACAGTAAACTAAAACTTAAACTCTTCGTTACCGACACCCAGTGTGGATTGTGCTTCGGAGCAAAGGGTCATCGTTGCCGCTTGAATCTCGAGATGGAAGGTTTCCGGAGCAGAGCACTTGAGTCGAAGAGTGTATTGGCGTTGGAAGAATTGTTTTCTGATGCCTTGGGGGTCGAGCCCCTTATATAGTGCACTTGGGGGCGCCCGGGACGTTGGGGGCACCCTCCATGTGTCTACTGATCCGCAAACCCTCATCCGCAACTCGGTCGGCCCTTATCCCTCCAGGATCAGGCTCAAGGATTGACGGGGGCGCCCGGGAAGCTGGGGCGCCCGGGTTGACTTTGTCAGCAGGCTTCTCGGCTGGATGAGTTTCTATCACTTCGTTGGCTTAGACCCAGGGCACCCGAGACATCCGAGGCGCCCGGGAGCACGGGGGCGCTCGGGAGCAAGGGGGCGCCCGACCTAGTGTGCTTCCGAAGCGTTTTCTTGCTTAACTCTTGTTTGGCTTTGACTTAGGGCGCCTGGGACCTCTCGGGCGCCCAAACCAGCTGCTACCCCTCTCCTTTAGGGCGTTCTGAGCTGCAGAAACTCAATCCTTCGGTCCTACATCCAGGGTTACTACCAAACAAAACAAAGCAAGCATGTTACTGAATTTTACAGTCGTACCTGTCTTGGTTCTAACTTTGGGTCTCCAAAATGGAGCTCTAGGTCGAGCCGACGCCTACTGTTCCCTCGACGGGGAACGCATCCTCACCTACTCCTTTCAGGAGAGTTCACCTTTTGCCAACCGACTCCTCCGGTTGGACTTTTGCCCGATGCACCTGACCAGGTCATCGGGCTCACCTTCCGAGCAGGTCTTCGGTGCCCAGCACCTTGCTAGGACTTCGTACCCAGCTCCTTGCTAGGGCTTCGTGCCCAGTCCTCGACCAGGACTTCGTGCCCACCTTCCGAGCTGGTCTTCAGTGCCCAGCTCCTTGCCAGGGCTTTGTGCCCAGTCCTCAACCAGGACTTCGTGCCTAGTGTACCTAGGGCTTCTTTTCCTGTATACTTAGTGAACATGTTAGATCAACATAATATCTTAACTTTTGAAACCTTTGCCATTATCAAATCCCAGGTTTGACTTAGGTTCTACCTGCACCAACACATACTAAACTTGGTTCCATCTAAGTCAGTCCCTCATACTGCCACAGAACTGTGGACTGGGTGCAAGCCCAGTCTAGGAAATGTTCGGATTTGGGGATGTCTAGCACATGTGCTGTATAACGACCCGAAAAATTCTCTTAAAATTTTTTTAAAATATTGAGCATGTCTAGATAATTTTCCGAGGGACCTAGAAATATTAATACAAAATTTGGCCTAAAAATCCATATTTTCTCATTTAAATTAAGAAAACTAGGTGCTAATGGGCCTTATATGGGCTTTCTAGTACCATAATTATTGGAGAATTTTAGATAAAAATTTATATAAATATAAAGGGGTTTTAATGAGAAATATTGACATAATTATAGGGGAATTTTTAGAGAATTTTCAGAATTTTGGGGAAAATAATAGAAAATAAAAGGAAAAATAAAATAAAAATAAGGTACATAGACCAAGGATTGAACCTTGGACCTCTTGTACAACCATGCATGCTCTAACCAACTCACCTAGCAACGGAGTGCTATGAGGAAATAAAATGGAGTTTGGTTAAGGCTTAGGGGAAGAGGAAGAGACACCATGACTCTTCACTTACCCTCCTTAATGTGTTATAAAGAAGGGGGTTTGGGAGTTACCTTCTTCCTTCCATCAATTGCAATTTCTTTCCTCCTCCTCCCTCATCCTAGCCGAAACCTCAAGGAGAGGTTCTCCCTTGGAAAAGCTCCACAAGAAGATCTCATCACCAAGATCTAAAGGTTTTCCAAGGCTACAAGGGCAAGAGGGTTCAAGTGTCCAAGGGATTTACAATTTCCTTCTCTTTTAAGGTCTAAAAATCAAGATCAACCAAGGTAAGACTCCCTCACCTGTGGTATAATAGTTCCTTTTTGGATTTTAGCATAATATGAAGGTGTTTGAGATTTTATGTTGGAAAAAAAAGAAAAGAAGGCATGAACCCCAACCTAGGTTTCGGCCACTAGGATTTTTGGGTCCATGATGATGCTAAAAATCTTCATCATGTTGTCTAATGTGCTCTCATGATGTTTAGAGATTAAATATAATTTTTGAGAATTTTTGGGGTACCCTAGGATCCCCTAGGGTTTCGGCCAATCCCATGAACCCATGGGTAGGGTTGAATCTAAACCCTCAAGCATGTGTTTTGTGTATTGTCATGATATAAGGGAGATTGAGGGTGACTTATGTGAACTTTTACAAGGCTTTGTGACCCCACAAGTTTCGGCCAAGTTGGATAGTAGGGCAAAAGTCAGGGCTTTCCTCAAGTAAGGGCCCTAATAGCCCCTATGGTATGGTATGGTTGGTGTTTAATGGTTGATTGGGGGTTTTAATGGAATTTTTCCATGCACCCATGCCCTTATATGTTTCGGTCAGCCCTAGGAAGGTGGGCTAAAGGTTAGGGTTAACCCTAATTATGAGCCCTAATGGCTTCCTATGGTCTTATGGATAAGGTATGGTTGTTCCTTTACCTTATGCAATCTTACATGTTTATGGAATTGATGGAGCTCCTCCTTATAGGATTCAGCCAAGCCATGTATCTAGGGTTTGGGGTGGAGTTAAGGTTCGAAGAATCATGGTTTATGCTTATTATGAAGTATATATATAGGTTCAAGCATGTGGTGGAAATTAAGTTACCTATAACCCTAACCTCAAGCACCATGTTTTATGTTTGTATGTTTATGATTGGATGCCATGCTTAATAGGGTTATTTATGAATGTCTTATGGTCTATGTCATGTGCTTGGATAGTAGGTAGCATGTTTATTGAAGTCCTACCTATGTATGCTTATGTTATGTTGAGAACCATGCTATGTTATATGCACATATTATGTTAAGAACCATGCTATGTTATTGTGTATGTTCATGATAAGAATGATGCCATGATAAGTAGGTTAGGTTTATGTTCATGATAGGAATGATGTCATGATAAGTATGTTAGGTTTATGTTCATGATAAGAATGATGCCATGATAAGTATGTTATGTTTATGTTCATGATAAGAATGATGCATGCCATGTTGTATGAATAAAGATACATGCCATGTTTATGAAAGAAGATGCATGCCATGTTTATGAATGAAGATAATGCTCATGCCTTCCAGGCATCATGATGCTATGCAATAAGTATGAACAATGAAAGGACAAGCATGTGCTAAGTCATGCTTTATGTAACATGGTTATGCTATGAAGGTCTTATGAATGATGAAACATGTAAAGTATTTTACTTTATGAATGGGCTTGTACCGGACCGAAGTATGGGTCCAAGGGATGGGCACCTTAAGAACGCCCCGGTTATGGACTACCGACTATGCTGTCCACGGTTCTGGCACTACCGGAGCTGTGCAACAGGGATGGGCTCCTTAAGAACGCCTCGGTTCGAGGACTACCGACTATGCTATCCTTACCCTAGTAGGTCGGGGCTCGCTACCTCGGATTTGCTAGGGATGCGCGCTTATGATGTATGTATGTGGTACAAGCCGGGGACCCCAATGATGTGATGATTATGTTTAAACATTTAAAAGTATGTTTTAAAAGTTAAGCATTCTTATGTATATGCATTCCACTCACACATTCATTCATGTTATGCATTATGTTATGCTAATAAGGTTTTATGCTTACGCTTCATGGTAAGAAATATACATGGGAGTAAATGATCTATGTCATGATTATGTTAAGAAGATGCTCATATGCTATGATAGGAAGTATGCCTATGTTTATGCCATACAGGTTGGTTTACACCTTATAGACATGTTTATACCTTGTATAATGTCATGTTAAGAATGTTTATTATGTTATGTTTGTACCATGTATTATGCCATGTTAAGAATGTTTATTATGTTATGTTTATACCATGGATTATGCCATGCTAGGAACGTTTATTATGTTTATGTTTATGCCATGTAGCATGCCATGCTTAGAATGTTTACTATGTTTACGTTTATGCCATGTCTCATGCCATGCTAGGAATGTTCACTGATGTTTATGTTCATGCCATGTCAAGTATATGATAAGTGATTCAAGTTGTTATGTTTTAAGTAGAGCACCAAGTATGTTAATGTTTCATGTGCTCATTATGAAATGATGAATGGTTTTGTGAGTAGGAAAGAATCTTACTAAGCCTGTGTGCTTATAGTCTTATTTCCTTATACCGCAGATCATTCAAGGGGACAATGAGGAAGCAGCAGGAGGGCAAGAACGCATGTGTGTGGTAGTGACTTGGCCAGGAAACCATATGTTTACCGTTTATGCTAGAACTTTACTTTAGTTACTTCTATGCTTGAATAATGACTTATGGAATTCTATGATGTGATGTTAAGTATGACATGATATGATGCTTAAGTATGAAGTGAATATGCCAAGTTCCCATGTCATCATGTTAAGAATGGTAGTAGGGCAAGTATGTGTAAGTCTTAAAGTTATTCCGCTGCCTTATGATGTCTACACGCCCTAAGTATGTTAACGTAACGCCGCCTTATGAAAAGAAAAAAAAAAGCGGGCGTTACATGCTGATGGGAGATACTGATAAGTTGCAAACTCGTACGAAGGTACGTCTGTTCGTAGGCTATCCTAGAGGAACGAAGGGTGGTCTGTTCTATAGTCCTAACGATCAGAAGGTAATTGCCAGCACAAATGCCATATTCTTGGAAGAGGACTATGTGATGAACCATAAGCTAAAGTGTAGACTAGTGCTTGAAGAGTTAAGAGGGGAGGTTCCGACATTAGGACCAATTGTACAAGAGGGCACACCACAAGTCACTGCACCGCATGTCACTGAGAAAACACAGGTAGCACCTCGTCGCAGTGGGAGGGTTGTGAGACAACCTGAAAGGTTTATGTTTTTGGGAGAGTCTTCGGACTTAGTCTCTGGTAAACATGAACCGGATCTCTAGACCTATGACAAGGCCCTCCAAGATAAGGATGCAAATTCTTGGCAAAGGGCAATGAACTCCGAGATAGAATCGATGCATTCTAACCATGTCTGGGAGTTAGTAGAACCACCCAATGGTGTAAATGCCATTGAATGCAAGTGGATCTACAAGAGAAAGAGAGCATCAGACGGGAAGGTTGAGACCTTCAATGTAAGGCTTGTTGCGAAAGGGTACACTCAGAAAGAGGGTATCGATTATGAGGAGACCTTTTTGCCGGTAGCCATGCTTAAGTCGATCCGGATTCTCTTATCTATTGCAGCTCATATGGATTATGAGGTATGGCAGATGGATGTCAAGACAGCTTTCCTTAACGGAAGTCTTGAGGAGACCATCTACATGCAGCAACCAGAAGAGTTCATTGCAATGGGCAAAGAACATCTAGTGTGCAAGCTTAATCGATCCATCTATGGATTGAAGCAAGCTTCAAGGTCTTGGAACATCCACTTTGATGAAGTAATCCAATCATATGGATTTACTCAAAGCCCGGATGTGTCATGTGTGTATAAAAGATTTGACGAAAACGTCGTGGTGTTTTTTGTACTTTATGTAGATGACATTTTGTTAATTGACAACAATGTCAAAGTGTTATCAGACGTAAGGGTCTGGCTATCAAAGCAGTTTGATATGAAGGACTTAGGAGAAGCGGGACACATCCTTGCGATTAAGGTCATAAGGGATTGTCAGAAAAGAATGTTGTGCTTATCCCAAGCGTCATATGTTGACACTGTCTTGTCTCGTTTTAGCATGGAAAACTCCAAGAAGGGGTTCCTACCCTTCAGGCATGGAGTTCCTCTATCTAAGGAGATGTGTCCGAAAACATCAAAGGAGGTAGAGGAAATGAAGGCGGTTCCTTATGCTTCGGCAGTAGGAAGCCTCATGTATGATATGTTGTGCACGAGACCTGATATCTGTTTTGTCGTCGGAATGGCTTGCAGATATCAAAGTAACCCTGGACAAGGACATTGGATTGTGGTAAAGCATATATTGAAATACCTGAGACGGACTAGGGATTATATGCCGATTTACCGAGCAGATCAATTAGTCCCTGTGGGTTATACGGACTCAGATTTCCAGTCAGATAGGGACAAGAGTAAGTCTACCTCAGGATTTGTGTTTACTTTAGGAGGTGGAGCCATTGTCTGGAGGAGTGTCAAGCAGAAGTGTGTGGTGGACTCCACCATGGAAGCTGAATATGTGGCAGCCTCAGAGGTAGCCAAGGAAGTTGTGACGCCCGCCCTTATATCTACTCTCGGGGCGGGGTCACGTACTATCATTCGTATAAATTTTTTTTCTTAAAGTACTAATAACAAAGTACTAAGCATGCTTGTTCAAAACTAACCTATAACATGATAGGTTCAACTCATAATATAATCAAGTATATGAGTAATCCAAGTGTAACATTCATTACTAAAGAAATGTTAACATAAGCATAATATTGTAGATATGAAGATCTTTATTTCCCGAGCCACCACCCCACACATCTTCAGCCCTCCTGCCTCTTCCTTTAGTTTAAGTGTCTCTTACCCTTATCTGCAGCATAAGACAACACATAAACTAGTAAGCACAAATGCTTAGTAAGATCCTGTCCTACTCGCAAAATCCATACGAAAGCATACAACATGTACACATAACAAGACATAAGCATGAGTTCATCATAGCATACTAAACATTAAAGTTTCTAAGCATGCAGCATAAAGTATGGAATGCATATACATAAGGATGCTTAACTTTTAAAATCATACTTTTAAATACTTAAACATCATCATATCATCATTGGGGGTCCCCGGCTTGTACCACATACATACATCATAAGCGCGCATCCCTAAGTAGATATGAGGTAGCGAGCCCCGACCTACTAGGGTAAGGACAGCTACGGTAGTCCCAGAACCGAGGCGTTCTTAAGGTGCCCATCCCTGTTGCACAGCTACGGTAGTGCCAGAACCGTGGACAGCATAGTCGGTAGTCCAGAACCGGGGCATTCTTAAGGTGCCCATCCCTTGGACCCATACTTCGGTCCGGTACAAGCCCATTCATAAAGTAAAATAGCATACATGGATTTTATCATATCGTAAGCATAGCACATTCTTGTTTCTTACTAGGTCCGTTCATAGTCCGTCGACCTAGGAGTTGCATAGCACATTCTTATCATATCATAAGCATATCATCATAACCTATCACATCATTGTCATATCATGAGCATGACATGCCTCTTATCTTATCATGAAGAGTGCTCTTAGTCCCGACTTACAGGGAAGCATCTCTTAGGCATTTCATCATACATAAGTCATGCATAACATAAGGGTGCCCCATGGGCTATAAGACATGCTCATACATGCATCATAATTCAACCACTTAACATACTTTAGATCTGACAAGATTTGGTCACATAGATTATTCTCATATCATAGGCAGTGGTAGCATGCTAACAATTAAGATTTCAATCAGACATCTCATTTAAACCCTCATGCATAAACATATCATAGCATGCTAACAGTTAAGGTTCCAAATCAACCATTCCATTTAATACCACATGCATACACATATAATCATCCCAAACATAAGCATATCCCCTAGGGTACATCTCATACAATCATCACATATATAGGCATATGATCTTACTAAACACAATCCTAATCTCATAGGGTAAGTTGTCCTTCACAACCTCATATTTCATGCCTTGGCCAAATGTTACATGCTAAGGAATCCAATCAAACATTTCCTTTCAATATCACATGCATATACATCTCATATCATTTTACATAAGCATATCACATAAAATAATTTAACCTTCACAAACCCTAAGGTTTCATGCCTTGGCCGAATGGTGTAGGGTAGGGAAACTAGGGTTTCGAAATTAAACCTTCACACAAGCATTTATTCAAACACCTTGTCTACACTACTAGGCATAGATTCATCATAGGCAAATCAAGCATCCCTAAACCCTAATCTTCCTAGGTTGGCCGAATGATGTAAGGGTAGGGTAGGCTAGGTTTTTTGACATCCAATCTTCACATAAACATTTACACAAGCACTTTATCTACACTACTAATCATGGACACATCATAGGATAGCAAGCAACCCAAAAAGCCTAACCTTTCTCCTCTTGGCCGAAAGTTGTAGGGTGGCTAACCCTACTTTTTGTTATCACAACATGATGGGAAGTCATCATACATATGTACCCTAAGTCCCAAGGGTCTCCTCATGCATCAAGAAGCAACCAAGACCCTTGTCTTGGTGGTGGCCGAATGGTTACAAGGGAGGAACTCCCATTTTCGAAAACAAGGACACCAAAGAAACATTCAATAACAATTACACTGCAGGCGAGGGGATACATACATCCTTTCGCTTGAGATTCTACTTCTTTAAGTCCCTTAGGGTACCCTTGGTTGAAGGAGAAGTGAAGGTTCCTCTTACTCTTTCTTCTCTAGACTCCTTGGCCCTAATAGAGGGCAAGAGCCTTCTTCCTTCCAATCCCCTAGGGTTAGAACCCTAGGGAGCACTTTTCAAAAAATGGAAAAGAGGAGAGGAGAAGAAGGAATTTCGGTGGGGAAGAGAAAAGGAAGAAGAAGAGGAAGTTACTCACACCTCTTCCCTCTCTTATTTATACTTTTCTCATGAAAAGACATGTCTCTTCCCTATTACCCAGTTAACAAGCATGTTTCTTATTCTCTCAACAAGAAACAATGCTTGGTGTAGTGGTTAAGACATGGAGAGTGCACCTAGGAGGTTCAAGGTTCGATCCTTGCTTTCTCCTTCCTACACCTTCTTTTTACTACCTTTTTGCACTAATCCATATCAAAGCCTATTAAGCCAAATTCATCATGAAATTTCATAATATTAATAATATTTCATGAATTCATATTATTTCATAATATTCCATAAATATTATTTCATAATATTTTTATTATTTCATATTCATGAATCCATAATATTTCATGATAATAATTCATGAATTCCATAATATTTTATATTCATGAATCCATAATATTTCATGATAATATTTCATGAATTCCATAATATTTCATATTCATGAATCCATAATATTTCATGATAATATTTCATGATCTTCCATAATAATATTTCATGAATTTCATGATATTTCATAACATTCTATATGGGAAATCAAGCATAGATTCCCTATAAATTTTTCCTGAATTCATAACATTATTTACATAATATTTTTATAATTATTTTCCATGAATCCAAAATATTATTCACATAATATTTCATAATGAATTCACAATATTATTCACATAATATTTCATAATGAATTCATAATATTATTCATGGTGAAATTTTGGGGTATTACAATCCTACACATCTTATAAAAAGTTCGTCCCGAACTTTAAACAATTCCCAGGCACTCAAATCGTAAAAATTGGGGTGTTACAGAAGTTGTATGGCTTAGAAACTTCATCATGGACTTGGATGTGATTCTTGGTTTGCCCAGATCTATCACAATCTTTTGTGATAACAGTGGTGCAGTTGCAAACTCAAAGTAACCACGAGCCTATAAGGCGAGTAAACACATAAAGCGCAAGTACCACCTGACACGAGAAATTGTAAAGCGAGGAGAAGTGGCTGTCACCAAGATTGCATCAGAGGACAACCTGACAGATCGTTTCACTAAAGCTCTTCCATCTAGAGCTTTTGATCGGCATGTGGAGGATATGGGAGTCAGATGTACGGCAGTGATAGAGCAGCAATGTGTTAAATATAAGTGGGAGATTGTAAGATATGTATACTGAAAGACATGTCTTTTATATATGAACATCTTTATTATGAAAAGAGAATCACAACAACACTAGGTGCCTATTTACATTAGTACATGCATGAAGTCCAATACTAGGCATTATAGATAACATGGAGTGTGGTGACACACGGAAAATCATGTTATCAGTTCCCTGCCTAGTATAAGTAGAGACTGACAATCGAGATTGAATTGGACAACCCTGTTGGTGCAGGTAGCACCTAAGTCAAACCTGGGTTTTGATAATGGCAAAGGGTTCAAATGTTAAGGTATTATGTCGATCTAACATGTTGACTAAGTGTACAGGAAAAGAAGCCCTAGGTACACTAGGCACGAAGTCCTGGTCGAGGACTGGGCACGAAGCCCTGGCAAGGAGCTGGGCACCGAAGACCTACTCGGAAGGTGGGCACGAAGTCCTAGTCGAGGACTGGGCACGAAGCCCCGGTGAGGAGCTGGGCACGAAGTCCTGGCAAGGAGCTGGGCACCGAAGACCTGCTTGGAAGGTGGGCACGAAGACCTGGTCAGGTGCATCGGGCAAAAGTCCAACCGGAGGAGCCGGTTGGCAAAAGGTAAATTCTCCTGAGAGGAGTAGGTGAGGACGCGTTCCCCGTCGAGGGAACAATAGGCGTCGGCTCGACCTAGGGCTCCATTTAGGAGACCCAAAGTCAGAACCAAGACAGCTACGGCTGTAAAATGCACTAACATGCTTGCTCTGTTTTGTTTGGTACTAACCCTGAATACAGGACCAAAGGAACGAGTTTCTGCAGCTCAGAACGCCCCAAAGGAGAGGGGCAGCAGCTGGGTTGGGCGCCCGGGAGGTCCCGGGCGCCCTAAGTCAAAGCCATACCAGAGTTAAGCAAGAAAACGCTTCGAAAGCACACTGGGCCGGGCGCCCCCGTGCTCCCGGGAGCACCGGATGCCTCGGGCGCCCTGGGTCTAAGCCAACGAAGCAGATAGAGTTCAAGTCAATGAGAAGCCTACAGACAAAGTCAACCCGGGCGCCCCCTGCTTCCCGGGCGCCCTCGTCAAACCCCGAGCCCGATCCTGGAGGGATAAGGGCTGACCGAGTTGCGGATGAGGGTTTGCGGATCGGGAGACACATGGAGGGCGCCCCCAGCGTCCCGGGCGCCCCCAGGTGCACTATGAAACGACCCGAAAAATTCTCATAATATTTTCTTTAAAATATTGAGCATGACCAGATAATTTTCCGAGGAACCTAGAAATATTAATACGAATCCTAGCCTAGAAATCCATGTTTTCTCATTTAAATTAGGAAAAATAAGCACTAATGGGCTTTATATGGGCTTCCTAGTACCATAATTATTGGTGAATTTTAGGTAAAAATTAATATAAATATAAAGAGGTTTTAATGAGAAATATCAACATAATTATGGGGGAATTTTTAAGGGATTTTCGAAATAATAGGGAATTAAATAAAAAATAAAATACAAAAAAATTAATGCATGCACCAAGGATTGAATCTTGGACCTCTTGTACAACCATGCATGCTCTAACCAATTCACCTAGCAAGGGAGTGCTATGAGGAAATGTAGTGGATTGTGGTTAAGGCTTAGGGAAAATGAATGGTCATCCACCATGACTCATCACTTGCCCTCCTTGATGTGTTATAAAGAGGGAGCTTGGGAGTTACTTTCTTCCTTCCATCAATTCGACCTTTCTTCTTCCTCCTCCCTCACTCTAGCCGAAACTTCAAGGAAGGTTTTCTTTTGGAAAACTTCACAAGAGGGCTCAATCTTCAAGAGCTAAGGGTCATCTACAAGGTTACAAGGGCTAAGGGTGATCAAGGGACAACAAGGTCTTCATCATCTTCCCTTTTTAAGGTCTAAAAACCAAGATAACCCAAAGTAAGACTCCCTCACCTGTGGTATAATGGTTTTTTTGAGTTATTTTCATGACACAAGGAATTGTTTGAACCATATATGAAGAAACACCAAAGTTAGGGCTACCAAGGGTTTCGGCCACCATAGGTTCTATGGTTTGGTTTGGATCCAACTCTTTAATATTGTTCCTTATGTTTTCTTATGTGGTAAGAGATGTTAATAGGGGTTATGTGAAAGTTTTTCATGATTTAAGGCCCTAGTAACATTCGGCCAAGATGGGTTTTATGGCAAGGGGTTAGGGTTAACTCCAAGCAAGGGTTCAAATGTCTTTCTATGGAAGTATATGTGAGTTATAGGATGTAAATTTGCAACTTTATGAATTTATTCATGTGATGGTGACCGATTAGGGTTTCGGCCAAGGTCCCAAGGTGGGGCTAGGGTTTAGGATTTACTCCAATCATGGGGTTTAATGGCTCTCTATGGTCTTGTATGTAATGTATGGATGTAAATTTGCAACTTTATGAATTTATTCATGTGATGGTGACCCATTAGGGTTTCGGCCAAGGTCCTAAGGTTGGGCTAGGGTTTAGGATTTACTCCAATCATGGGGTTTAATGGCTCCCTATGGTCTTGTATGTAATGTATGGGTGTTCTTTTACTTATGGAACCCTTCCTATTGATTGAATGGTGGAGTTTCATGCCAAGGAACTTTCGGCCAACTCCCAAGATTTAGGGTTTGGGTTGGGTTAAGACCACAAGGATGCATGTTTGTAGGGTACTATGATGTATTTAGATGTTTAAGTGTGTTGGAAGAATGTTTATCCCAATTGAAACCCTAGCTTAAGTGTCATGAATTATATGTTAGGTCACTTGTAATGATGATTCATAAATGTTTAGACATGTGCCATGAACCCAAGGAAATGTATCATGTATGAAAGGACCTATGCATGTTTTTCCATGTGCCATGACCATGCATGTTTTTATGAATTAAGATGCTAATTATGTAGGTATGTCATGATTTAGGAATGATATGTATGCATACCATGATTTATGAATAATATGAATGTATGTCATGATTTATGAATGATATGTATGCATGTCCTGTTTATGGATGAAATGATGAATGAAGTTAAAGTTCATGCCTTCAAGGCATAAAAGTGATATGGAATGAGAATGATGAATAAAATGAGGTTCATGCCTTCAAGGCATAATGATGATGTTAAGCATTAAGAATGAATGAATATGCTATGTATGTTTGTGAATGAAGAAGCATGTGAAAGTATTTTATTTTAAGAATGGGCTTGTATCGGACCTGAATAAGGTCCACGGTTCTGGACTACCGATGAAGTTGTCCACGGTTCGGGACTACCGATGAAGCTGTCCTTACGGTTCGGGACTACCGATGAAGCTGTCCTTACCCTAGTAGGTCGAGATTAGCTACCTCGTATTTACTTAGGGATGCGCGCATATGATGAATGAATGTGGTACAAGCCAGGGCCCCAATGAATGTTATGATTATGTTTAAGTAATGAAAAGTATGATTTTAAACTAAGCATCCTTATGAGATATGCATTTGCCCATGCATCCATCCATGTTATGCATTATGTTTATGAAAAGTATGTTTATGAAAAGTACGTTTATGCAAGGTATGTTGATGCAAAGTATGATAATGCAAAGTATGTTCATGTTAATTATGATGCCATGATTATGTTTATTGTTCATGTTAATTATGATGTCATGATTATGTTTATTGTTCATGTTAATTATGATGCCATGATTATGTTTATTGTTCATGTTAATTATGATGCCATGATTATGTTTATGTTCATGTTAATTATGATGCCATGATTAGGTTTATGTTCATGTTAGTTATGATGCCATGATCATGTTTATTGTTCATGTTAATTATGATGTCATGATTATGTTTATGTTCATGTTAGTTATGATACCATGATCATGTTTATTGTTCATGTTAATTATGATGCCATGATTATGTTTATGTTCATGTTAATTATGATGTCATGATTATGTTTATGTTCATGCTAAGTTATGATGCCATGATTTCATTTATGGTTATGCTAAAACGATGATGCCATGATTGTGTAGATGTTCATGATAAGAAGTATATTATGATATGTAGGATTGAAGCATGATGTTCATGTTTATACGACGTATGGATTTTGTGAGTAGGAAAAGGGTTTTATTAAGCCTCCATGCTTATAGTCTTATTTTCTTATACCGCAGATCCAGCAAGAGATTTCTAAGGGAAGCAGCAGGAGAGGCTAGAACATGGATGTGTAGTAGTGACATGGCCAAGGAACTCTCTCGTTTCACTTATTGCTTGTTTTATGATATGACAATGCTTACTTTGGGTCATGCTCGACTTATAATAGTTATGCCTAAGAAACAACCTATTATTCGTGAAGTTATGGATAAATTACTTGCTACCTGAAATGCTTATGAATAAGTCATGGAAAGTTGATATCATGATGCTATGCATGCTGATAATATGTTACCTGAAATGCTTATGAATAAGTTATGGAAAGTTGATGTCATGATGTTAGGTATGCTAGTAATATGTTAAGCATAATGTCACCATGTCCATGAATGATAACCCAGACATGTGTATATGATTTAAGTACTAGTTATTCCGCTGCATTAAGATGTTAAATATGCATATGTATGTTTAGCATAACGCCGCTTAAGAAAAAGAAAAAAAAACGGGCGTTACAGTAGCGCTTGAACGAATGTGTTGAGAGCGATGTGAGCGAGATGTACTGAAGCCTTGGGGGTGAACCCCCTTTTATAGTCGACTCCTGAGCGCCTGTATTGAAGGGGGCTCCTAACACGTGGCCTCTCCTGCGCAAACTCTAATCCGCAGGCTCGGTCAGTGCTTATCCCCTTCAATGAAGCTCCTGAGCTATCTGGGGTACCTGTATGAACACAGGCGCCTAGCTTGACCTGGTCTGGAGGCTTCGTGACAGTTTGCTTCGATGGCTTTGAAATAGCCTTGCATTGGGGTGCCTGTATAAATACAGGTGCCTAGCCCAGTGAGGCGCCTCACTCCATTGAGGCGCCTGAGCTACAGAAACACCGTTCCTTCATTTCCTGCAACCAAGGTTAGTTCCAAAACACAAGAAGCAATAAAATAATAAGTTTAGACCATTGTTTATAGCCTTAGCTGTCTTGGTTTTGACTTTGGGTCTCCCAAATGGAACCCTAGGTCGAACCGACGCCTAATGTTCCCTCTACGGGGAATGCGTCCTCACCTACTCCTCTCGGGAGAATTTACCTTTTTTGCCAACCGGCTCCTCCGGTTGGACTTTTGCCCAGTTTCACTCACTAGGTCTTCGTGCCCAGTCCGCGACTAGGACTTAGTGCCCAGCTTTCCTCACCAGGTCTTCGGTGCCCAATTCTCAACCAGGTCTTAGTACCCAGCTTTACTCACCAGGTCTTCGGTGCCCAGCCCTCAGCCAGGTCTTAGTGTCCAATCCACGACCAGGACTTATTGTCCAACCTTATGTTAGGACATAGTTGCCCAGCCTGCGACCAGGACTTAGTACCCAATTCTTAGAGCACCAATAATACTTAACTTTGAACCCTTTGCCAATATCAAAACAAGGTTCGATATGGTGCTTCCAGCACCAACAATCTCCCCCTTTATGATTTATGGCAACATGGTTCAAAAAGTTAAGTTAAAAAGACATATTATAGTAATCTAACAGTAGTAAAAATATACTTTTAGGGGGCGTTTGGTTTGTGTCATTTTCCATTTTCATTTTCCAGAAAACCGTATTTTCTAGTTTTCTGGAAAATGACTTTTTTTCATTCTCCAGTTTTCCAGAAAATGCTATGATTTTTTCTGGAAAACAAAGCTGGAAAATGCAAACCAAACATGTTTTCCAGAAAACCGCATTTTCTACAGAAAATGAAAATAGAAAACAGACTGGAAAATGCAAACCAAACGCCCCCTTAACTCCCCCTGAATTTCACATTCTCCCCCTGAAATTTTCAATGTTATGCGGGT
Source organism: Boesenbergia rotunda (assembly GCA_024364735.1). NCBI lineage: Eukaryota > Viridiplantae > Streptophyta > Magnoliopsida > Zingiberales > Zingiberaceae > Boesenbergia > Boesenbergia rotunda. Next base: position 11,707 of record JAGFNQ010000602.1, on the reverse strand, counting down.
TTTGTAAACATTCTAAGTGCTAAGTGTTTTTCAAGATTTTGCATATTCTTTAACTTTGACTAAGTGTTTTTCGAAAAATAAAGCAATCGTACTCAAGAATGTTGGATCGAGAACACCGATAGAGGGGGGGTTAATATCGGAAAATTTTCGGATTTACGTAAAGAGCAATTGCACAGCGGAAGTTAAAAACACACAACGCAAACACGGGAGGTTTTACTTGGTTCGGAGCCTGTGTCGACTCCTACTCCAAGGCCCACGGTCGTTGACCGTTTACTTTGGGCAATTCTATATAGGCGCAAACAGTTTACAATAATTTGATTACAAAAAATTAGTGCAGTAAACAAAACACGGTCTTCTTTACCGACGTCCAGAGTAGATCGAATTTCTCGGAGCAGCAGGACGTCGTCGGCTCATGTTGGAAGGTTTCCGGCGCAAGGCACGAGAGCAGAACAGCTTTGAGGCGTTGAATTGAAGTGTTGTTCTGAAGCCTTGGTCGAGGGTCCTTTATATAGGGCCTGGGGGCGCCCGGAACGTCGGGGGTGCCCCCCACGTGGCCTTTGATCCGCCAAAGTCTCGGTCAGTGTCTATCCTCTGGATCCGCTTTGACCGGGGCGCCCGGAGCGCTCGGGGTGCCCGGATTGACCGGGTCAAACGTTATCTGCTTGGCTTCAATGGCTTCTGGTTCAAGGCTTGCGCATGGGGGCGCCCGCAGCGCAGGGGGCGCCCGGAAGCAGTGGGGGCGCCCGGGAGCACGGGGGCGCCCGACCCAGCCGCTTTTCGAAGCCTTTTTCTCTTGACTTGTTTTGTATGCACCTTGGGGGCGCCCGCAGTATGTACTGTCGAAGCATACTTTTTGCTTGTGTGTTTTGTGTTCACCTTGGGGGCGCCCGGGACACTCCGGGCGCCCTGGTCAGCTGTTGCCTCACTCCTTTGAGGCACTCTGAGCTGCAGACACTCGTTCCTTCGATCCTGCATCCAGGGTTAGTCCAAAACACAACAAAACATTAAGTGGTTAGTTTATACAGCCTTAGCTGTCTTGGTTCTGACTTTGGTCTCCAAAATGGAGCCCTAGGTCGAACCGACGCCTACTGTTCCCTCGACGGGGAATGCGTCCTCACCTACTCCTCTCGGGAGAATTTCCTTGATGCCAACCGTTCCTCTGGTTGGACTTTTGCCTGACGGTCCTTTGTCAGGTCTTGGATGCCGAGCTGCCCTTCGCTCGGTGCCTAGCATTCCTTCGCTAGGGCTTCAGTCCCAGACTGTCCTTCGCCTGGCACCTAGCAGTCCTTCGCTAGGGCTTTTGACCCTGGAATTCCTTCGCCAGTGCTTAGCAGTCCTTCGCTAGGTCTTTTTACCCTAGGATTCCTTCGCCAGTGCCTAGCAGTCCTTTGCTAGGGCTTTTCCAGCACACTAGAGTAATTTGTTAGAAAACAAGTAAGACTTAACTTTTGACCTATGTTGCCATTATCAAAACACAGGTTTGACTTAGGTGCATTCTGCACCAACAATCTCCCCCTTTTTTGATTTATGGCAACCCTAGTTCAAAAAGTTAAGTTTAAGCAAACATGAAAAAGGTTTAAATTTTGTTCCCTCCCCCTGGAAGGAATCTCCCCCTAGATTTTTCAAAAATTCGTGGGGTTTAAAAACTTTACTTGTACTTTGAGAAACTTAACTTTTAGGTATTTAGAAATCTTTTAATAACTTAAGTTAAAAGTACATTAGAGTACTTAAGAAGTTTAAAGTTTTAAGTTTTAAGGTACTCATGAGTTTTGAAAATGCTAGCTTAAGTACTTAGTAGGATTTAAAAAGCTTAAGTACTTAGTAGGCTTTGAAACACTTTAGTATATCTGAAAAACTTAAGTATAAAGTACATTTGGAAAACTTTAAGTACTTAATAAAGTGCATTTGGAAAACTTTAAGTACTTAATAACTTTGAAAAACCTAAGTACTTTGTAACATTGTACTTATACAGTTTTGACAAACTTAAGCTTTAAAGTACTTATAAAAATTTTAACAAGCTTAAGTAAGAAAATTTTGAAAGGTTAGAGTACATAACAAAATTTTGAAAGCTTGAGTAAAAATTTTGAAAGCTTTAAGAACAGCTTAAGTAAGAAAATTTTTGAAAACTTTTTGAATGAGTAAAATTAAATTTTTGAAAACTTTTTGAATAACGAAAATTAATTTTACTCTCTCCTTTCCTATCTCTCCCCCTTTGCCATATATCAAAACAGATAAGTATAGCAAAAATAAGATTGCATAAAAGAAATAAGTAAGATTTTGCTGTACTGAATCAATTCCTAATTTAGACTTAAATTAACTCAGTCAATTTTCTCTGTACGGACCTATCTAACCCAATTAGCACTACAAGAAATTTTGCAATCAACAACGCCCAATCGACAACGTTTTTTAAAAAAAACGTTGTCTTTTTTTTTTTTACAACGTTTTTAGTGAAAAGCGTTGTCTATGTGTTTTACTTTTTAATAACGACAACGTTTTATAATGATGCGATGTGCTTAGTGTTGTGGTTTCGGATGAAAGACAACGCTGTTACAAAAGCGTTTTTTAAAAGCGTTGTCGTATTTCCCGCTAAAATTAAAAACACATCCCTCGCTCATTGCCAAACCTCGGCGGCTCGCGAAAAAACTCTCCGCGCTTCTTTTCTCCACGAAATATCTCCCTCCACCTCCCTCCACCTCCCTCATTGCCACCTCCCTCGTCCTCTCCTCTCCACGAAATCGACATTGTGTACGATCTGGTGAACATACTTCTTCTCCTAGCTCACCACCAAGAAGTATCCTCCACGAGCTCTTCGTCCATCGAGTGGAAACTGAACCCAGCGACTCGTCGGTTATCTCTTCTATGATCGCTTGCTCACTTCCACGCCCTCAGATCGCAGTTGGAAGCATCCAGGTGGAGTGACGCACGGGAGCAGCCGCGGCAGAAGACGACGATGCATGACGTCTTTGGATCTGTTCGCCGATCTCTCGTGTTCCACACGAATCCTGATGGAGACGCCGGTGGAAGAGTCGGAGGAATTGCGGAAAAGATCGGATCATGCCTTAGGAAGTCGAGGATTGGACTGGGGCTAGGGTTCGGGGGGTTTGCCCCCAGACTCCCTCCGCCTCCTTCCCCTGAGGAGAAGGATAACGCAGCCTCGATACGGTGGAGAAAGGGAGAACTCATCGGCTGTAGTGCGTTCGGCCACGTCTATATGGGTATGAATCTCGATTCCGGCGAGTTGCTTGCCGTGAAGCAGGTGAAGCTTTTTTTTCTCGTGTATCTTCTGGGCTTGGATTTCTCTTTGAATTCCTCTGGTCATTTTTCCTGATAGTGGGCTTTTTTCAGATCATAGTGAGTTTTTCCCTTTTTATCATAGTAGATAACAACTCAAGTTTCAACAGTACTTTCGGTGGAAGTTGAAAGTGCTGCCACAAAGCTTAACTTCTTTCTTTCACATTTTGCTTCAGAAGCTAATTTTGTTTTGGAATATCTCAGGTTCACACAGAGATATTTTTCAGTAATGGAGATATCTGGAGAGCTCATAATACGAAGGAGAACCTGGAAAAACATCTTAAGTTTACTGGTGGGAAGGTTTTCACTCGCTTCCCTCCTGAACCTAATGGTTACCTACATATCGGTCATGCTAAGGTAGAACAATTTTGCTTACTAGGGTATTGTTTGGTGTCCTATTGTAGTTAACTTTTCATCTATGTATTATATCTTCAGGCAATGTTTATTGATTTTGGTTTAGCAAAAGAAAGAGGTGGATCATGTTACTTGAGGTGAGAAGAGTATTTCTCTTCTCCATTTTCTACTTGGTGTTAAATATGGCCTTGCTTTGCTGCTTCTGCATTTAAAGTAACAATTATTGCTCTAATCAATTTCTAGGTATAAACTGTCAATTCTGTATGGATGTTGTTTATTTTCTTTGCAAGTGAAAATTTGATCAGTTTGTAAATAACACTAATTATTTGTATGTGGTAATTGAACAAATTGAGGTCTGCACTGGAATAGTGCCCAGAATTGTTTATTCTACTATTAAATGTAGATCTTATGTGCATGGATCCTTAACTCACCATGGTAGTTTTGTTTGTGGCTGTGCCTTCCAGGTTTGATGACACAAATCCTGAAGCTGAAAAGAAAGAATACATAGACCATATCCAAGAAATAGTACAATGGATGGGTTGGCAGCCTTTCATGGTTGGTATTTAGTTTCTGTTCTTATGCTTCTCAGCATGAACTTACTAGTATTTGTTTTAGGTTACCCACACAAGTGATTACTTTCAAGAGTTGTATGATCTAGCAGTGGAATTGATACGCAGAGGCCGAGCATATGTTGATCATCAGGTATGCTGTATTTGTTGCAATTCTGTTTGTAGGAGTCCTCAATATGTCTGCAGATTGCTGATTTCGTTAGTGTAGAAGTATAATATTGTTACTGAAGGAGTGTAATATTTCTTGTTCAATCGATCATGGAGGGAGTAGATAAATATGTACAATAGTTTGCTCTCTTTTTCCCTCCAGACCCCCGAAGAAGTAAAGGACTATAGAGAGAAAAAAATGAACAGCCCATGGAGGGATAGACCTATTGCAGAATCATTGAAGTTGTTTGAAGACATGAGAAGAGGCTTGATTGAGGAGGGCAAAGCTACACTCAGACTGAAGCAAGATATGCAGAGTGATAACAAGAATATATATGATTTGATAGCATACCGTATTAAGGTACGATATTTTTTCTTAAACACTGATATATTGAGAGTTTTAATACCTGATTTGTATTCTGCAAATTCTGTACAGTTTGCTCACCATCCTCAAGCAGGTGACAAGTGGTGCATATATCCTAGTTACGATTATTCTCATTGCATAGTGGATTCACTGGAAAATGTTACACATTCAGTAAGTGCTCCTACAATCTATTTAGACTTCCTGCAACAAGGTTTACTGGATCTGTAATTAGTAGTTCATAAATGGATTGTCATTCGTTGATTTTTCCAGTTTCCTGTTTTTACAGATTATGTGAATAAATATGTACAGAGATCATTTTTAATTTCAAATACTGGATATTTAACTTGTCATAGCTTATCTGTTTGTATTAAACATTTATCCTTTTTTAAGTTCCAAGTAAGTAGCCTTCCTCATTGGCTATATTTCTGGTAAATTTATTTGTCTTTTTCCTCATTGGCTTTATTTCTGATAAATTCATTTGTCTTTTTCCTCATTGGCTTATTTCTGATAAATTCATTTGTCTATGGGATTGGTACTCTATTGCGCCAGTTTATTCCATGTGGATTTTTCACTGTTTCTTTTTATTATTGTTTTCCAAGTGTCTCATTAGGTTGGGAATATTATTAAATTATGTACAAAAAATTAAAAGAGTAACCATTGATGTCTGGTCTAAGTAGTGAAGTTGTATTCTTTAAGCTAGTTTTATTCTATGTCCTACAGTCGCAAACCCTTTTTATAATATCTTACTACTTTTGATGTTGAACTTCTCCTCTTCTTTTGTAGCTTTGTACACTTGAGTTTGAGATTCGCCGACCGTCATATTCCTGGTTACTGCTTGCTTTAGACCTTTACCAACCATACGTATGGGAATACTCACGTTTAAATATTTCAAATACTGTCATGTCCAAATGGAAGGTATGTTGTTTTACTGCATTGATGATTTGCACATGTGATCTATTTTATGATCAATTTTAATTTCCCCATCTACGGAATCATCCTATTGCAGTTAAACCGACTGGTAACAGAAAAGTGGGTAGATGGATGGGATGATCCCCGTCTAATGACACTAGCTGGGTTGCGACGTCGAGGAGTCTCTTCAACAGCAATTAACTCTTTTATCAGAGGAATTGGAATTACTAGAAGGTTTAAATATTTGATTCTTTACTATATTAGTTTGGTTGTTGTTGTTTATCTCCATTTTTAAATTTGAGACAACTTTGATATAGACATAAATCTTTTTATTGATTTTTTGTTTTTTCTACATGTTAGATAATGTGTATCAAAGTACGAATTTGGTATGTTATAAAAGGTTGCAGTTGTCTCGTAATTTCTTTAATCTTTGTATATTATAGTGATTTCTAACTTCAAACTTGATGCACATAGTTGCTGGAATCATTTCTTAGGTTGGACTGATCCTGAAATCCCCCCTGCATTTTGCATTTTAATGTTTGCATGTTATCATGCACTATGCATCTGTATAATTGAATGTACATACTAATAAGTAATTTATCCTGTTAATTCTATCCATTTACTTGTCTATTCTGATTTATTTGATACAATCAAACTCCATTCATAGTTGTTGCTATTCCACCTTTTGTGATAGTTTTATCCCTTCGAGCATAGGTTGTCAGATTGTTAACTGAAAACTTGATCCCCTTTGATGTAACTGCATTTCAAGTTTTATCAACTGAGCATTGCATCATTTGCAGCTGTATGTTGTTGGTCTTGTATTTTTGCATCTGACCTTCTAACAAAGCAACTATAAGTAAATGTCAGTTGAGACAATTGTCAGCTACTGAGTTTTTTTACTAAGAATGTTGCAACTTTAGCTTATATTTCCATGATAATCAACTAAAAGTTTAGTTTTTGATGGCCTAGCAAATTCTAGGAAAATTGTGGCTCACAAACTATTTGTTTTCTGACCTGTAGTTTCTCTCTAAACCTTACTATACAATGATAATAGTATGATACGTGTTGATCGCCTTGAACACGACATTAGAGAAGAACTCAACAAAACTGCACCAAGGACTATGGTGATTTTACATCCTCTAAAGGTTTGTCAGTTCCATTTCCAGAATTTTTTTTTGTATGCCATAGTGTTGTTCTTAGGTTGGAATCTTTACCGCAGGTGGTTATCACAAATCTTGATGCTGGTTCAATTATAGATCTTGATGCAAAGATGTGGCCTGAAGCTCCATCAGACGATTCTTCTTCATACTACAAGGTATAGCATTATCCTGGGTGTGTTTCTGAAGACAGTCAACACCACACATTAATTAATTTACTTTGAAATTCATATTGGTCCCAGTTTGACTTTGCATTATTATGCTTTCCCTTCATATTTGCCATTCTTCAAGAACCCATTTAAAGTGGATGCTCTCATAACAGGTTCCCTTTACAAACATCATTTATATAGAGCAATCAGATTTTCGTCTCAAGGATTCAAAAGATTACTATGGGCTTGCACCTGGCAAATCTGTCCTCCTCAGGAAAGTTATATTGTAGGCAAATAAAATTTTGAACTGTGCACTCTTGCTAAATGGATAGGAATTTTAAATTGCAGATATGCATTCCCTATAAAGTGCACAGAAGTAATATATGGGGATAATGACACTATCCTTGAGATTCATGCCGAGTATGATCCTTCAAAAAAAACAAAGCCAAAGGTTTACTAACGTTCTCTGACTGTTGTTAAACTAGCTTATGAGATCTTTAACTTGAATTATGATGTTTAAATTGACTGAGTTTCTTTACACTGAATGTAGGGTGTTCTTCACTGGGTTGCTCAACCTTCCCCTGGTGTTGAACCTCTCAAGGTGGAGGTCAGGTTGTTTGAGAAATTATTCCTATCAGAGGTTAGTCTTTCTTATTCAATTGATCTCGCATTAATTACTCCTCAGTGAAAGGATGTTTGCTTGCATTAATATGCAAGTACAAGATATCTGTATAATAGTTATCAGTGTAAATTTTCTAGCTTTTGTAATCTTCTGTCAGTGTAATATATAGGAGGAAGATGTTGACCTGTTAGTTGAGCATGTACATGCTACAAACTGCAAACGAGCATATGTCTCTACCTCACAAGTCCATCTAGGTATGCTTTATATTCTTTTGTAGTTGTAACATATGGAGGTATGTGAAGCAGTCCAAAGATGACAAGTGCTTCCTCATTTGGTTCAATTGAGAAAGAAAATGAATTTTCGTTTGGTGTAAAGGAAAGGTATCTTCTGTTAACACAATGCCTATCTTTATAAGAAGTAATTCTTTATTATTTACTTTTGTTCTTAGGGAATTGCTCAGTGGAGCCTGTTCGCTAAATACAAATGAGATCATTTTAGTGTAAAGGAAAGGTATCTTCAGGGAATTTCTGATTTTGTCGATCCAAGTCATGAAGAGCACACCATGCCAAAAGGGGTCAGTTTTTTCACTCAATACTAAAATTTTACTTCAGTTTTTAGTATGGGACAGTGACATATCATTTTAATGTTTCTGTTGATATCAAAAGGGGTCAATATTCTGCCATACAAATGAACAAACTATAATTGAGAGCACTACTCCTAGACTTATATTATGAATGAGATCGCTTTCTCAATTCAAGTTCTTCCAGGGAAGCTAATAAAACTGCAGTTGGAGGTCAACACTGTAATTTTCTGCTTTACATTTTACTCTATGATCGGTTTTTAGTCTAATAGAAAGTTGTGGCTACATTAGAATGAAAACTGAATATAAAAGCATTTGTGTCAATTATCTCAAAGATCTACATCTGTTACAGATCAGAGATGCAGCTAAAGAAGACCGCGATGTGATGGAGAAGGGGATCAAAGCATTTGTGTCATACATTCGTGCATATAAAGAACATCACTGTTCTTATATATTCAGGTTCCCCTTTACACTTTTTTTCCCATTGATGTTGTACCATCTCTAAAGTGTTTGATGGCACATCCTTACAGGTGGAAAGATCTAGAGATTGGGAAACTGGCTATGGGATATGGTTTGCTGCAGATCCCATCAATGCCAGAGGTGAAGCATCACTCTCTATCGATCGAGGGTTTCTCACCCATCCATGATATTGATTTGACACAGATCAAGTACAAGTAAGCAACTTCCTCTTCTTATAGTTGGTGATACTTATAGTATGAAATTCTGGCTCCAAAACATGATGCAGTTTCCATCCTCATTACATGATTTAACATCAAGAACTTGAATCTGCACCTGTACCTTGTTAGTTTAAATCCAAATTATATATAATTTGCAACGGTTCACATCATGGGGTTTGTTTATATGAATTTTATTTGACAATATATTATTGCACATTACCTTACGTTTGAATGATTCAGTCGCATGTTTTGCATACAATCAATAGGAATAAAGCCAGAGAGAAGCAAAGACAGAAGATTTTGCAAAGCAAGCAAGAAGAAGAGCCTAAACAAAAACAAGTGAAGAAGAAACCGGAATCTACTGCCACTGTTATGAAGAAGAAAATAGGCAAAAAGCGTCGTGCCATTCAGACCAAAGAGGATGCAGAGGAGTTGGATCAAGAGTACCGTTTATTGAAGAAGCTAAAGCGGGGGTTGATCGATGATGATGAATTTGATAAGCTTACTGGCTTTGGGGAAGTTGAGGAAGAAAGCCCTTCAATCTTTCTTGTAAATTGTGAATATTATCAATTGTGAATAAAAATGCTTGTAAATTGTGAATATTGTAAATTGTGAATATTATCAATTGTGAATAAAAATATTTATAAATTGTGAATATTATAAATTGTGAAAAACACTGCCTATTAAAAAGACAACGTTTTTTAAGTAACAATACACAACACGATTTTTGCGTTGTCTTTGTGCCAAACCACAACGCTTTTTCCGCGTTGTCTTTGATACCCGACTTTTAACAACAGCGTCAATAACAACGCTTTTTAAAAACCAATAGACAACGCGAAAAAAGCGTTGTCTTTGCTCCAAACCACAACGCGGAAAAAGCGTTGTCGTAGATATACTTTCTACAACGGCTTCATCTACAACGCTTTTTAAGCATTAACAACAACGCGGAAAAAGCGTTGTTGTTTAACTTTTTTCTTGTAGTGTAGCTACTTACTAACTGTTAGAAACAGTAGTTTTTGCTAGGGTTAGTCAAGTTAAGTGTTTCTGTTCAAGTTAGATTTTCTAAAATTGACACTCAACTTGATTGCTGTGTAAGTTGTATTTAGTGCCCTAATTACTGCAGATGCACTGACTTAAAGCATCGTGAATTAAGGCAAAGACCTAAGCATCTCAACCCTTTCTAGGTTATCAATCAAAAGTACCCTAAGGTGCTTATGAGATGCTGGCTTCTAAGTCTATAGGTGCATGCAGTTCTAGGGTTAGGGTCTAGGCTATGTCCATTTACGAAAAAGCCCTAATTTTTAAAGGGGGTAGTTTTGAAATAAAAATAAAACTAAGTCGAAAATGAAAACTGATTTTGAAATTAAGTAAAACAGTTTTTCAAATTCTATTTTTAGAAAATTTTTAAATCAAAAAAAAGTTAATCTATTCTACAGAGCACAATCCTAACTGCCTTCTTAGTGAGCTGAACTCAGATTCAGGTAAGGGTTTTGTGAGTATATCAGCTAAGTTGGATTTAGAGTCAATATACTTAAGTACTATTTCACCCCTGGTTACATGGTCTCTTACAAAATGATGTTTGACTTCTATATGTTTGGTTCTGGAGTGTTGGATTGGGTTCTTAGTTAAATTAATTGAACTTATATTGTCAATAAATACTTGAGTTTGGGTTAGTTGAGCTGGAAGTCCTTAAGTGTGTACTTCATCCATAAATGTTGAGCAACACACTCTCCTAAGGCCACATACTCAGCTTCAGTTGTGGATAGAGCTACACAGTGTTGTTTTCTGCTGCACCAACTAACTAGACTCTGACCTAATAGTTGGCAGCTTCCACTTGTGCTCTTTCTATCTAATTTACAGCCAGCATAGTCAGAATCTGAGTATCCTATCAAATTAAAAGTTGAGGTCCTAGGATACCAAATCCCTACATTTAGGGTGCCCTTTACATATCTTAGTATTCTTTTTAGGGCTGCTAAGTGCGTTTCCTTAGCACAGGTTTGGTATCTAGCACACATCTCTACAGCAAAAAGAATATCAGGTCTACTGGCTGTAAGGTATAGTAGGCTACCTATCATACTCCTATAGAGTTTAAGGTCTACTGGTTTACCATCAGGGTCACTATCTATTTTTACATTAGTGGTCATAGGGGTACTTATGCTTTTAGAGTTATCCATTTTAAATTTCTTTATTAACTCTTTAGCATATTTGAATTGATGAACGTAGTTACCATCCCTAGTTTGTTTGATTTGTAGTCCTAGGAAAAAGGTAAGCTCACCAACTAAGCTCATTTCAAATTCATCTTCCATTATCTTGACAAATTCTTTTAGGAAGTTGGTGTTGGTGGATCTAAATATTATGTCATCTACATAAATTTGGGCAATAAATATATCTTTTCCTAGGGTTTTAATAAATAACGTTGAGTCAATTTGGCCTTGTTTAAATTCTTTAGAAGTTAAATAGGTTGATAACTATTCATACCAGACCCTAGGTGCTTGTTTTAACCCATATAGTGCTTTGGTTAGTTTGTAAACGTGGTTAGGTTTGTCTAAGTCCTCAAACCCTGGGGGTTGTCCTACATAAACTTCTTCTTTAATGAATCCATTTAAAAAAACTGACTTTACATCCATTTGATATAATTTAAATCCTTTATGGGATGCAAAGGCTAACAACATTCTAATGGACTCAAGTCTAGCTACTGGGGCATATGTTTCATCGTAGTCTAATCCCTCTACTTGGTTGAAACCCTTTGCTACTATGCGGGCTTTATTTCTGACTATTTCTCCTTGATCATTTAGCTTATTCCTAAAGACCCACTTAGTATCTATGATGGATTTGCCTTCAGGTTTAGGCACTAGTTCCCAGACTTGGTTCCTCTCAAATTGGGCTAC
>JAGFNQ010000601.1:215288-342173 GCA_024364735.1 Boesenbergia rotunda | reverse complement strand
ACGCCGCCCAATGATCCATTCCTGGATCCGACTGGTATCTGCTTGTGACGCTCAAAGCATACGATACATCGGGCCTTGTACATAACATAGCATACATGATAGATCCTATCGCGGATGCATAGGGAATCTTATTCATGCAAATCCTCTCGTCTTCTGTGCGCGGACACATAGACTTTGAAAGGTTGATCCCATGCCTGATGGGAAGGTAACCTTTCTTGAATTCCGACATGCTAAAACCCTTTTAGCATTCGTTTATATATGTAGACTGCGAAAGACCAAGCAACCGTTTTGATCTATCTCTATAGATTCTAATCCCAAGATATAGGTTGCTTCTCCCATGGTCTTTCATGGAGAAAGTTTTGGACAACCAAATTTTAACTGTCTGTAAAACTGATATATCGTTTCCATAAGTAATATGTCATCGACATATAATACTAGGAATACGACTGCACTCCCACTAACCTTCTTGTACACCCAAGGTTCGTCAGGATTTTGTGAGAAATCAAACTCTTTGATTGTCTCATCAAAACGGATGTTCCAGCTCCTTGATGCTTGCTTCAGTCCATATATGGATCGTCGAAGCTTGCATACTTTGGTTTTATCAACCGATGTGAAACCTTCAGGTTGTATCATGTATACATCCTCAAGCAGGTTTCCATTAAGGAAAGCTGTTTTCACATCCATTTGCCATATCTCATAATCATGATGAGCTGCTATGGCTAGGAGCATCCGAATGGATTTAAGCATAATTACCTTCCATGTCGGATTTCTTCTTGAAAACCCACTTGCACCCTATGGGCTTAATCCCTTCAGGTGGGTTAACCAAGTCCCATACTTGATTTTCGCACATGGAATCCATTTCCGACTTCATGGCTTCAAGCCATTTGTCCCTTTCTGAACTCTTCAGAACATCTTCATAACTGATAGATTCATCATCGCTTATGAGTAACACGTCGTTCGATTCACTTATGAGAAATCCGTATCTCTCTGGAATATTGCGTGTCCTATCAGACCTTCGAAGAGGTGGTGTTGTTTTAGGTTCAACTGATAGCTCATCATTATGAGTTATTGGTTGTGGGTCTAGACTAGGTGTCTCTGTGATGTCTATTGGAGTTTCTTGAACTTCATCAAGTTCAATGCCACTCCCACTATTTTCTTGTAAAAGAAATTCTTTTTCCAGATATACAGCATGCCTTGAAACAAACACCTTTTGCTCCAAGGGATGATAGAATTGGTAACCCTTCGTTTCCTTAGGGTATTCAATAAATAGACATTTATCAGACTTAGCATCCAATTTGTCTGATACAATCCGCTTCACATAAGCAGGACAACCCCATATCTTAAGGTGAGTTAAGTGAGGTTTCTTACTATTCCATATCTCATACTGAGTAGTAGAGACTACCTTGGTCGGGACTCTGTTTAGCAAGTAAACAGCTGTCTTAAGTGCATAGCCCCAAAGGATTTTGGAAGAGTTGCATGATTCATCATCGACCTAACCATGTCCATCAAGGTTCAGTTGTGCCTCTCAGATACACCATTATGCTGTGGTGTATACGGCGGAGTCCATTGGGACAATATCCCATTGTCCCTAAGATAATCTTGAAACTCTTGACTTAAGTATTCTCCACCTCGATCGGATCGAAGAATCTTAATACTTTTGCCAAGTTGTTTCTCTACTTCATTTCTGAACTCTTTGAATTTCTCAAAGGCTTCAGATTTATGTTTCATCAAGAACACATACCCGAATCGTGAGTGATCATCGATAAAGGTGATGAAGTAGCTATAGCCTCCTTGTGCAAGAGTTGACATTGGTCCACATACATCAGTATGTATAAGACCAAGCAATTCTCCCACTGGATTACCTTTTCCGGAAAAGGGTAATTTGGTCATCTTGCCTTTTAAGCATGATTCTCATGTATCAAATGAACCGGGTTCAAATGATTCCAGAATTCCACATCGGTGTAATTCGATCATGCGTTTCTTACTTACATGGCCAAGACGGCAATGCCTAGTGTAGGAGTCTATTCGATTATCTATTCGAGCACGTTTGTTGCTAACTTCGATATTGAAAATGTCACTAGATAAATCTAACGTGTAGATGCCATTGCACAAAGTTCCATTCCCATAAAGAACGCCATTTAAAGTTATGTAACAACAATTGTTACTAAAAGTTAAATGAAAACCTTTTTCATTCAAACATGAAATAGATACAATGTTCTTTATTAATGAAGGAACAAAATAACAATTATCCAATTCTAAGACACGTCCAGTGGGGAGCTTTAGCAAATATGTTCCGATGGCAACAGCAGCAATCTTTGCTCCATTCCCAACTCGCAAATTCACTTCTCCTTTGACGAGTCTTCTTCTATTCCTTAGCCCCTGTATGTCATTACATATATGTGAGCTACACCCAGTATCAAGTACCCAGGTATTTGAGGAAATAGAGTGACATTCAATAACGAAGATACCTGAAGAGGATGGGGCATCGGATGCCTTATTCTTCAAGGACTCAAGATAAATTTTGCAGTTTCTTCGCCAGTGACCCTACTTGACACAATGATGGCAAGTTCCTTTTGGTTTCTTTTCAGTCTTTTTGGCCTTTTTCTTCTTTCCTTTATTCTGTTCTTTGGCCTTCCTCTTAGAACCTTTCTTCGAGGAACCAACTAACAGTACTGTCTTTTGATCCTGCTTTACAGAAGGCTCAACAGTCTTCAGCATGTTGATCAACTCAGGAATGGTAGTCTCCAGCTTGTTCATCTGATAGTTCATCACAAATTGTGAACAACTTTTGGGCAAACAATTCAGAATTAAGTCAATACTTAGTTCATGATCCATTGCAAAATCGAGTGCGCTCAGTCGCTCAATGTACCCTAACATCTTTAACACGAAATGTGAGGCAGAAGTGCCTTCTTGCATCCTGGAGGTGAAGAGGAGTCTGGAGACTTCGAACCTTTCGAATCTCGCCTACTCTTCAAACAACTCATTAAGATGGAAGATGATGGTATAAGCATCCATATGCTCATGCTGCTTTCGCAGCTCACGTACCATAGAGGCTAGCATGATGCAACTTGCAAGTTCAGAATCGGTCACATGTTTCTGATAGGCCAACAATTGGTCTGGAGTTGCATTTTCTGGAGGACGGTCGGGAAGTTGATTTTCAAGGACATAAGCAAGCTTTTCTGCCTTGAGGACTATCCTCAGGTTTCGAAGCCAGTCCATGGAGTTTGGCCCAGTCAGTTTATTGGTGTCCAAAATGGAACGCAAATTCAGTGAAGACATGATCGAGTGATTAACCTAGAAATACAAATTGAGTTTATGTGAGAAGAATGATTAAAGAATGTATCAACATACATTAATAAAAATCCTATTTATTTTTCAAATTGAATAACCCTTTTTATCAATTCGGGAGATCGTAGGAACATCTCCAAATAGGTTGATATCCAACCATAGATAAGAACCACCATGGCTGTGGCCATCAAGTTATTCTTAGCTATGAAGGTAGGTAATTATACCGATTACATATCACATATATGTAACTATCACATTATGCTATCAACTAATTGAATGTTTGCATAAATCATTGGGTTGTTAACTCATTAACAAGTATGCATCATATACATAGCACCCAATTACACCTCTCTTTACATCGACCTTGGCTGTGGCACAACAAATCGATGCTCCAAGCTTAAGGCTGACCCATTAATCAAGAAAGAGTTTTAATATGGTTGGAGCTCATTCAACCGTTTAGTCAGGCTTGGATGTGTCCAACAACCAAAACTAAGGATTGACCTCTGACTCCAACTACATTATTCATAAACTAATTCCATGGTTTGAACATGTTGAGGTTCAAGTTGGGCATGGATGTGTCCATCAACCCAAACGAGAAACAAAACTCCGATTCTAACCATATTAATGGAAGGTGTTGGCCTTAATATTTTGTAAGGGGTTTTGGGTCTCATCTTTTCTAAGCACAGTCATGACATATGTCATGACTAACAATTTCCTTAATAAAGTATGTATGTGACTTAAGTTATCAAGTCTCATTAATTGAATTAGGAACCGGATTTCCTAATTCTAATTTCATACTTTATTAAAGGAATTGTTTTGGAAAACAATTTCCTAAATTGTCATAATCAATTTCAGAAATAATATGTTTAAGACTTTGATTTCTCTAAATCAAATCTTATTAAATTAAGAGACAATTCCCTTAATTCAACCACATATTATTTTCATGAAAATCTCATTTAAGAAAACTCTATAGGAAACCATTTTCCTAATTAATTTTGGAGACAACAATATGTAAGAGCATCACCTCTTAAATCATATTTTATTTATGGATTTAATTAATTACAACAAATCGTTTTCTAAGGGTGGCTCCCCGAGGCTCAGATACCCAAAGAAAAGTAATTTGTCGTAAATCAAATTTGGTCCGCTTCGGAAGCGTAACCAAATTAAACATGACAATTTCATTTAAAATTGGAAAATTACAACAACTAACTTTAAATTGGACGGCACCTTGAGGCTCAATCCAAAATAAAGAATTTTATTGTCAATTTAAAACCCAATTCAAATTTAATTGTCAATTAATTGTCCATAAATTTGTCTAGACTTTCTTGAAAGAAAGTGCCCAAAATTGCGAGATTTCATAATAGGTTTTCATAATATTTGTAAGTTTCTGGTACAAAGAAAACTTACATATTTCCAAAGTTGGAAAATTTCTAAAATAGAAAATTTCCAAGATTGGAAAGTTTCCAAAGATGGGAAGTTTTCACAATTATTATAAAATTTCAGAAACTAGGAAATTTCAAACGTTTGCGAAATTTCATGAGGATTTCCAAACTTTGAAATTCCTAAATCTAAAATTTATTATAATTGGAAAGTTTCCATAATTGAATTTTTTTTTTCCAAAATTGAGATTATGATAAAGTTTTCCGCAAAACAATTATATGATTATGTCGAACACTAACCGGCTCTGTTACCACTGTTGGGACTGGGTGCATGTCGACAAGGATACGGGTTCGTAAAATTTTAAATTTTTACGTGCAGCGGAAGAATTAGCATAAAATAATTGTTGGATCGTGAAAACTGATAGAGGGGGGGGGGTGAATATCGGTAATCGTTCTTTTTCGAAAAATTAAGAGTAAGTACGCAGCGGAAAAAACACAACACAAAGACACAGTCGATTTTACTTGGTTCGGAGCCTGTGTCGACTCCTACTCCAAGGCCCACGGTCGTTGACCGTTTACTTTGGGCAATTCTATATGAGCGCAAAATCAGTTTACAATTTTGAATACAAAGTAAGTGCAGTAAACTTTAATAATAAAAAATTGCTCTTCTTTTACCGACGTCCGGTTGTAGGTTGACTTTCCGGAGCAGCAGGACGTCGTCGGCTCGAGTTGGGCAGTTTCTGGAGCAAGGTGTGAGCACAGAAGAGCGTGGAAGCGTTGAGCGAATTGATTGTCGAAGCCTGGGGTCGAGGGCCCTTTATATAGGGCCTGGGGGCGCCCGGTACGTCGGGGGCGCCCCCACGTGGCCTTTGATCCGCTAAAGTCTCGGTCGCGTCTGATCCTCTGGATCCGCTTTGACAGGGGCGCCCGGAGCGCTCGGGGCGCCCGGATTGACTGGGTCAAACTCTATCCACTTGGCTTCGAGGTATTTTGGTTCGATGCATGCGCATGGGGGCGCCCGGGACGCTGGGGGCGCCCGGGAGCAGCGCGGGCGCCCGGGAGCACGGGGGCGCCCGAGATTTGAACTGTCGAAGCCCATCTTGCTGTCTTGTGTTTTGAGTTTACCTTGGGGGTGCCCGGGACACTCCGGGCGCCCTGGTCAGCTGTTGCCTCATTCTTTTGAGGCTTTTTGAGCTGCAGACACACGTTCCTTCGGTCCTGCATCTAGGGTTAGTCCAAAACACAATAAAACAATAAAGTATTAGATTATACAGCCTTAGCTGTCTTGGTTCTGACTTTGGTCTCCAAAATGGAGTCCTAGGTCGAACCGACGCCTACTGTTCCCTCGACGGGGAACGCGTCCTCACCTACTCCACTCGGGAGAATTTACCTGATGCCAACCGTTCCTCTGGTTGGACTTTTGCCTGACGGCTCTTTGCCAGGACTTGGATGCCGAGCTGTCCTTCGCCCGGTGCCTAGCATTCCTTCGCTAGGGCTTGGTGACTAGCAGCCCTTCGCTAGTTGCCTAGCAGTCCTTCACTAGGACTTGGTGACTAGCAGCCCTTCGCTAGTTGCCTAGCAGCCCTTCGCTAGGACTTGGTGACTAGCAGCCCTTCGCTAGTTGCCTAGCAGCCCTTCGCTAGGACTTGGTGACTAGCAGCCCTTCGCTAGTTGCCTAGCAACCCTTCGCTAGTTGCCTAGCAACCCTTCGCTAGGACTTGGTGACTAGCAGCCCTTTGCTAGTTGCCTAGCAGCCCTTCGCTAGGACTTTGTATCCTGGCATTCCTTCGCCAGGTGCCTAGCAGTCCTTCGGTAGGGCTTTTTCTACACACTCAGTGAACAACGTTAGATCACAAATAAACTTAACTTTGAATCCTTTGCCAATATCAAAACCAGGTTCGATATGGTGCTTCCTGCACCAACAATCTCCCCCTTTTTGATTATGGCAACACAATTCAAAGTTAAGAAAAAAAACTTTATAACTGTTAAGAACATAATGTAAAAATGAAGTATAGCAATTTTACACAATTCAATGTTAAGTAAAAACTTTATAACATTTACTAACGCAAGGTAAGATTTGAAAAAAAATTATTTCTCTTAAAAAAAACCTTTATTTCTCTAAAACCCTGAGTACTTGTGTTATAATACTTAACTTTGACCTTTCCTCCCTCTTTGACATATATCAAAAATAAACATGGGTGAATAAGGTATCTAATAAGGAGGTTTGAGTTTTACCAAAATAAATTTAAGTAAAGGAGTTCAAAAGCATAGTTTTCAAAAGAAACTTTAAGTAATGGATTTCATAATTTTCAAAGTAATGGATGTTTTGAAAATACATGAAGCTCCCCCTTAATGTGATAACTCTTCTACTTATATTTAAAAAAAAGCTTGCAAAAACTTGTAACATAGTTTTCAAGAAGAACTTAAAAACTTTTGCACTCATAGAGAATTTTCCTTAGCCAACATTTTAAAAACAAGTTTTCCTTAAAAAGTTTCAACTTTTGCACTCATAGAGAATTTTCCTTAGTACATGTTTTGTGCATTAAAAATTATTTTTTACTTGAAAAACCTTTAAATAGACAAGTTTTTGCTGAAACATAGATCTGTTTACTAAGAAAACCTTACTTAGAAACATTTGTCAAAAAAAATTTTCAAAGGTTTTGCTCAGACAAACTTTGTTTACTAAGATATATTTTCAAAGATAACTGCACTTCGTGCTTTAGAGGTTTTGAAAGTACTTTGAAGATGCTTAGACCAATTTTAAAGCACTTAAAAGTACTTAGTGAAAACAAGATAAAATTTGAAAATTTCTCTCTCTTGGTCATATATCAGTAAGGAACTTTTTGAAAAAAAAATATAAGGAAAAATTGTGTGTATCAGAGCTTATGAGTTTTGAAAATAAAATACTTAGTATAATTTTGAAAGCACACAGATTAAATTGCACTAAAAAGACTCCGCTTTGAAAGATATTTTGCAATTTTGAAAAAGGATTTTGTATTTTTAGCCAAGTCTTTAGAAAATTCACGTACTTAGAACACTATTGCGTTGGAAAAGTATTAGAACTTTTTAAAACATTATATTTTGAGATATTATTCAAATTTTGGAAAATATAAGTACTTTTGAGAAGTATGCATGTAAGTACTTTTAAACATAATATTTTAAAAGAATTTAATGTTATTTTGAGCTCATGATACTTTACTTGGTTTCTTTTCCAGTCTGACGCAATCCTAGGAAACCTTGTTAACTACAAGGACATTTTCCTAAGTGTCCTGGAAAATTTTCAACCCAAGTAAATATTATTTCAAAAGGTATTTCAAACAAAACATTTTAAAATAATATTATTTTGTAAGACACATGTTTTCGACACAATTTTGAAAATATAGTGTATGAAAATATATTATTTAGAAATGTTTAATAACTCTTTTAATTTGACCTTCCCCCTAAACTTGATACAGTCCTTGGAAGCTTGTTGACCACAAGTATTCTTCCTCTGAGTTCTTAGGGTTCAGTTCATATCACAAGAATTATTTAATAATTTCAAAGATAATTGCCAAAGAAAATACTTGTCAGAATAATTTCTTTTGGTTTAGACTCCCCCTAAATTTGACACATCCTCGGAGTCCTTGTAGATCATTAAGTAGACCTTCCTTTGTGTCTTTAGGGTTTACTAAAATCAAAAGAGTAGTTTTGAATACTAGCATGGTAATATAATTTTTAGTAAATTCAATTTAAGCAGAAACCCTGTTTTCGAAAAACATAATGGTTTTTGTAAAGCACAAATTTAAAAAAAATATAGTGATTATTGGAAAATATAGTATTTTTAAACTTCTTCTTTTAATTTGAGCTCCCCTTGAATCTGACATAGTCCTAGGAGGCTTGTTGACCACAAGTTAATCCTCCTCTTAGTCTTAGGGTTTGTCAAACTTAAAGGAACAATTTTGAGCATGCCTTTTGAGTATGATCATTTTTAAGGGGATAGATTTTTGAAAATACAATCTGGTATGATAACATAATTTTTCAAAAACCCTTTGGAAATGGTAATAATTTTTCAAAAATACTTTGAAAGAAAAGAATAAACCACTCCCCCTGTACCGTTTAACTTAATCTAATGTCCATGTTTGATTATGTTGACCAGGGTTGACTGTGTTGACCAGGTTTGACTCAGTTAATTATGTTTGACCAATCAAATAACTAAATTAATCAAACCCTAAATTCTATTTAAAACGAGTCTATTTTAACATTCAATATTTTGAAAAACTAGAGATAATTTTGAATAATTTTTGAAAGCACTTTGAGTTTTATTTAAAAGGATAGTGACATATATTCTTAGGTCCTAGATATCTCACCCAGTTCTATGTGATCAAACATGTTAACCTTATGGGTTTTGTGAGACAAATATTTTAATTTTGAAAACATGGTTAATTTTGAAAAGTTAGATTAATTTTGAAAACAATTAATTTGAAAAGGAATATTTGAATCTAAGATTAACTGAAAATTTGTGTTAGATTCGAATTTGACAAAAAGTAATTTGAATTTGAAATTCAAAAATTGGCTTCCAGGTCTTGGCGAGGCACTAGACCTTCTTTGGCCGTAGCCTTATTGGATCATCAACTCTTTCCTTGACAAAGCCGTTTAATGAAATTCCATTTTCAAAATTAATCTTTGAAAAGTTCTGGTCTAACTAGTTTGAGTTTTGGATCGGTAGCTTCGGCTAGTTTCACCAGTTTAAAGAGATCAAGTAAACTTGATCTTATTAGAATTGGTTTCCCTAATGTACTATCATCTCACCTCCACCCAATACTATGTTGTTCAAATTTCAGTTAAACTTTTAGTCCTTAAACTAATCAATCCTAATTTTAAGCAGAAAATCAAAATAAAAAAAATAAAAAAACAACATACAATTAAAGTAAACAAAAAAAAATTGATCTAAGTTATATCATAATCGAAATAAAACTCTGGTTTATTAAAATCAGCATGGTTGTGAATTAAATTTTCTGACATATTAAACTTAACTAATTTGTATGAATTAATTACGTTCTTTGAGGTAAATATTAGATTTTCAAATATCGTAAATTTACCTTTTGATTCCCGTTTGGGAATCTCCCCCTTGATACTTGCCGTCATTCCTTTTTGTGTCTTTAGTATCTTGTAGTGATCACGAGCTGATCAGACCGGTTTGGTTTGATCTCCTTCTTTGTCGTCAAATTCTGAGTCTGAGTTGGACTCGGGTACAGGTTAATCTTCTTCTTTGGTGGTTCTCTTGGAGCTTTCCCTGCACTAGAAATTATACCTTCCTCGACCATTATAGTATTTGTTTGATTATCTAATTGTAATTCAAAAAAGGATTCGAGATTGGTTACCATTTTTGTCTTAGTCAATTCGTCTTCTAACTCTGGCTCGAGTTCGCAGTCAGGTGCTAACTCTTCTAATATCTCAATTTCGGAGCTCTCTTCGTGTAGATTGGTTAGTTTCTCCCAAATTTCTCTGGCACATCTGAATGGACATACTAGTTCGAGTTGCTCCTTGGTTAGGCCACATTGTAGGATTGCTGTTGCCCTTGCATCGGTCTCGATTTGGTTGAGGGTTTGTTCATCCAGTTTGTCCCATTCGATGGATAACTCATCTTCTACGGGAAGAGAGAATCCTGTTTGGATGATCCGCCATAAGTCCATGTGGGCCTTCAGAAGGGACTCTATTTGTCTTCTCCAAAAGCTGAAGTTCTCGTCGGAGAATAGCGGTGGATGAGCACTGTTCCACTCTTGGTTGGCCATTTAAAATAATCTCTTGCACAAAAAAAGAGACAACAAAAGTGTACCAAGACTTGGTCTTGGATTAGTAGTGCGGGAGAAGGAAGAAATAGCCAAAAAAAATATTGCACGAATTTCGAGGCAAAATAATAATAAAATAATAAAAATAAGTTATGACAAATTTTTAAAAAATATTGATTTTGTCAATTCTGATTAATAATGAAAAAGTAAGAATTTAACGTTTAAAAAAAATTTGCTCGAATTAAAGTAGCACGAATTTCGAGAAAAATATTAAAATAATAAAAAAAAATTTATGATAAATTTTCAAAAATTGTTCGTTTTATCAAATCAGACTTATGGTGAAAATATGAAAATTTAAAATTTAAATACACCTATAGATATTATTTATTTGAAATAAAGATCGAGTGGTGTTGCACCAATCTCGATTAACAAGAAAGAAAAGAAATTAAAAATTATTTTAAAAAAATCCGAAAATACTCTCAAATTGGTGGTTGCACCAAGTTTGAGCTTCCCCACTCTGATACCACTTGTTGGATCGTGAAAACCGATAGAGGGGGGGGGGTGAATATTGGTAATCGTTCTTTTTCGGAAAATTAAGAGTAAGTACGCAGCGGAAAAAACACAACACAAAGACACAGTCGATTTTACTTGGTTCGGAGCCTGTGTCGACTCCTAATCCAAGGCCCACGGTCGTTGACCGTTTACTTTGGGCAATTCTATATGAGCGCAAAATCAGTTTACAATTTTGAATACAAAGTAAGTGCAGTAAACTTTAATAATAAAAAATTGCTCTTCTTTTACCGACGTCCGATTGTAGGTTGACTTTCCGGAGCAGCAGGATGTCGTCGGCTCGAGTTGGGCAGTTTCTGGAGCAAGGTGTGAGCACAGAAGAGCGTGGAAGCGTTGAGCGAATTGATTGTCGAAGCCTGGGGTCGAGGGCCCTTTATATAGGGCCTGGGGGCGCCCGGGACGTCGGGGGCGCCCCCCACGTGGCCTTTGATCCGCCAAAGTCTCGGTCGCGTCTGATCCTCTGGATCCGCTTTGACCGGGGCGCCCGGAGCGCTCGGGGCGCCCGGATTGACCGGGTCAAACTCTATCCGCTTGGCTTCGAGGGCTTTTGGTTCGATGCATGCCCATGGGGGCGCCCGGGACGCTGGGGGCGCCCGGGATTTGAACTGTCGAAGCCCATCTTGCTGTCTTGTGTTTTGTGTTTACCTTGGGGGCGCCCGGGACACTCCGGGCGCCTTGGTCAGCTGTTGCCTTATTCCTTTGAGGCTTTCTGAGCTGCAGACACACGTTCCTTCGGTCCTGCATCCAGGGTTAGTCCAAAACACAATAAAACAATAAAGTATTAGATTATACAGCCTTAGCTGTCTTGGTTCTGACTTTGGTCTCTAAAATGGAGTCCTAGGTCGAACCGACGCCTACTATTCCCTCGACGGGGAATGCGTCCTCACCTACTCCACTCGGGAGAATTTACCTGATGCCAACCGTTCCTCTGGTTGGACTTTTGCCTGACGGCCCTTTGCCAGGACTTGGATGCCGAGCTGTCCTTCGCCCGGTGCCTAGCATTCCTTCGCTAGGGCTTGGTGACTAGCAGCCTTTCGCTAGTTGCCTAGCAGTCCTTCGCTAGGACTTGGTGACTAGCAGCCCTTCGCTAGTTGCCTAGCAGCCCTTCGCTAGGACTTGGTGACTAGCAGCCCTTCGCTAGTTGCCTAGCAGCCCTTCGCTAGTTGCCTAGCAGCCCTTCGCTAGGACTTGGTGACTAGCAGCCCTTCGCTAGTTGCCTAGCAGCCCTTCGCTAGGACTTGGTGACTAGCAGCCCTTCGCTAGTTGCCTAGCAGCCCTTCGCTAGGACTTTGTATTCTGGCATTCCTTCGCCAGGTGCCTAGCAGTCCTTCGCTAGGGCTTTTTCTACACACTCAGTGAACAGCGTTAGATCACAAATAAACTTAACTTTGAATCCTTTGCCAATATCAAAACCAGGTTCGATATGGTGCTTCCTGCACCAACAATAATTTCCTAAATTATTTTAACCACGTATCTAGCATGCAACCTTATGATGTGTTGACATAATCATAAATTAAAACTTTGCGGAAAAGTAAACTAATTTACTAAGTACCTCTCGTAACTCGAAGTAAGGGACGAGATCCAACCGTAGCGTCCCTTGGAAGCTCCGCCTCTATTCGCGTCCACGCCGAGTTCTCTTCGGGATGACTTCGCAAAGTCACGAGTTTTGTGCCGACGAGAACTACTAGATTCTCTAAAGGAACAACTAGAAGTTCAAGAGAAAAGATAGGAAACTCACTACCAAGAATCGGAATCCAAATTCCGGGAAGGAAGGAGAGGTGACCCGCTTCTTCTTCTTCTTGGTTGGCTTCTCCTTCTTCTTGATGGCTCACGGCAACCTCAAGGGAGGTTGAGGTTGTGTCGGCCCTAGCTTGGACAAGGGGCGCCGGCCCTAGCTTGGAAGATGGGCGCCGGCCCTAGCTTGGGAGAGGGAAGAAGAGAATAAGAGAGAGAGAGAGAGGAAGCTACTAATCTCTTGATTACTCAATTAGAATTAAGGGCTTGCCTTTGGTTCCTTTATATAGTAGCATCTCCCTTGCCAAGTCTCCCTCTTAACGGAATTTTCATAACAAATTTATCCTATAAATTCTCATATGAATTATTCCGTTTAAACCAAGTTTTATTATAACTAATTTTATAATAAAACTATTACTTCTCTCTTTTAATTATAGAATAAAATTTGTATAAAATTTTCTTATCATGGATAAATCAATTCATAATTGATTTTATAAATTAAAATTAAATCAATTCATGGTTCATTTTAATTTCCATAAAAAGAATAAATTTCTACAAATTTATTTATAAATCTCTTTATATAAATTTCTTTATATATCAATTTATTTATCCATAATTCATAAAACAAATTGCGCTAGATTTATTTTATTAATTAAACCAATTAAATTGGTTTATTCCCTTTTTAATGGCCGGCCAAACCAAGAGGGTGGACACCCTCTTTGGCCGGCCAAACCAAGCCGATTCCATCGCGAATTAAACTCATTTAATTCGCCCATTAAGCCTTCAAAATACTTAGCCAATTTTAGTTTCCGTTGCGCCTCTGATTATGTAACACCCCAAAATATGAAACATTATCATTATTATGAAATTTCATGATGGGCTTGGCTTAATGGGCTTTGATATGAATTAGTGCAAAATGTGATAAAAAGAAGAGGTAGAAAGGAGGAAGCAAGGATTTAACCTTGAACTTCCTAGTTGCACTAATCATGTCATAACCAACACACCAAGCCATGTTTCTTGTTGAGAGAATAAGAAACATGCTTGTTAAAGCTAGGGAAGTGAAGAGACATGTCTCTTCATGAGAAAAGTATAAATAAGTGAAGGGAAGTTGGAATAACTTCCTCTCTTCTTCTTCCTCACTCTTCCCTCTTCAAAACCGAAAACTCTCCCCTCCCCTTCTCAAATTTTCGAAACTCCAACCCTAGGTTTCGTCCATAAGAAAAACTCCCAAGAGGGCCCTATAGAGAGACTACCTTCTACTAAAGCAAGGCTAAGGAAAAGAAGCGCAAGAAGGGCTCTCCTCTCCTCCTCTTCAAGGACTTCTTGGGGGAGATTCAAGCGAGAGGATGTAAGAAATCCCCTCACCTGCATTACAATAGTTTCGAGTGCCTAAAATGGTTTAAACATAGGATGAAGCTCTTGATGTTTCGGTCAAGAAGGTTTTTTTTAGGGCTTGCGAGGGTTTAAACTACTCCTATACTTGCATATGTTTTTCCTCATGATGTGTGACTGAATAGATGATGATAATATGATGTTTTCCTTGTCCTTAAGCCCCCAAAAACCCGGAGTAGGCTTGCTGGAATTTTCGGCCAAGGACCTATTTTAGGGCTTAGAGAGGTTTAAACTCCTAGTATGCTTGATAATGACCCTCCCTATGATATATAAGATGATATGTGATGTAAATATGGTTTATTCATGATTTTAACATGCTTGGAAACTAAGGTATGTATGCTGGAATTTTCTGTAAAGAATGATAAGTAGGACTTAAGAAGGGGTAACAACCCCAACATGCATTCTAATGTCTCCTCTATGATGCCTACCTTAATGTATGATGTTAGTGTAATGTTTTTCATGGTTTATCATGCTCTAAACTTAGAGTTTATATGCTGGAATTTTCTGATTAAATAAGAATTTGGGCTAAGGGGGAAGCTACAACCCCAATTAGGCACGCCAAGGATGCCCATGATATGCTATGAGTAGTATAGGTGATAACATGTCTTCTCCCATGCTTTTTCATGCTCTAAGAATCATGATGTACATGTCTATGTTTATGCTCTTTAAGCACCCTTATGTTATGCATGGCTTATGTATGATGAAATGCCTAAGAGATGCTTCCCTGTAAGTCGGGACTAAGAGCACTCTTCATGATAAGATAAGAGGCATGCCATGCTCATGATATGACAATGAAGTGATAGGTTATGATGATATGCTTATGATATGATAAGAATGTGCTATGCAATCCCTAGGTCGACGGACTATGAACGGACCTAGTAAGAAATAAGAATGTGCTATGCTTATGATATGATAAAAATCCATGTATGCTATTTTACTTTGTATGTCTTGTACCGGATCCTAGCAAGGTCAACGGGTGGGCTCCGGATGCAGTCCCTAGGTCGACGGACTATGAACGGACCTAGTAAGGGGATGTGCTCCCGAGACGCCCCTAGGTCGACGGACTATGAACGGACCTAGTAAGGGGATGGGCTCCCAAGACGCCCCTAGGTCGACGGACTATGAACGGACCTAGTTTCCCTTGTAGGTTAGAGACTAGCTACCTCGGCCTATTAGGGATGCGCGCATTATGTATGTATGTATGTGGTACAAGCCGGGATCCCCCAAATGATGATGGATGTATGTTTAAGTACCTATATGTATGATTTTAAGAAAAGCATATGCATGTACTTATCCTATGCATGTTTTCAAAAGAGCATCTTGCATTCGCATTTTTGTCATGACTATATGACTATTATGCTATAAAGGTGAATTATGTTAAGTTCAAGTATGCTTCTTATGATAAGTACATATGCTCCCTTATGCTATGTTAAGTTAAGTGTTTTTAATGCTATGCACTATTATGACGTGATGCTTTCTCTACTTGATGGAACGTATGATTTTGTGAGTAGGAAGGGATCTTACTAAGCTATATGCTTATAGTTTCCATGTTTCCCTTGTACTGCAGAAAAGGGTAAGGAATGGATAAACTAAAGGGAGCAGCAGGAGGGGCAAAGATGTGTGTGGTGGTGGCATGGTGGAAGAAGATCTACTCATGTTTTGTTTAGTTATGCATATGCTGAGTATTGCATGTTAAATGTTGAATCATACTTACTAAGTTGCTACTTACTGATATTTAGACTCATATGGATATTTCATGCTCACTCTCGCTCATATGCTAAGTACTTAGTTTAGACTTACTAAAGAACTTTAGTATTATGTCATCCTTCCTCATACTTACTACTCTGTCTTAAGAAATGGCTATGTGACATGCTTCTATTATGCAAGTAAGAATGTAAAGGTACCTAGCATGCTCTCCTCAATGTCTAAGATGTTTAAAAGGTTTCATGCTTACATGTTCAAGTACAAGATTATACATGTTTCATGTTCAAGTTTCAAGTTTCTAACGCTTCCGCTAAAACGAAAACTATGTTCGCGTAACCCCGCCCTAGTGTGAGAAGGGCGGGCGTTACAGATTAACTCAGATTCGACTTATTTCTCTTGATCGGAAAAATCCAATTTTCAACTCGTTTTAAATCCCTCGGATTACTCGTAGTGCGTGTGACTAAATAGGCTTTCGATTTATGTTGGCCGTCTATAATTAACCCATTAATTATAGAACGATCATGAGTGACACCTAGTAGTACATCATGATCCCCAATTAATCGAAAGATCAACGGTTTGACCTCAGAAGTAATTCCGAAACCCTTCAGCAGCTCTAATGAATCGTGCCCCATTCCCTTCACCATCTTATACCCACTTGGTTCAGGACATGGTCTGTTTGTGTCAGTCCCCACTAGACTGACTACGTCACACCTAGCCCAAGTAGTGTCTTTCTCGTCCTTTGGATTTCTAATTACTCTCATGTATTTAAGAGACTCGCACTCTAAACATGATATACTCTGGCCAGAGGTTTTGAGTAACAATCCGACGATAGGCCTGAGTATACATCTCCTCGTAAGGAGTGGTGAATCCTTTGTAGGCTGTTCAAACATCTTCGGGCACTTCGTCTCATACCCAATCATCCTGGGTCCACACCTCCTTGGAGATGCTTGCTTAAGATGTTAAAGTATAAGTCTCCATGACCATGATGACTTGAACACCGCAAGTCAAAGGAACATCGCACTTAAGCTGCAGTAAGAACTTCATTGACATATCTATATAGATAACCATATGAAGTTTTACAGCTAGTCACTCCAATGAACTAGTTCCCTTAACTAGCATCCATGTTTATCTCCGGACATCCCAATGTCACCAGCCAGTGAGAATCAGCTGATTAGAGAATAACCCATGCTAGTCTCAACAGAATTGATAGTGTCCGTTTTTTATCAATTCATCGACTAGGGATATTTTCAATACTTCACAATTGCACATGTAGAGATAATCACTAGTTGTGATCCCATCACAAATTCTCTTATGCTGTGAATTGTATTGCGGACATTCAGTAGATGAGTTTAAGATCCCAATCAAATACACAAACATGTATACTCAAATAGTAAATTATCATTTATTAAAATAAATGTTTACAACCATAAGGCGATTGCCTTAGGACACACTTCTCTCATATCACTAACAGGGTGCATGTTGACATGGATACGGGTTCGTAATTTTAAAAATAATTACGTGCAGCGGAAGAATTAGCATAAATAATTTCTCAAATTATTTTTAACCACGTATCTAGCATGCAACCTTATGATGTGTGGACATGATCATAAATTAAAATTTTGTAGAAAAGTAAACTAATTTACTTTGTACCTCGTGTAACTCGAAGAAAGGGACGAGATCCAACCGTAGCGTCCCTTGGAAGCTTCGCCTCTATTCGCGTCCACGCCGAGTTCTCTTCGGGATGACTTCGCAAAGCCACGAGTTTCGTGCCGACAAGAACTACTAGATTCTCCAAAGGCACGACTAGAATATCAAGAGAGAAAGATGGAAGACTAACCACCAAGTAACGGAATCAAGATTCCGGGGGAAGGAAGGAGTTGCGACCCGCTTCTTCTTCTTCTTTGGCACCTTCTTGGTGGAGGAAGCTCACGGCAACCTAGGCGGTGTGCCGGCCCTAGGGGATGAGAGAGGGCGCCGGCCCTAGAGAGAGAGAGGGAGAGAATAAGAGAGAGAGAGAGAGCTTGCTACTTGATCTCTTAATTTTTTTAATTCAAGCCTTGCCTTAGTTCCTTTATATAGTAGCCTCTCCATCGCCAAGTCTCCTTTTTAACGGAATAAATTTTCATAAGAAATTTATCCTATAAATTTTCTTATGAATTATTCCGTTATGCCAAGTTTTTATTATAACTAAATTTATAATAAAAACAAACACATCTCTCCTTTTATTATGGAATAAAATTTCACAAGAAATTTATTATATAAATTTTTCTTATCATGGAAAAATCAATTCATAATTGATATTATAAAATAAAAATAAACCATTTAAAGTTTATTTTAATTTCCATGAAAATAAATTTATTTACATAAATTTCTTTATATAAATTTCTTTATATTTATTTATCCATAATTTTATAAAACAAATCGCGCTTGATTTATTTTATAATTTTAAACCAAATAAATTGGTTTCCCTCCTTGTTGTGGCCGGCCAAACCAAAGAGGGTGGGGACCCTCTTTGGCTGCCAAACCAAGCCGTCTCCTCACGAATTAAACTCATTTAATTCGTCCAATAAGCCTTCAAAAGACTTAGCCATTTTAAGCTTCCGATGCGCCTCTGATAAATTCAGATTCGACTTATTTCTCTTGATCGGAAAATCTAATTTTCAACTCGTTTTAAATCCCTCGGATTACTCGTAGTGCGTGTGACTAAATAGGCTTTCGATTTATGTTGGCCGTCTATAATCAAACAATTATAGAACGATCATGAGTGGCACCTAGTAGTACATCATGATCCCCAATTAATCGAAAGATCAACAGTTGACCTTAGAAATAATTCTGAAACCCTTCAGCAGCTATAATGAGTGTTGCCTCATTCCCTTCACCATCTTATACCCACTTGGTTCAGGACACGGTCTATGTGTGTCAGTCCCCACTAGGCTAACTACGTCACACCTAGCCCAAGTAATGTCTTTTTCGTCCAGCGGATTCTAATTACTCTCATGTTTCCTAGAGATTCATACTCGGAACATGTTGTGCTCTGGCTAGAGGCTTCGAGTAACAATCCGACGATAGGCCTTGGGTATACATCTCCTCGCAAGGAGTGGTGAATCCTTTGTAGCATGTTCAAACATCTTCGGGCACTTCGGCTTATACCCAATCATCCTGGGTCCACACCTCCTTAGAGATGCTTGCTTAAGATGTCAAAGTATAAGTCTCCGTGACCAAGATGACTTGAACACCGCAAGTCAAAGGAACATCGCACTTAAGCTGCAGTAAGAACTTCATTGACATATCTACATGTAGATTCCCATATGAAGTTTTACAGCCAGTCACTTCAATGAACTAGTTCCCTTAACTAGCATCCATGTTTATCTCCGGACATCCCAATGTCACCAGCCAGTGAGAATCAGCTGATTAGAGAATAACCCATGCTAGTCTCAACAGAATTGATAGTGTCCGTATTTATCAATTCATCGACTAGGGACAATTTCAATACTTCACAATTGCACATGTAGAGATAATCACTAGTTGTGAATTCATCACAAATTCTCTCATGCTGTGAATTGTATTGTGGACATTCAGTAAATGAGTTCAAGATCTCAATCAAATACATGAACATGTATACTCAAATAGTGAATATTCATTTATTAAAGTAAATGATTACAATCATAGGCGATTGCCTTAGGACACTTCTCTCATATTACTAACAGCACCTTCTTTTGCTGATTAATATTGTTCAGGTAGTGGTCGGTGATCAGGGCAGTACTGAACAGCTCTTCTGCGATCTGCGGTCTATTAACCCCGCCGGCCACATTCAGAGCTATTTCGGGCCGTAATATCTTTAGCATGAGTCTGACTTTTTCTTTTTCAGTACTGACTAGCTCGGGGCATAGGCGAGCTAGTCTGTTAAATCTTTTCACTGCCTCATTGACCGATAGATCACCTTGTCGAAATTCAGTGAACTCGTCGTAATGTTTATCTGTGACTCGCATATGAAAGAACTCCTCGAAAAATTCCGATTCAAAGTCCGTCCATTTCATTTGGTTCACTTGTCTTTTGGCCTTGACCCTTTCCCACCACATTCTGGCATCTCCAGAAAGGCAGAATAATGCACACTTAATCTTTTCATGTTCAAGCCAGTCTAGCAGCTCCACTGTACTCTCCACCATCTTGAGCTAGGCTTGGGCATCTCACGGTTCACAAGCACCTGAGAAATTCTCTGGCATCAGCCTCTGCTACTGGATTAGATAAGCTTCTTGTCGTACTACAGTGGCAGGGCCTATCGGTGGTGCTGGTGTAACCGTAGGCGTGACCGGTATCATAGTCTGGTTCACTGGTGGAGTGGTAGGGTTCCCTTACTAATTCATTAAGATGTTAATGGTCTGCTGTTGCTCAGTAATCTGACGCTGGAGTTCAGTCACTAGATGCATCAGGTCAGGCGGTGGTACGGTCTCACTGGTTCTGTTACTATGTCTTCTAGCCATGCTTTTCATCATAAAACGACAAGTAAGACTAGTATAAGATTATTGTCATTCCTTCTTACATTCATGCATATTCAATCTAGAAGCATTTTTTATAAAAAAAAAAGTAAAGCATGCATAGAGTTTCTTACTTGGAAGCGGCAGGAGGAAGGCTTGATGCGTGTGTAGTGGAAGGGCAAACCTGCTCTGATACCAACTTGTAATGCCCACCCCTCCTCACCTTATCAAAAGGGAAAGGCAGCACTACGCGAACATACATACATAATATATACCTTGATGCAATGGAATAATTTAAAACATGTAAACATATCTTAAAACATGGGAGCATGCTTGAACAAACATAAAACATAGTATGGTATATTAGTATAATAATCTAACATCAACAAGTGTATCAATGCGGAAACTTAAGACATGGATAAATTCTTGGTTCATAAGTAAGCATAAGTAACATTATCTCTTCCACAGTGCCACTATCACACACATCATTGCCCCTCCTGCTGCTCCCTTTAGTTTAGCATGCCCTTACCCTTTTCTGTAGTATAAGGAAACACTAAACTATAAGCATATAAGCTTAGTAAGATCCTTTCCTACTCACAAAAATCATGCATCATGAATTGAACATAGAGAAAGTTAAACAACAACATATGGAAAGAATATTCATATCACAAGAGTACTTCAACTTCATGTATTGTAATTCAAGTAGGCACATCATATGAGATAAATGTTTTTATGCATGAGGGATGTTTCTTTGAAAACATATATGTATAGGTACTTGAACATAACTCTCAACATAAGGGCCTGACATTGTACCACATTCATAATTTGCGCACATCCCTTAGATAGATACGAGGTAGCTAATCCTGACCTACTAGAGAACTAGGCAACCTTCGGCCTAGGGGCAACGTAGGAGCCCATCCCAAGGACCTTTTTAGGGTCCAGTACAAGCCCATACAAAAGTAAAATAACTTATCATGTTTCATTACTTTTCATAAAGAATGCTCTTAGCATCTTTTAGGCATTCCATCATACATAAGTCATGCATAACATAGGTATGCCCTAAAGGGCCTAAACATAATTATGATTCATGGAGCATAACATAAAGCATACATGAATAAGGTCTAACATAATCGTAAAGTAACATAGAAGCATGCCAACATTATTATGTCATTTAATGAATCATGGAAATATGTTCTTGATCTCTTAAGCAAATAGAAAGCATACTTAGGGTTTTTAGCCTCCTCCTAGGCCTAAAGTTAGGACTTGGCCGAACTCCTCCTTCCCTCTTCAAGCAACATAAGAAATCATAAGATCATGCCAACATTCATATAACACATCACATATCATGGGAAGTCATTTACAAGCATAGTTGGGGTTTGATT
The DNA here is from genome assembly GCA_024364735.1 of Boesenbergia rotunda. NCBI lineage: Eukaryota > Viridiplantae > Streptophyta > Magnoliopsida > Zingiberales > Zingiberaceae > Boesenbergia > Boesenbergia rotunda. The sequence goes on along the minus strand of JAGFNQ010000601.1, from coordinate 320,481 downwards.
CTAATCATAGTCGTGGTTCTAGGGCTTGGCCGAAACCCTTGTCCCCTTTTCAAGCAACCATAAGTGACATAAAAATCATATAACATTCATTTAACACATATCATATCATAGGAAATCATTAGCAAGCATAATTGAGGGTTTAACTTGACCCTAATCATAGTTTTAGGGGTTTGGCCGAAACCTTCAAGGGGCCTACTCTATGATTTAAGCAACATACACCCAAAGCAATTATACTACAGGTGAGGGGAGACTTACCTCTTTTGCTTGGTTACCACCAATCTATATACCCTTAAATTGAGAGTGATGTAGACCTCCTTGCTCTTATGATCTCCTTTGTTCTTCTCGCCTTATAAGGGGTCTTAAGTCTTCAAGAGATCTCCCTTGTGAAGCTTTCTAGGGGAGAATCCCTAGATGGGGTTTTCGGAAATGGGAGAGGGAGAGAGAGAGGTTCGGTGGGGATGGAAGAAGGAGGAAGAAGAGAACAATTTCTAATGCCTCTTGTCTCTCCACTCATCCCTATTTATACTAAGTGAAAGGGCAAGATGCCTCTTCACAAGTGCCTCTTTACCTTGTGCCTCTTTACATGGTGCCTCTTCGCATCCCCTACCCTTAACTACAATTTTTCTCTCCTTCTTAAAAGCACACCCTTGTTGGGGCCATTGGTTATCATATGTATCATAAGGCTTTGCTACCAACTAAGGTCCATGGTTCAAACCCTGTCAAATGGTACTTTTTGGTTCTTTCCCCTTTTTTCTTTTTAAAAGCCCACATAAAGCCTATTAAGAATTATACTAGAATTTCACATAAAATCCATTAAGAATTATACTAAAATTCATATTAGTGTTCATGTAAAAATTGAGAGGATTTTCCGGGCGTTACATTGGATGGGCTTGTTCTGCGGATCACTGGGTCAGTAAAGACTATAGGAAATTATTAAAGAGCATGTGTACTTCCCTATCGGAAGACACATAATCGAAAATAATTTTTTCTTAGTGTCCTGTAATGGTAAACACTTACATACAAATAATAGTATCCTCCCTATCGAAGTCACTGCTATTATTTGTAGGGCCGAAGAAAACCAACTATTAATTTTACTTATTAGAAAGTTAGGATGAAAAGATAGTAAAATTAATAGGTAAACTCTCCTCTCACAAATATAGAATTCGTATACGTCCACACCATCATGGCATGCGTAATTCTCGGTGTTCTGAGGTGTTGGTAGATTTTGTAATAAATTGTTTTTGAGGTATCAATTTATTTTCGAAATCTAAAGTGTGTGATTGTTATGATTCTCAAGTACTTTAAAATGGATCTAGACCCACTTGACCTAATTCAAAGAGAAAACCAACTTAATGCCCCTAATAATGATAAGGATTGGGAATTAAACATGGATTTTGTCTCTACTGCCGAGGAACCCAAAAGTGATCTTGTCGAGTTCTGTGCCGAGAAACCTAGTGAGATTAACACTAAAGAGGAGTTTGAATATTTTAGGAAATGGCTAAAAGCAGAGGAGACGATTGAGAGTCATCAAAATCAGGCTTCTTCCATTACTAGTAATAAAATATCCGAACTCGATGAACTCTTCGAGGAAAGTAATCGAGCCGCTAGGCATAAGGTCTTAAAGAACTTGATGATAATTGTCTTAGTTGAGGGCATGCCTGTAAGGGAACATGTTCTCAAAATGATGGCTTGGCTGAAGGAGATGGAAATCCTTCGAGCAAAAATTGATGGGGAAACCCAGATCAATTTTATCCTCCTATCTCTACCAAAGAGTTTTGAGGAGTTATGCCTAAGATACAATATGGACGATCGTACATATTCGTGGGCAGAGCTTCTGACAGAACTCGAGGCGGCAGAGGAGTTTTCTCTTCAGAGTTCACAGACTTTCGTTGCTCAAGAGGTTTCTACTTCTAAACCGAAAGGAAAGAAGAAGAAGAAACAAGCTGGAGCAAAGAAAGAAATATAGGGACCTTAGGGGTGCATAAAGAAGCCAAAGGGTAAGTGCTTTGTGTGCAAGCAGTTAGGACATTTGAAGACTGACTATCCCCGTCACCAGAGTAGTACCACAGGTATATTTTCTTCTTTGTCGTTGTAACATGTTTAGCGGTGATATCTACCGATACCTGGTGAGTAGATACGGATGACACTAATCATGTCTACATTTTTGTGCATGGGTTCTAGGAAACCCGATGGCTAGCTGAGGAGGATATTACTGACTACATGGATGGGCTATGGAGATGACTTTTTGCAATGGGAGTTTTATCTATTTCATTTATGTCTTTAGCATAGGATGATATAGTTTTGGCTTTATAGAGATTACCTTTATGTACTTAGTTTTTGGAAAGAACTTTTTGTTCAATTTCTGGAATAATATATTTTCTATTGCTTTTATTTGTTAAAAGTAGAATAGAAGAAATATCTATTGAAGTACATAGATAGGCAATTAGTATATAAATCCAAAAGGCTCCCATGATGCAATTAATAGTTTATCATCTTAACTAATGTAAGAGAAAGGTTCCTTCCAAATAGAACCAGACATATATTGGCTCTAAGGTTGGTCTTGTTAACCTCTAGTGGGATTTAAAAGTGGTCAACCAATAAGCCCTTGGGTTCATTGGTAATGGAAGACTTGTCTTCCTTAAAGAACTTTTTACTCTTACTGGGGAGGTAACAAAACTAAATAGGCTTATTCTAAGCCTAGGGGCATAGAGCCAAAGATATGTAAGATATGGTTCATCCTGATAAGTATAGGTCCTTAGTTTATCCAGAATAGAGGTACCTTTGAATATTTTTTTATAAATAATTATTCAAAGGATAAAGTACATTTACTTGATATACTACAAGACTAAATACTTTAATGAGATCAAAGAGTTCAAGTTTGATGCAGAAGAAACATCAAAGTAAAAGTATTGTGACATTATGATTAGATCATGGTGGCAAGTACCTCTAGGATAATTGTAGGACTTACTTATCAAAGAATTGAGATTTGATCCCAATTCACTACACCTAGTGCACCCCAACAGAATGGTGCAACACATGGAAGGAAGAAGCTCTCTTAAGCTAATAGTTAAGAAGATGATAAGCCACTCTGAGATTAGCCAGATTTGTTTAAAGGGATATGTCCTGGATACGACGGCGTATATGCTTGATTCTAGGTTAGTAGTCTCTTAAAACCATAGAAGTGTGGACTAAGCAAAGGCTTAGTCTAGGGCATATTCAGATTATGAGTAGATCAGCACATGTGCTGAAAAGAGACATTGACAAGTTAGAATCTAGAGCTTATATTCGTAGGCTATTCTAAGGGAACAATAAGGTGGTTTATTAGTCCTAAGGATCATAGGATATTTGTTGGGACGAATATCTGATTCTTAGAAAAAAAACTATGTAATAAACCACAAGTTAATGAATAGAACTATTCTGAGATACATTCCAATTTTAGTACCATCTATACAAGAGGAGATACCACAAGGTACTGCACCTCGTGTCACGAAAGATATACAAAGGGTACCCTATCGTAGTGGGAGGGTTGTTGCTCAACCGAAAAGTCTCATGTTCTTGGAAAGTCTATGGATTGGGTCCTAAGTGAACATGAACCAGATCCCTAGACCTATGGCAAGGATCATCCACTTTGAAGAGATAAATCCTGTTATATGGATTTGTTCAAAGGACAGATAAGATTGTGTATGTAAGTAATGTGACAGAAACGAAGTGGTATTCTTGTACTATACGTAGATAATATTTTATTAGTTGGCAACAATAACGGAATATTGTCAGACGTAAGGGTATAGTTGCCCGCATAATTATGAAGGACTTGAGAGAAGTAAGACACATCCTTGGGGATCAAAGATCTAAGGGATCTCTGGACAAGGATGATGTGCCTATCTCAAGCTTCATATAAACATTGTCCTAGCTCATTCTATCATGGATACCACGAAAGGAAAGTTTTGTACTTTTCAGTTTTGGAGCTACTCTATCTAAGAGATATGTTTGGATTATCAAAGGTGACAGAGTAGGAAATGACAGTTCCTCTAGCATCTGCTAGAGGAAGTCTTTTGTATGCTAGAAATGAGCCTAGATATCTGTTATGTCGTGGGCATGAATAACAGATATCGTAGTAACCTAGGTCAAGGAAATTGGAATGTGGTAAAAGCATGTATTAGTGTCTGAGAAGGACTAAGGAATATATGCTGATTTACCGAGCAGACCAATTTCCTGTAGGTTATATGGATACAAAATTCCAATCTAAATAGGGGCATATATAAATATTTCTTGGATTTTGTGTTTACTTTTAGGAGGTAGAACCATTGTATTGTAGAGTGTTGCGCAGTGTCTGCGTGATGGACCCTACTATGGAGGCTGGATATTATGGCAGCCTGCGAGGCAGCAAATATAGCTACATGGTTCAGAAACCTCAAGATGGACTTCGATGTGATTCCTGGTTTGCTAGGAACTGTCACATTTGATGTCATTAAAATGGTGCAGTTGCAAACTCGAAGGAATCACAAGTCCATAAGGCAAGTAAACACATAGAGCGCAAGTAGCACCCAAAAGAGGAATAGTTGTCGTTGCCTAGATTGCATCAGAGAATGACCTAGGTGGATCATTTCACTAAGGCCTTGGTAGCAAGAGCTTTAAGGCATGTGAAGGATCTAGAAGTCAGATGTGTGGCATTTTGAAAACAGCAAAGTCTTTGAGTATAAGTGGGAGATTGTTAGGATGTATACTAAAAGCTTTGCTTTTGGTTAGAATATATTTACATTTTAAAGAGAATCGCAAAATCACACAATGCATGTTTATAATAGTATGTGCACAAAATGTCTAATACTTGGCATTGTAGATAACATGATGTGTGGTGTCACACAAAAGATCATGTTATCAGGTTCCCTGTTGTAGCGACCCGCCTTCTCTGCCTTAGACGGATCGTTACTTTTGTCTACTTCTCGACTCTAATGCACGACTAAAAATGCGGAAATCTTTTTTTTTTCTTTTTAATCTATCTAAGAATGATATTCTAACTTAAATAGTCATGCATGATACCATGTCACACTTTCTTTCTCAAAAACTCGTAAGAAAATACTTATTGAAACTTGCCTCGCCCAACTCAGCTTACGGGTATCAGTCGACTGATACTGTACCAGTCGACTGATAAGTCTGAAAACCTGATTTTCAGATTCGAAGTCTTGTTTCAAAAGCCCACCAAACATATAGTTTCGAGCCATATAAAATCATGACACCATTTCTATACTCTATACCAGTTTTCTAAACAATTTAGCCAATCAAATCGAATCCATAAACTTGAAATTAGAACTTTTGTGGAAGCAAATAAGCTATTCAAGTTTATATGAACTTTAACCTTAGAGTTTGTACCAATCTTGACTCCTATGATTCATAACACCAAATACATGTTCTATAACCTTGCTAAAGCATTATGAAATGTGAATGCAACTTTTCTAAACATATTTAAGCAATAAAAACTTGATTCAAAGGGGAACTAGTACTATCTTGGCACATGCATCAATATCTTCAACAAAGTATCAATATTCCAAACTACTCACACTTCTACTCATCCAACGCAATCATAAGGATATGTATGCTAAATGAAATGTCATGGAATCTTTACTCTAAGAAATTGAGCATGTAGTACTATCCAAAGCTTAAATGTTCGCTAAACTCCATAAAGCAAGAACTTGAAATTTGAATAAACTAAAACATTGTAATTCAAATAACTAAATTGTCTCGTCTCAAGGATCTCTCCAAAATCAGCCACCACACACACTTTACTCAGCACCGCCTCGTCGCCTTCCTTCAGAATTGCTTGCCTTTACCTTTATCTGCAGTAAGAGGAAATGCAACTAGTAAGCAAAAAGCTTAGTAAGTACTATCTAGCTCACAAAAACTCGAAATGTGCAAACATGCTTCTTGATCAATATGAAAATCATATGAGATACTTATATGCTTGAAAGAAAACTAAGAACATGTATAACTCAAAACATGCATACTCAAGCATTAATAAATCTCAATTTACTTTTCTTGGCTCAACTTGAAACTTTAGCTATTCTTTAACTTTTTGAAAACTCTTTAAACTTTAGAAACTTTGCTAAAGCATATACTTGAAAATAATAATCACTTGGATCCACTGAAGACGTAAGTACCATCTCATGCGCGTTCCCTAAAAGGTTGGGGTAGCGAGCCACCAATCCTAATAGAGCAGACCTTGGTCTACCAGGGCCAAGACCTTGGAATTGGACACCTGGATTTCTTTAACGACACCCTTGGACGCCGGGTACTGGCCTTAGAAAATAAAATAACTTTTCTTTCTTTTCTTTCTTATCTGTAAATGCCTTGGCATTTTCTCGAGCACCTTGTGTGCTTAAATCCCTAAGTCTTGACTTTTGGGGATTTCTTAAGGCCTTGGCCTTTTCTTTTCTTATCTTTATCTTCTCTTTTCTTTTCTCATAACTTTCTTAGCCCCTAATCTCACATAGGGTGCTTTATCAAACTTATACAAGCATATAATGAACTAAGATCACATGCAAAAACTTAAACAAAAAGAAAATATCTCTTTTAAAAACTTTTAAGGGAAATTCTTGCGGAAAAACCGCCTCTTGCCGCAGGTGAGTAGTACTTACATTGATATCTTGGACTTACAACCAAGATTGACGTCTAGGGCCCGGGAGAAACTTGAGATCTCGGAGAATTCTTCGCGCCTACGCGTTCCTCTCGTCGCGGGGATCCCGAATATAGGAATATCTCTCGGAGGAGAGCCTTGGCCGGCCCTCTTGGCCTTGGTGTTGGTCGGCGTCGCCCAAGAGAGGAGAGGGAGAGGAGTCGCGCGGCTAGGGTGAGGAAGAGAGAAACCAAAATCCAATTTCCTCTCTTAACTTATCTATTTATACTATCTTTATAAAAAGAATCGTAACTACTCTATAAATATATTTCTCTCCATCTTTCGTTGTGCTTGATACCCTAGCCCAGCCGGTCGCGCTCGCGCCTGGTCTCCTGGTGGTCGTGGGTTCGAACCCCCTGCTGCCCTTAAACGTTTTTCCTCCTTTTTTTTTAAATACTAAATGGACTCGGAAAATTCCATAAAAATATTCTAAAAATCCCTAAAAATATCTAGAATATTCCTAAACCATTTTTAAATAATTCTAAGGACTTTAAGAACTAAAAATGGGAATTTTGGGGCGTTACAATCCCCCATACCTTATAAAAAGTTCGTCCTCGAACTTAGAATAATTCTGGATATCTCTCTCTCATGCTGTCCTCACGTTCCCAAGTAGCCTCTTCATGCTTTTGATTCTGCCAAATGACCTTCACTAGTGGCACTTCTTTGTTTCTTAATCTTTTAACTGCCTTGTCCACTATCTGTGTCGGTCTGCTCTCATAACTAAGATCTTCTTGGATCTGTACTGACTGAGGCTGAATCACTTGGCTAGGGTCGTGAATACACTTCTTTAGCATAGAGACATGAAAGGTACTGTGGATAGCTGACATATCCTCTGGCAAGTCCAGCTCATAGGCTACTTTCCCAACTCTCTTTATAATCTTGTAGGGTCCTATGTAGCGAGGACTCAGCTTGCCCTTTTTGCCAAATCGCATCACTCCCTTCATAGGAACGACCTTGAGAAATACTGAATCTCCAACTTGGAATTCAAGTGGTCTACGGCGTGTGTCAGCATAACTTTTCTGTCTACTCTGGGCAGTCTCAATCCTCTGGCGGATCGTCTGGATAGCCTGAGTGGTCTCATCTATAAGCTCAGTCTGGCTGTCTAGTCCTGACTCCATCTCTTTCTTCTCACCAGCTTCTTGCCAACATATGGGTGATCTACATTTCCTGCCATATAATGCCTCATAAGGTGCCATCCTGATGGTGGCCTGATAGCTATTGTTGTAGGCAAACTCAGCTAAGCACAGAAATTTGCACCAACTACCTTTAAAGTCCAATGCACAAGCCCTGAGCATGTCTTCTAAAATCTGATTTACTCTCTCTGTTTGTCCATCTGTCTGGGGATGGAAGGCTGTGCTGAACTGAAGTCTGGTGCCTAGGGCGTCCTGAACACACCTCCAAAAATGGGAGATGAACCGCCCATCCCTGTCAGAAACGATCGACTTCGGAACTCCGTGAAGCCTGATTACTTCTCTTACGTACAGCTGTGCTAACTGCTCTACCGAATGCGATAACTTGATGGCTAGGAAGTGGGCAGACTTGGTCAATCTGTCCACTATCACCCAAATTGCATCGTGTCCATGGGTGGTTCTTGGAAGACCTGTGATAAAGTCCATGGATATCTCTTCCCACTTCCACTCTGGAACGGGAAGAGGCTGCAGAACTCCTCCTGGTCTCTGGTGCTCTGCTTTGACTCTCTGGCAGGTCAAGCAGGTACTGATATATCTGGCCACGTCTCGCTTGAGTCCAGACCACCAGAACCTTTGCTTTAAATCTTGGTACATCTTGGTAGAACCAGGATGCATAGAGTACGGGGTACTGTGGGCTTATTCTAAAATATTCTTTCTTAGTTCCTCATCATTGGGGACGCAAAGGCGGTCTCCAAGATAGAGGATGCCACTATCTGATACTCGAAACTCTGAATTTTCTGCCTCTTGGATCTCCTGCTTGATCTTCTGGATCTCTGGGTCTTGACTTTGCTTTCTTTGTATATCCACAAGCAGGGTTGACTCTAGAGTCAATGCAGAAAATTGCCCAACTATTACTTCGACTCCAAAATCCTTTATTTCTTTCTGAAGCGGTGGAGATAGTGATGATAGGGACATCAGTGCTGCACAGGAATTTCTGCTCAGTGCATCTGCCACTTTATTAGCTTTACCTGGGTGGTAGAGGATTTCACAGTCATAATCTTTGACCAACTCTAGCCACCTGCGCTGCCTCATATTCAGGTCCTTCTGAGTGAAGAAGTACTTCAAACTTTGATGGTCTGTGAAGATTCTGCACTGCACTCCATACAGGTAGTGTCTCCAGAGCTTCAGTGTGAAAACCACAGCTGCTAGCTCAAGGTCATGCGTAGGATAATTCTTCTCGTAGTCTTTGAGCTGTCTGGAGGCATATGCTATTACTTTACCGTCTTGCATGAGGACAGCTCCAAGGCCCATCTTGGACGCATCATTGTAGATGTCAAAGGCCTTGTCACTTTCTGGAACAGTCAGGATGGGAGCACTGGTCAGTCTCTTCTTCAGCTCTAGAAAACTGTGCTCACATTTATCTGACCATTCAAACTTCTTGTTCTTTCTGGTCAAGGCTGTGAGTGGAGAGGCTATCCTGGAAAAGTCTTCCACAAATTTTCTGTAATATCCTGCCAGGCCTAAGAAGCTTCTGATCTCACTGGCATTCTTGGGTCTACACCAGTTGCTGACTGCTTCTATCTTGGCTGGATCAACTTGAATGCCTTCTTTGGATACAATGTGACCTAGGAAGGTCACCTGATCTAGCCAAAACTCACACTTTGAGAATTTTGCATAGAGCTTCTCCTGCTGAAGGATCTGCAGCACTATCCTCAAGTGTGCAGCATGGTCCTCTGGAGTCTGTGAGTATATGAGAATATCATCAATAAATATAATGACGAATTTATCGAGATACTCCCTGAAGATGTGGTTCATCAGCTCCATGAAGACTGTTGGAGCATTGGTTACTCCAAAAAGGCATTACTACAAATTCGTAGTGGCCGTATCTTGTCCTGAAGGCCGTCCTGGGGATGTCACTTTCTTTAACCTTTAGCTGATGATACCCAGAACGCAGGTCTATCTTCGAGAACACTGTAGCCCCTTTGAGTTGATCAAATAAATCATCTATTCTAGGAAGGGGGTACTTGTTCTTGATGGTCACCTTGTTCAGAGCTCTGTAGTCTATGCACAGACGCATAGACCCATCCTTCTTCTTGACAAAAAGTACAGGAGCTCCCCAGGGTGAATGACTCGGGCGAATGAAGCCCTTGTCTAGTAGCTCCTGGAGTTGCTCTTGTAATTCCTTCAACTCTGCTGGAGACATACGATATGGGGCCTTCGAGACCGGACCGGTACCGGGCACTAGCTCGATCTCGAATTCCACTTCTCGGTTGGGAGGTAGTCCAGGTAATTCTTCTGGGAACACTTCTGGATATTCGCAGACTACCCGTACATCCTCCTGCTTGAGTTCTTCTTTGCTTCTGATCCACTATGTGTGCAAGAANCTTTTTCTCAAATTTTTTTTCGTTAAATATTTTTCGTTCGAATTTTTCTTTCAAGGTTGGTGCAACACCCCTTGAAATTTGTTTTTATTTATTCTTCCCGCACTACTAATCCAAGACCAAGTCTTGGAATATTGTTTGTTGGTTTTTTTGTTGTTTGCTATTTCAGAACAAATGGCCATCCAAGAAGGCTTTAGCACCGCCAGACCTCCACTTTTCAGTGGAGAAGACTTTCCTTACTGGAAAAGTCGAATGGAGGTCCACCTGAAAACTCAGGTGGATATGTGGATAATCATCCAGTCTGGACTGATGATTCCCACAAATGCTGAAGGCGTACCGCAAAACTACTCAGAGTGGGACACTGCCCTTAAACGCAAAATCGAAGCTGACGCCAAAGCAACTCAGACCCTCCAATGCGGACTAACGAAAGAGGAGCTGAACCGCGTAGGCCCTTCAACAGTGCCAAGGAGCTATGGGCTAAACTGATCGAGCTCCACGAAGGAACTTCAGATACGAGGATCAGCAAACGATCTGCTACTGAACAAGCTCTTCACCATCAGAATGGCAGATAACGAGACAGCAGCTCAGCTCCATGCCAGAATCCAGGAATTGATGAACGGTCTTCACGCAATAGGTCACCAGGTTCAAAACCGTGATCTTATAAGGTATGCCCTAAACGCGTTCCCTAGGACCACCTTGTGGGCATCTATGGTAGATGCATACAAGGTCTCTAGGGATCTTTCAAAAATTAAGTTAGATGAGTTATTTTCTGAACTTGAACTTCATGAACAGACTAACTGCAATTTGGCCGAGAAAAGTATAGCTTTCTTTGCAGGGAAAACAGGAAGGACGACTAAGAAGAAAACTCAAGTTGAACCCGAGTCTATCTCAGACTCAGAAACAGAAGATCAAGAAGGAGATCAATCTGAACTGGTCCGGCTAGCTCGAAGCTACTACAAAAAGTTGAAGAACCAAGCCAACACACGGAGAACAAGCCGAAGAAAGGATGAACCAGCTGAACCAGCAACTGACAAACACAAGCCCAACGTAACCTGCTACGAATGCAAGAAGAAGGGCCACTACAAGACTGAATGTCCAAGCCTAAAGGAGTCCAAAAAGACCAGAAAGAAGAAGGCACTCCAAGCAACCTGGGACGAGTCTTCCTCAGAAGAAGAAGAAGAAGCACCGCAGTCCAATCTTCTAGCCCTGACCGCTTCGGATCAAATTGAGACTGGACTCAGACTCGGACCAGGACGACGGCAAGCTGACCTTCTCCGACGACGGCGAAATAAGGTAACGGGTTTTTCAAAATTGCAATAAATCTCTTATCTCATATCTATCCGAGATTTGGCGAAAGCCAAACTCCGAATCGAGTCCCTCCGACAGGAAGTAAAACTCCTGAAAGAGGGAGCGAGTCTAAATCCTTAACTGAGAAAATTCAGGAAGGAACCCCTGATCAAGGTGAAAAACTTGAATCAGAGAATTCCTCCCTAAAAACTCAAGTTAAGGACTTACGACAGCTTTAGAACGATTCACTTCTGGTTCCAAGAATCTTGATATGATTCTTGGAAAAAGAAGTCTGTTCTAAACCGATCCGGACTTGGCTACAGAACCAAATCTCGCAAAGATCTTACTTTGCTGTACTGAACCGGTCAAGACCTAAGGTTCAGGCATGGGTGCCAAAACTGTGCTGACTAAACAAACTGGTTCAAATCAATTTTGGATCCCCAAGGACAAGATTCACATCTTGCCTAACCCATACAGAGGCTTAGACCAGGGGGAGTTAAAATCAAAATAATTTTATAATTAGATAATTTTTTTGTAATTGCTTGATTGCATGTTTATTTAATTTCTACAATTTGCCATGCTTAGATGTAGGAATACTTAGATTTAAGGACTCAATTACTTGAAATTTGAAAACATAGTATTGGGAGGAGGTGAGATGATAGTACGTTGGGGAAACCAACTCTAATAAGATCAAGTCTACTTGGTCTCCTTAGACTGGTGAAACCAGCCGAAGCTACCGATCAAGACCCAAGCTAGTTAGACCAGAAAATGACCTAATTTAATTTGAAAATGAAATTTCATTAAAAGGCTTTGTCAAGGAAAGGGTGGATGATCCCATAAGGCTACAGCTAAAGAAGGCCTAGTGCCTCGCCAAGACCTGGAAGCTAATTTCTGAAATTCAAATTCAAATTATCTTTTGTCAAATTCGAATCTAACTCAAATTTCAAATAATTATAGATTCTAATCTGTTTTCAAAATTTCTATTTCTTAAAACCTATCTCTTTTTCGAAAAACTCTTAATCTGTTTTCAAAATTTCTACTTCTTAAAATTATTTTTTTTCTTTCAAAAATCACTTAATCTATTCTTCAAAATTTCTAAACTTATTTGTTTAAAAATCTGTTTTCAAAAGTAAATAACTTTTCAAAGTAAATTAAAACTTTTTTTAAAATTTTTACCCTCAAACCTGTCTCACAAAAACCAGACTAGGAAGTGAAACTCAATTTATGCTATCCCTAACTTAAATTGGATCTAAATCATCAAAAATTCTTTATGTGTAGGAACATAAAGATTTGGACCAATGGATGTTAGATAGCGGGTGCTCCAGACATATGACTGGGGACAAATTGAAGTTCACCAAACTCAAGTTCAAAAACCTGGGCTCAGTGGCATTTGGTAACAATGCTACACTCAAGGTAATTGGGTCAGGTAATATTGAACTTAAATCCAATTTCATTATTAAGAAAGTTCTATTGGTGGAAAACTTCAATTTTAACTTACTTAGCATAAGTCAGTTATGTGATTCTGGTTATTTAGTTACTTTTAACAATTCTAATTGCCTGATTAGAAATGCACAAGACTCAGAAATCATGCTTAAGGGTTCTAGGAAAAACAATGTATACACTATAAATCTTCCCCTTATACCCAAATGCATGTTAACACAGTTAGAACAATCAAAACTCTGGCATAGGAGATTAGGTCATACCAATCTAAGAACTATCTCAAAATTACCCAACTTGGCTTAATCAAAGGTGTCCCCAAAATTAAGAATAATGAAAACCTAATATGTGAATCTTGTAATCAAGGCAAACAAACCAAGTCTAGTCACAAATTGATCCAATCTGATCAAACCCAAACCACACTTGAGCTCCTACACCTTGACCTATTTGATTCACATGGAGCCAAGTCACTAAGTGGAAACCGATACTGCTTAGTGATAATTGATGACTACTCTATGTTCACCTGGGTCAGGTTTCTAAAGACCAAAGATGAAACCCTGAACCTATTTAACAACTTTTGTAAATTGATTGAAAATCAAAATGATACCAAAATCAAAAGACTTAGGTCTGACCACGGGGGAGAATTCGAGAATCAAAGATTCGAAGAATTCTGTAAAGTAAATGGATATAAACACGAATTTTCGTGTCCCAGGACCCCCCAACAAAATGGCATAGTAGAAAGGAAAAATAGAACCCTACAGGAAGCTGCTAGGGCTATGCTCAATGAATTTGACCTACCTAACCACTATTGGGCAGAAGCAATCAGCACAGCTTGCTATATTCAAAATAGGATTCTACCTAATAAAAGGATAAATAAAACACCCTATGAAATTTACTACCATAGACTTCCAAACCTACACTATCTTAGAGTCTTTGGATGCAAAGTCCATATTCTTAATACCAAAGACTATCTTGGAAAGTTTCAATCCAAGTCAAACCTAGGTATCTTTTTAAGATACTCTACAACAAGTAGAGCTTATAGGGTCTACAACAAAACAACTAAGAAAATTGAAGAAACAACCAACTTAATATTTGATGAAGAAACTAACCCAAAATCTGATAATTCTGACTTAGCTTCATCAAATACTGATCAAGAAGATAACTCTGAAACCCCAATTGAACCCTTTAATGACTTAACAATTGAACCAACTTCTGAATTAGTTGAACCAACCAATGAACCTAGAACTGTACCTATTGGACCAGCTGGACCTGAAGCTTAGCCAAGTACTAGAAAAACCAAGAAACCCAGACTAAGTCACCCAGCTGACCAAATCGTAGGTGATCCAACCTTAGGAGTCAGAACTAGAGCTTCCTATAGAAATCCTAGTCAAATAGCCATGATTTCAAAGATTGAACCTAAGACTGTTGAGGAAGCCCTACCTGATCCTGACTGGATCCTAGCCATGCAAGAAGAGTTAGCCCAATTTGAGAGAAACCAAGTCTGGGAGTTAGTACCTAAGCCTAAGGGCAAATCCGTAATTGACACCAAGTGGGTGTTTAGGAATAAGTTAAACGACCAAGGTGAAATAGTCCGAAATAAAGCCCGCTTAGTAGCTAAGGGATTCAGTCAAGTAGAAGGGTTGGATTATGATGAAACCTATGCCCCTGTAGCTAGACTTGAGTCTATTAGAATGTTACTAGCCTTTGCATCCCATAAAGGATTTAAATTATACCAAATGGATGTAAAATCAGCCTTCTTAAATGGACTTATTAAGGAAGAAGTTTATGTAGGACAACCCCCAGGATTTGAGGATATAGAAAAACCCGATCATGTCTACAAACTTAGTAAAGCACTTTATGGACTAAAACAAGCACCTAGGGCCTGGTATGAAAGATTATCCAATTACCTAATTTCTAAAGAATTCAAACAAGGTCAAATTGACCCAACCTTGTTTGTTAAAATTTTAGAAAAGGATATATTTATTGCCCAAATTTATGTAGATGATATAATATTTGGATCAACTAACTCTAAATTTCTAAAAGAATTTGTAACAATAATGGAAAATGAGTTTGAAATGAGTTTAGTTGGGGAACTCAACTTTTTCCTAGGGTTACAAATCAAACAAACTAAGGATGGAAATTATGTACATCAATCTAAATATGCTAAAGAACTAATTAAGAAATTTAAAATGGATAACTCTAAAAGTATAAGTACCCCAATGGCCACAAATGTGAAAATAGATAATGACCCTGATGGCAAACCAGTAGACCTAAAACTTTATAGAAGTATGATAGGAAGTCTACTATACCTTACAGCCAGCAGACCTGATATACTTTTTTCAGTAGGAATGTGCGCTAGGTACCAAACCTGTGCTAAGGAAACTCACTTAGCAGCCCTAAAACAAATTTTAAGATACATTAAGGGCACCCTAAATGTAGGGATATGGTACCCTAGGACTTCATCCTTTAAGTTGTCAGGATACTCTGATTCTGACTATGCTGGTTGTAAATTAGATAGAAAAAGTACAAGTGGAAGCTGTCAACTTTTAGGAAACAGCTTAGTAAGTTGGTGCAGTAGGAAGCAACACTGTGTTGCTCTATCCACAACTGAAGCTGAATATGTAGCCTTAGGAGAGTGTGTAGCTCAACTCCTATGGATGATGCACACCCTTAAGGACTTTCAGCTAGACTACAATCAGACCCAAGTCAATATTGACAATATTAGCTCAATTAACTTAACCAAAAACCCAATACAACATTCTAGAACCAAACACATAGAAAGGAAACATCACTTTGTAAGAGATCACGTAGCTAGGGGTGAAATAGTCCTGAAGCATGTAGACTCCAAGTCCAACCTAGCTGACATATTCACTAAACCCCTACCTGAATCTGAGTTCAGCTCACTGAGAAGGCAGTTAGGATTATGCTTAGTAGAGTAGAATCATTTTTTTTGGCTTCTGCCTTAATTAAAAATGCTTTAATTGATGTTAAAATGTTTTCTTTGGTAAAAATGTTTTACATTGGTTTTAAAATTTTTTTTCCTTGACTTAGTTTTATTTCAAAAACTACCCCCTTCAAAACTAGGTTTTTTTTCGAAATGGACTTAGCCTAGGCTCTAACCCTAGAATTGCATGCACCTATAGATCTAGAAGCCAGCATCTCACAAGCACCTTAGGGTACTTTGATTGACAACCTAGAAAGGGTTGAGATGCTTAGGACTTTGCCTTAACTCAAGATGCTTTAAGTCAGTGCATCTGCAGTAGTTGGGGCACTAAATACAAACTGAACAGCAATCAAGTTAAGTATCAAGTTTAGACAATCTAACTTGAACAATGCACTTAACTTGACTAACCCTAGCGAAACTACTGTTTATAACAGTTGGTAAGGAGCTAATTGGGCTAGACACGTCCCTAAAGATTTAACCAGACTTAGGTTCCAGGTTGATTCAGTACAGCAAATGCTTTAATTATTGTGAATTTTTTCTGCATTTTTGATATATGTCAAAGGGGGAGAGTTGGAAAGGAAACAGGGAACAAAAATTGTTTTAAAAAAAAAAATTTTTCCCATCGTCTTCTTCAAAAAGTTGAACTGAAAAAAAATAAAATTGGTGGATCAAAGTTAGTTTTATTTCTAAACTCTAAATTATTTTGAAACTTAATGTTTTTGTTTAAAATTATTGTTAGCTTAAAGGTTTTTAAAATTCTCTTTAAAAATTTCCAACTCTGAACTATGTGTTTTGAAATTATGTTTAAGCTTAACATAGTGCCTGAAATTTTCCAAACTGAAAATTTTCTAAAGTCTGAAATTTTCCAAACTGAAAATTTTCTAAGTCTGAAATTTTTCAAAACTTGAAATCTTCTAAGTACTTAACTCACACCACCCATTTCTTGAAAAACCTAGGGGAAGATTTCTTCCAGGTGAAGGGAATCTAACTTAGGATTTCAATTTCAGCATTTTTTCCTTAACTTTTTGAACTAGGTTGCCATATATCAAAAAAGGGGAGATTGTTGGTGCAGAATGCACCCAAGTCAAACCTGTGTTTTTGATATTGGCAAAAGGGTTCAAAAGTTAAGGGTTAGTTGTTGTCTAACAACCTTCTTGAGTGTACAGGAAAAGCCCTAGCGAAGGAAGGCTAGGCACTGGCAAAGGACTGCCAGATAGGAGAAGCCCTAGCAAAGGACTGCTAGGCACTGGCAAAGGACCGCCAGAATGCTAAAGCCCTAGCGAAGGACTGCTAGGCTGGCGAAGGACTGCCAGAAGAAAAGACCTAGCGAAGGGCAGCTAGGCACCAAGCGAAGGGCAGCTTGGTAACTCAAGACCTGGCGAAGGACTGTCGGGCAAAAGTCCAACTGGAGGATCCGGTTGGCACCATGTAAACTCTCCCGAGAGGAGTAGGTGAGGACGCGTTCCCCTTGAGGGAACATTAGGCGTCGGTTCGACCTAGGGCTCCATTTTGGAGACCAAAGTCAGAACCAAGACAGCTAAGGCTGTATAAAATATAATTGTTATTTGGACTAACCCTGGATGCAGGATCGAAGGACTGAGTATCTGCAGCTCAGAGAGCCTCGAAGGAGTGAGGCAGAAGCTGAGCAGGGCACCCCGGACGACCAGGGCGCCCCCAATGTCAACCCAAGTCTGTAACAACCTCGACGCGCTTCGCCCCGCTTGTCGCGGGCGCCCCGCGTGTCTCGGGCGCCCCCACTGCCAGCTGCCGAAGCGCATCCCTGCGAAGCCGAAGAGATGAGGCCTTTGACCGGTCAAACCGGGCGCCCCGAGCCCTACGGGCGCCCCGGTCAAACCGGATCCCGAGGATAAGGGGATCAGACGGCGACCGAGCTAAAACCGGATCTGCTGCCACGTGGGGGGCGCCCCCGTCGACCAGGGCGCCCCTAGGCCCTATATAAAGGGCCCTCGACCTCCTTCTTCAGAGCATCAATTACTGCGACGCTTCCACGCTCTTCTGCTTCCACGACACGCTCCCGAACTCTTCCAACTCGAGCTGACGACTTCCTGCTGCTCCAACACTTCGATCTACACCGGACGTCGGTAACGAAGAGCTTGATTAAGTTTACTACTCTGATTCTGTAATACTTTTTATTGTAAACTTTCTCGAACGTATAGAATTGCCCGCAGAAAACGATCAACGACCGTGGGCCTTGGAGTAGGAGTCGACACAGGCTCCGAACCAAGTAAAACGACCTTGTTAGAATTGTTTTGTGTCTTATTTCCGCTGCGCACTTACTCTTTTTAAATCCGAACGATTTGCGACATTCACCCCCCCTCTCTCGCATTTCTCGATCCAACAGATATGTGTTAAGTTTATGCTTTATGTTCGGAATTATGCAATGTCAACTGTTTCATGTTTATGAATATGTGACGTATGGATTTTCGTGAGTAGGAAAGGGTCTTACTAAGCCTCTGTGCTTATAGTCTTATGTTTCTTATACCGCAGATCAAGCAAGAGGTTACTAAGGGGAGCAACAGGAGGGGCAAGCACATGTGTGTGTGGCGGTGACATGGCAAAGGATTCTTTTATTTACACATATCGCATGTCTTGGGTTTTGAAATGCCTCTTTAGATTCTATGCTATGCTTATAATGGTTATACCTAATGAATGACTTAAGACTCATGATGTTTATGGATAAGTTACTTGCTACTTATGATGATTATGAATAAGCTATGGGATGGTTATATCATGATGTCATGCATGTCCTTAATATGCTAAGTCCAATGACACCAGGTTCATGAATGACAATTTAGGCATGTATAGATGATTCATGTATTAGTTGCATGGTTAAAAGCATGTGTAGAAGAAAAAAAATTATTCCGCTTCATTAAGATGTTTTATATGTACATGTATGTTTAGCGTAACGCCGCTTTCTCTCCACACCATAAGGTGTGGGAAAAAGGCGGGCGTTACAAGTGGCTATCACTCTCTCGTTCATCTCTAATCGGCCAGTCTCGGGATCTTCTACAGATTCTATCGGATCTTACTCTAATATTTCTGGATCTTCCTCTATCATTACAATATCAGGATCTTCCTCAACTATTTCAGGATTTTCCTCAGAATTTCAAGATCTTCCTCAAATATTTCCGGATCTTCCTCGAACATTTCGGGATCTTCCTCGAATATTTCGGAATCTTCCTCGAACATTTCGGGGTCGTCCTCCTCAGAATCTTCTAGATCCTCTAGGAACTCATGACGAAGTAGCTGCTTACATAACTCAGCAAATGTTATAAGTCCCTTACCTAGTATAAGTAGAGGCTCACAGTCGAGATGGATGTGGACAAATCATCGGGATGGTTGTAGTGTAATTAGGTGTGGTTTGCCTTGACAATAGAATTACACTAGTGAACTTTGTGTACATTGAGTAGGACCAAAACCAGAGATCATCCAATTTGTACTGACTTGATATTTGGATTGGATCTCAGATTTATTATGGAGTACGATCCCTAAATCCTAATATAATAACTGGCATATATGATTAATTATTATTTATTTATTTACCAATGGGCGAGATCTATTTTGTTAGATCGATAGGCCCTGTAAGTTGGGAAATAATATTAATTATATGGTGTGCCGTTGATTATTGACAGAATCCGTGTCCTTGTTAGTCAGAATGATGCTGCCCCCTTGATGAGCTCATAAGTTTCATCATGTTAAACCCTACAGGTGGATTTGATCCAACATGATGATGAGGTTGAGTGGTACTAATCAAAGATCCAAAAGTTAATTAATTAAAATTGTCAGCAATTTAAATTAATTGATAGGTATTTGATATCTTAAACACAGGGGGATGGACTACTCATAATAGGTGGAGCTCATATGTAAATATGGGATTGGTGAGGTAATTCAATGAGGATCCTTTAGTGGAATGAATCTTGATTAATGGGTCGGGTTTGGATCCATTAGTAGGCCATGATCCAACTCCTCCTCATGGTCCCTATCGTAGCCCTATATATATACCCCATGTGGCATGAAACCAGGTTAAGAATTAATCCAAGAAAATACTAGAAAACCCTAGGCCTCTCCGTCTCTCTCTCTCACTCTCCCTCTCCCTCTCCCTCTCGACGCCGACTTCAATTCTTATCTAAGAGAGAAAACATCTCCAAGAACTCAACCATCTATCCAATAGAAAATTGAGTTTGGTGGAGATGGAAGGTTGCTCACACAGTCTTCGGCCAGTTCTCGGTGGAGAAGGAAGGTCCTTCACGGCAGCGGCTTGGAGAAGCTGTGGAGGAGTTGTGTGTGTTCACGCAACCCACAACATGTTGTGCGTGGAGCCGCTGGCTTCTGTGCGTGGTGGGGCGCCGAGTGGAGGAGTTGTGTGTGCTCACGCAACTCACAGCATGTTGTTGTGGTTGGAGTCGCCGACTTCAGTGCGTGGAGGGGTGTCGACTTCTATGCATGGAGAAGGTCAATTGGCTGGCTTCTGTGCGTGGAGGGGTGCCGGCCTCCATGCATGGAGAAGGCCAATTGGCCGCCGGTTGCTGTGCGTGGAGGAGAAGACGTAGGGCACTAGCTGCAGGCTGTGGAAGAGTTGTTCTCTAAGGAGCAAAGTCGCTTGCAACTTTATCTTAAAGCAACTCACAATTTGGGCGACGGCAATGGAGGAGAAGAGTAGTAGGGTTTGTGTTTGAATTACTTCTTCCTTGGAGCATTTGGCGGCATCCCATTGGTTAGGGATTGGTTGGCGCAAGGAAAAGGGATCGACTTGGTGACCACGGTTCTTGGTAGATCGTCGCCCACACGACGTCCAAGAGGGGAGGTGTTTTGATGTATACTAAAAGCCTTGCATTTGGTTAGGACACATCTACATTTTAAAGAGAATCAGAAAATCACACAGTGCATGTTTATATTAGTATGTGCACAAAATGTCTGATACTTGGCATTGTAGATAACATGATGCGTGGTGTCGCACAGAAGATCATGTTATCAGGTTACTTGCCGAAGTATAAGAAAGAGGCTCACAACCGAGATGGAGTTGGACAAACCATTGCAGTGAAATTAGGTGTGGTTTACCTTAACCATAGTATTACACTAGTGTACTTTGTGTACATTGAGTAGGACCAAAAGAGAGGTCATCCAATTTTTGTACTGACTTCGTAAATTGGATTAGACCTCGTATAATATTATGGAGTATGATCTCTTAATCCCTAAATAATGACGGACATATATTATTAATTATTATATCATTGATATACCAATGGGCGAGATCTATTCTGTTAGATCGATGGGCCCGGTAAGTTGGGAGATAATATTGATAATATGATGTGCCATTGATTATTGACGAAATCCGTGTCCTGGTAAGTTGGGTTGATAATACCCCCTTGGTGAGCTCAAAAAGATCGTCATGTCAAATCTTGCAAGTGGACTATGGTTTGACATGATGAAAAGGTTGAGTGGTACTAATCAAGGATCAAGAAAATAATTAATTTAATTATCAGTAAATTAAATTAATTATCGGGCATGTGTTATTTTAAACATGGGGAGATGGATGACTCGTAATATGTGGAGCCCATATTAAAATATGGGGGTTGGTGAGGAAATGCAATGGGATCCTTTAGTGGAATGAATCACCATTAATGGATCGGGTTTGATCCATTAGCAGGCCAAGAACCAACTCCTCCTCATGGTCCCTATCATAGCCCAATAAATACCCCATAGGAGTTATGATACAAGGCTGATTAATTAAGAAATTAATCTCTAATTAATTAAGGAATTAATCTCTGATTAATTGGAATATTTTCCAATTAATCATATATATATAACCCTCTCTCCTTTCTCTCATTCGGAAAAAAACCTAAGGCGTCGGTGGAGGTTGGAAGAAGAGGAACACCTACTCTTCTTCCTTTGTTTTCTTTACATCCCTAAGGTCGCAATAAATCACAGAGCAAGGGAGAAGGAGGCTACAACCCTTGGTGGCGCGCGGCAGGGCAGGGAAGAAAGGAAAACCGGCGGTGCAAGGTGGAGAGTGGACGCCGACATTAGAGGAGGAGGGAAGACTCTCTTCTTCCTCCGCTTCTGCTACAGTCGTGCATGGGACAAGGAGGAGTTCTCTTCTCCTGTTGTGACGTGCTGAAGTAAAGGTGGAAGAAGTTTGGTGCACCGATGAGAGTGGCTGCCCTTTTTGGTGATAGTTGCCGGAAGAAGGTGGACTTATGAGGAGTTCTTTTTTCCTTGTGGATCAATGGCCGCAAGATAGGAAGAGGATAGAGAGGTTGGCGCGGGTTGTGGTGATGGAGAGGAACTCATCCTCTCGGCTTCACCAGCTCCTCTTTGAAGGGACGCTGGCGGCAAGCCAAACCCTATCTCAAGGGTCTTGCTGTTCGGCGCAAAGCAAGGAGGAAAAGGAAGGATTGATTGTAGTCCATGGTAACTCCGTGACTTGGTAGATCATCGCCCACACAACGTCCGAGAGGGGAGGGTCATAAGGTAGAAGACTGTGAGGTAAACGACGAGGTATAACTCTCCCGAGCTCCGTTTTTCCTTAAGCATGTTTTAATTGTGCCATATTACTTTGCTTCATCATTTCATGTATGATAATTGATTATTTTGATTCATTATCATAGACAATAATTAATTAACTGGACCCTGAAGATAAACACAAAAATCGACCATCCAAATCGTTGTCTTTTCCGCAGCTAATTAATCCGGAAAGTTACAAGGCCTTAACCTCGGTTTAGGCTAAGTTGTAACTTGGATTAATTAACACGATGATGAGTCTGTTGTTAGAGGGACAACTCTCTATTCGGATTAAATTTTTAGTCCATAGACATAGAGAGGTCTCTCAGATACGACCCCGTGGTTGTCTTGGAAACCACCAAGCCATATCAACAATTGGTATCAGAGCTGTGTTTCCGATTTTGTGTGTTTAGGATTCGGTTATTTTTCTTCACATTATCATGTTCATTGTTTTTTCTAGATAATATTTGGATGTGCATAGGCTAACTTTGTGTTGCTGGCACTAAATTCCAACTATAATGGCAATTGTGATCTTTGTATGTGATTGGTTGTGTTTTGATGTATTAATTGAATCCTCAGGTTGACGAGGCTAGATAAGTTATTTAATTTTTATAATTAAATATGACACTTGTTTAGCCAAGCTTTCTATTTACTTTTGATCTAGATGACATGTACACTCCTTCGTGGAGTATAGAATCAATGGATGTAAATAAGTAAGCTAGTCATCTCGACTCGGGGAATCCTTCATGGTGGCTTGCGCATGGATAGGATGGAGTGGACGAGGTGACGACACGATTGGAGGCGCATTGGCGACCAAGGCCATATTAGTTGGAAAAATCTAGAATTTTTTCATAGCTCTATTATTTTTTGGTTTATGTGCTTGTTGTGAGTGTGCTTGTGAAAATCCGCAACCACAAATAACTAAGTGAGAGAGAGACCCTAAGGGTCCCATTGCCTCCATTACAATCTGATAAGTGATGCGAACAAGTCTGCGCGTCAGCTCTGAGTGCCTTCCTCCCCATCAGATGAGCTTGTTCTTCAGATCACTAGGTCAGAAAAGACTATAGGAAATTATTGAAGAGTGTGTGTACTTCCCTATCGGAAGACACATAATCGGAAATAATTTTTCTTAGTGTCGTGTAATGGTAAACACATAGATACAAATAATAGTATCCTCCCAATCGGAGTCACTGCTATTATTTGTATGGTCGAAGAGGACCAACTATTAATTTTACTTGTCAGAAAGTTAGGATGACAAGATAGTAAAATTAATGGGTAAAACCTCCTCTCACAAATGTAGAATTCGTATATGTCCACACCATCGTGGCATACGAAATTATCGTAGTTTTGAGGTGTTGGTTGATTTTGTAATAAATTGTTTTTGATGTATCAATTTATTTTCAAAATCTAATGTGTGTGATTGTTTTGATTCTCAGGTACTTTAAAATGGATCTAGACCCACTTGAACTAATTGATAGGGAAAACCAACTTAATGACCCTAGTGATAAAATGGATTGGGAATTAAATATAGATTTTGTCTCTATTGCACAGGAACCTAAGTGTGATCTTGCCGAGTTCTGTATCGAAAAGCCTAACGAGATTAATACCGAAGTGGAGTTTGAATATTTTAGGAAATGGCTAGAAGCAAATGAGACGTCCAAAGGTCATCAAAATCAGGCTTCTTCCATTACCAATGAAAAAACATCCAAACTCGATGAACTCTTTGGTCAAAGTAATCGAGCCGCTAGGCAGATGGTAATGAAGAACTTGACCACTACCATCTTGGTTGAGGGGATGCCCGTAAGGGAACATGTCCTCAAAATGATGGCTTGGCAGAAGGAGATAGAAATTCTTGGAGCTCAGATCGATGGGGAAACCCAAGTTGATCTTATCCTCCAATCTCTACCAGTGAGTTTTGAGAAGTTTCACCTAAGCTACAATATGGACAAGCATTCATATTCGTGGGCAGATCTTCTGACAGAACTTGAGGCGGCAAAGGCGACTTCTCTTCAGGGTTCATAGACTTTCATTGCTCAAGAAGTTTCTACTTCTAAACCGAAAGGAAAGAAGAAGAAGAAACGCTCTGAGGCAAAGAAAGTAGCAGGATTACAGGGACCTCAGGGATGCATAAAGAAGCTGAAAGGCAAGTGCTTTGTGTTCAAGCGTCAGGGCATTGGAAGGTGGATTGTCCCCGTTGCCAGAGTAGTACCACAGGTATATTTTCTTCTTTGTCGTTGTAACATGTTTAGCGGTGATATCTACCGGTACCTGGTGAATAGATACGGATGCCACTAATTATGTCTGCATTTTTGTGCAGGGGTTCCAGGAAACCCAACGGCTAGCTGAGGAGGATACCACTGACTACATGGATAGGCTATGGAGATGACTTTTTGCAGTGGGAGTTTTGTCTATTTCATTTATGTCGTTAAGCATAGGTTGACATAGTTTTGGCTTTATAGAGATTGCCTTTATGTACTTAGTATTTTTGGAAAGAACATTGTTCAGTTTCTGGAATAAGATAATTTCTATTGCTTTTATTTGTTAAAAGTGGAATAGAAGGGATATCTATTGAAGTACATAGATAGGCAATTAATACATAAAACCAAAAACTCCCATGATGCAATTAATAGTTTATCATCTTAACTAATATAAGGAAAAGGTTCCTATAACGCCCCGAAATTTCCATATTGAAGTTGTTAAAGTCCTTAGAACTATTTAAAAATGTTTTAGAAATATTTTAGATATTGTTAGGAATTTTTAGAATATTTTTATGGAATTTTCCGAGTCCATTTAGTATTTTTATCAAAAGAAATAGAGTTTTCAGCAAAAAGTTGCCTGGACGAGTTTTGAACCCGAGACCTCCCATGGGACCAACGACTTAAGTTGGTCGGGTTAACCAGGAGCCCCAGCAGGGGTGTGCTGAAAGAAAATGGATAGATATTAAGTTAAGTTATAAATTGGACTTAAATACCCTAAGTATAAATAGATAACTAAAGAGAGAAATTTTATTTTTCTATCAACTAAAGCCCTTCCTCGCCCAAGCCGCACGCACGCCCTCTTCCCCTCTCTTGTGCGCACGCCGACCACCAAGACCCCCTCTCCTCTTCTAAGGGGGCGCCGGCCAAGGAAGAATCAAGGAGTGCGGAGAGTTTCGTTCGTCTCGACGAGAGGAACGCGTAGGCGCGAACGGTTCATCGAGATCTCAAGTTTCTCCCGAGCCCTAGACGTCAATTTTGGTTGTAAGTCCAAAGAAATCAACGTAAGTACTGCTCACCTGCAGTAAGAGGCGGTTTTCCGCAAGTTTTTCCCGTTAGAAAGTTAAAAATGCAATTTTCCTTTAGTTTATGAGTTTTGCATGTAACCCTAGTTTAATCCATGCTTGTATAAGTTTAATTAAGTACCCTATATGAGGTTAGGGTCTAAGAAAAGTTATGAGAAAAGAAAAGAGAAGATAAAGATAAGAAAAGAAAAGGCCAAGGCCTTAAGAAATCCCCAAAAGTCAAGACTTAGGGATTTGAGCACACAAGATGCTCGTTAAAATGTCAAGGCATTCAAGATAAGAAAAAGTAAGTATTTTATTTTCTAAGGCCAGTACCCGGCGTCCAAGGGTGTCGTTAAAGAAATCCAGGTGTCCAATTCCAAGGTCTTGGCCCTGGTAGACCAAGGTCTGCTCTATTAGGATTGGTGGCTCGCTACCCCAACCTTTTAGGGAACGCACATAAGATGGTACTTACGTCTTAAGTGGATCCAAGTGAGTTATTATTTTCAAGTATATGCTTTAGCAAAGTTTTTCTAAAGTTTAAGGAAGTTTTCTAAAAGTTAAAGAAAGATTTAAAGTTAAAGAATTGCTAAAGTTTCAAGTTAAGCCAAGAAAAAGTGAGTTAAGACTTATTAATGCTTGAGTATGCATGTTTTGAGTTATACATGTTTTAGTGTTTCTTTTAAGCATAAAAGTATCTCATGTGATTTCACATTGTTTAAAAAGCATGCTTGCACATTTCGAGATTTTGTGAGCTAGATAGTACTTGCTAAGCTTTATGCTTATTAGTTGCATTTCCTCTTGCTGTAGGTGAAGGTAAAGGCAAGCAATTCTGAAGGAAGGCGACGAGGCGGTGCTGAGTGACGTGTGTGTGGTGGCTGACCTTGGAGAGGTCCTTGGGACAAGATGAATAAAAGACTTACAGTGCATTTGTTACAAATTCTTAGTTAAGTTAGATCACATAGAATTTATCCAAGTATTTGCGTTTTAGATATTTTGCATGTCTTAAAACCACGAGTAAAGATTCCATGTCATTCTATTTAGTATATATATCCTTATGATTGCATTGGATGAGTATGAGCGTGAGTAGTTTTGAATATCGATACTTTGATGGAGCTATTTGATGCATGTGCCAAGATGTTGTTAGTCTCCTTTGAATTAAGTTTTTATTGCTTTAAATATGCTTAGAAAAGTTGCATTCATATTCCATAATGCTTTAGTAATGTCATAGAACCTTGTGTGAGGAGTTTAAATGGTTAGAATTGCTTGTAATGGTATTGGAGACTCACCCCCCAAGCGTAGCTTATTTACTTCCGCAAAAGTCCTAATTTCAAGTTTATGAAGTTGTTTTGATTGGCTAAAATGTTTAGAAAACTAGTATAGAGTATAGAAATGGTGTTATGTCTTCGTACGGCTTGAAAGTATATGTTTTGTGGGTGAATGGAGATGAGTTTCAGGTCTGAAATGCAGGTTTTCAGGCGTGCCAGTCGACTGGTACAGGACCAGTCACCTGCCCTATCGAACAGTAGCTTCTGTTCGATGCACCAGGCGCCTGCCAAAAGGTTAGTCGCCTGGTACCAGTCGACTGCTATATAGCAGTCGACTGGTACCATTAAAGAGAAGCTGTGTAGGGCAGCTAGGTCGACTGGGCAGGGCAAGTTCCAATAAGTATTTTCTTTACAAATTCTAGAGAAAGGAAGTATGCCATTGTATCATGCATGACTATTAAAGTTAGAATATCATCCTTAGATAGATTTAAATACAAAAAAAAGAGAAAGTTCCGCATTACTAGTCGTGCATTAGACTCAAGAAGTAGACAAGTAACGGTCCGTCTAAGGTAGAGAAAGGCGGGTCGCTACAGTTCCTTCCAAGTAGAACCAAACATATATTTTGTCTCTAAGGTTTTGTTTGTTAAACTCTAGTGGGACTCAAAAGTTGTCAACCAATAAGCCTTAGGGTTTATTGGTTATGGAAGACTTGTCTTCTTTAAGATGCTTTTGACTCTTACTAGGGAAGTAACATAACCAAATAGGCTTATTCTAAGCCTAGGGGCATAGAGCCAAAAATATGTAGGAATTTGTTCAACCTGATAAGTATAAGTTCTAATCTATCCAGGATAGAGGTGCTCTTGAATACTTTGTTTATTTGATAAACAAATATTTCAAGGAAAACAGTACATTTACTTGATGTGCTTCAAGACTGAATACTTTGATGAGATCAAAGGATTCTAGTCTGATGCAGAAGAAGCATCAAAGTAAAAGTATTGCGACATTATGATTAGTTCATGGTGGCAAGTACCTCTAGGATAGTTGTAGGACTTGCTTATCAGAGAATTGAGATTTGATCCCAATTCATAGCACCTAGTGTGCCCCAACAGAGTGGTGCAACATATGGAAGGAAGAAGGTCTCTTAAGCTAATTGGTTAAGAAGATGATAAGCCTCTCCAAGATTAGCCAAATTTGTTCAAAGGGGTATGCCCTAGATACGAAGGTGTATATGCTTGATTCTGTCTAGGTCAGTAGTCTCTAAAAACCATAGAGATGTGGATTAAGTGAAAGCTTAATCTAAGGCATGTTCAGATTATGTGTAGTTCAGCACTTGTGCTGTAAGAGACACCGACAAGTTGGAATCTAGTGCATATATTCGAAGGATATCCTAAGGGAATAATAAGGTGGTTTAATAGTCCTAAGGATCAGAGGACATTAGTTGGGACAAATGTATGATTCCTCGGAAAAGGACTATGTAATAAACTACAAGTACAAGTGTAGAGTTACTCAGAGTAAATTAAATAAGGGGACATTTTGATCTTAGTACCAACTGTACAAGAGGATATACCATAGGACACTATACCTCGTGTCACAAAAGACACACAAAGGGTACCTTATCGTAGTGGGAGGGTTGTTAGACAACCTGAAAGTCTCATGTTCTTGGAGAGTCTATGGACTGGGTCCTAAGTGAACATGAACCAGATCCCTAGACCTATGACAGGGATCATCCGCATTGAAGAGATAAACCTAGTTGTATGGATTTGTTCAAAGGATGGATGCCATTATGTATATAAAATGTGACAGAAATGAAGTGGTATTCTTGTACTATATGTAGATGATATTTTGTTAGTTGGCAACAATGATGAAATATTGTCAGACGTAAGGGTATGATTGTCTGCACAATTATGAAGAACATGAGAGAAGTAAAACACATCCTTGGGGATCAAAGATCTAATGGATCTCCAGACAAGGATGATGTGCTTATCACAAGCTTCATATACAACATTGTCCTAGCTCATTCTAGCATGGATACCTTCGAAAGGAAAGTTTTGTACTTTTTAGTTTTGGAGCTACTCTATCTAAGAGATATGTTTGGATTATCAAAGGTGATTGAGTAGGTAATGACAGATCACTAAGGCCTTAATAGCGAGAGCTTTTAGGCATGTGAAAGATCTAGAGGTCAGATATATGACATTTTGAATACAGAAAAGTCTTTGAGTATAAGTGGGAGATTGTTAGGATGTATACTAAAAGCCTTACTTTTCGTTAGGACGCATCTACATTTTAAAGAGAATCAGGAAATCACACAGTGCATGTTTATATTAGTATATGCACAAAATGTGTGATACTTGGCATTGTAGATAACATAGTGCGTGGTATTGCACATAAGATCATTTTATCAAGTTCCTTGCCGAAGTATAAGAAATAGGCTCACAACCGAGATGGAGTTGGACAAACTATCGGGATGGTTGTAGTGTAATTAGGTATGGTTTATCTTAACCATAGAATTACACTAGTGTACTTTGTGTACATTGAGTAGGACCAAAAGAGAGGTCATCCAATTTTTGTACTAACTTCGTAAATTGGATTAGACCTCAGATAATATTATGGAGTATGATCTCTTAATCCTGAAATAATAACGGGCATATATTATTAATTATTATATCTTTTATTTACTAATGGGCGAGATCTATTCTATTAGATCGATAGGTCCGGTAAGTTGAGAGATAATATTGATAATATGATGTGTCATTGATTATTGACAGAATCTGTGTCCTGGTAAGTCGAGTTAATGATGCCCCCTTGGTGAGCTCAAAAAGATCATCATGTCAAATCTTGCAAGTGGACTATGATCCGGCATGATGAAAAGGTTGAGTGGTACTAATCAAGGATCAAGATGATAATTAATTTAATTATTAGTAAATTAAATTAGTTATCAGGCATGCGATATCTTAAACACGGGGAGATGGACGACTCGTAATATGTGGAGCCTATATGAAAATATGGGGGTTGGTGAGAAAGTGCAATGGGTTCCTTTAGTGGAATGGATCGCCATTAATAGATCGGGTATGATCCATTAGCGGGCCAAGAACCAACTCCTCCTCAGGGTCCCTATCTTAGCCCAATAAATACCCCATAGGAGTTATGATACAAGGTTGATTAATTAAGGAATTAATCTCTGATTAATTAAGGAATTAATCTCTGATTAATTAAGAAATCAATCTATAATTAATTGAAATATTTTCAAATTAATCATATATGTATAACCCTCTCTCCTTTCTCTCTTTCGCAAAAAAACCTAAGGCACCGGTGGAGGTTGGAAGAAGAGATCACCTCCTCTTCTTCCTTTGTTTTCATTGCATCCCTAAGGCGCGATAAATCACAGAGCAAGGGAGAAGGAGGCTTCAACCCTTGGTGGAACGCGGCAGGGCAGGGAAGCAAGGAAAACCGGCAGCGCAAGGTGGAGAGTGGACGTCGGCGTTAGAGGAGGAGGGAAGCCTCTCTTCTCCTTCTTTCTCGCACTCTTCTTCCTCCACTTCTGCTGTAGACGTGCATGGGACAAGGAGGAGTTCTCTTGTCCTGTTGTGGTGTGCGGAAGTAAGGGAGGAAGAAGTTTGGTGCGCCGACGAGAGTGGCTGCCCTTTTTGGTGTTTGTCGTCGGAAAAAAGTGGAGCTGTGTGGAGTTCTTTTTGCTTGTGGATAATGTAAGATGAGTATACTGAAAGACATGACTTTTATTATATGAACATCTTTTATGAAAAGAGAATTACACTACACTAGGTGTTTGTTTATAATAGTACATACACGAAGTCCCATTGCTTAGCAATATAGATAACATGGTGTGTGATGTCACGTGGAAGATCATGTTATCAGTGCCTTACTTAGCATAAATAAAGGCTCACAACCTAGATGGAATTGGACAACCCATCGGGATGGTTGTAGTGTAGTCAGGTGTGGTTGGTCTTGACCATAGGACTACACTAGTGTGCTATAAGTACATTGCGCAGGACCAAAACTCGAGGTTATCCAATTTGTACTGACTAGATAATTAGAAAGGACCTCAGTTGTTATTATAGAGGGCGATCCCTTAATCCCGAAACAATATTGGGTATATATTATTATTTATTATTTCTTTGATTTATCAAAGGGCGTGATCTATCCTGTTAGATCGACAGACCCGGTAAGTTGAGAAATAATATTCATAATATATGTGCCGATGATTATTGACGGAATCCGTGTCTTGGTGAGTTAGGATGATGATGCCCCTTGATGAGCACAAAAGGTTCATCGTGCCAAACCCTGCAGGTGGTTTTAATCCGGCACGTTGATAAGGTTGAGTGGTACTAATCAAGGATCCAGAAGTTAATTAATTTAAATTGTCAGTAATTTAATTAATTAACGGGCATGCACGATCTTAAACACGGGGGGATGGACGACTCGTAATATGTGGAGCCCATATGAAAATATGGGGGTTGGTGAGGTGAGTTCAATTAAGATCCTTTAGTGGAATGGATCTTAATAATGGCTCGGGTTTGGATCCATTAGCAGGCCAAGAACCAACTCCTCCTCTTGGTCCCTGCCTTAGTCCTATAAATACCCTATGAGATCAAGAAACCAAGCGAATAAATCAATCCTAGAGCTAAGAAAAAAACCCTCTCCCTCTCCTTCTCTCTCTCTCTCGGCGGCGCAACAAAGAAGAATAGGAATCTCCTCGGTTCTTCATTCCTCCTCCACCAAACTCCGGCTAAGGCTTATAGAAGCAAGGTAGAGGAGTCCTCTACCTTGCGTGGTGCTCAGGGAGGTCAGAAGAGGGGCCGGCGGCCAGCTGCAGGCGGCGCAACCTAGGGTTGCGCCAGTGCCGCAAGCAAGGGGAAGAAGGGGTTGTGCGGGTTTTTGTGGCTGAGAAGAAGGTTGTTTCTTTCCTTCTTCTTCTTCTTCATCTTCCTCTCAAGGTGTACTACTGATCTGGAGGGCTTGGAGCCGGTTCTAGTGGACGGCGGCACAAAGGGAAGGGAAGTGGTGCCGGCGGCGCAAACCCTAGGGCCTAGGGTTTTTGGCCGGTTGGAGAAGGGGATTTGTTCGAGCTTTTGGTGATCTTGGATCGTGGTAGATCATCGGCCACACGACGTCTGAAAAGGGAGGGACATAAGGTAGAAGACCGCGAGGTGGTTGGAAAGATATAACTTTCCAAACGCTCCTTTGTATATCCTTGTCTCTCGGATCGACTAGGTATTTTCTAGGGAAACCCGCCAAGCTATACCCAACAATTGGTATCAGAGCTGAGGTTTCCGGCTTTGTGTGTTTAGGATTGGTTATTTTTGTAATTTTTCATACATTTTTATTTTGATGATGCGTGGATGTGGGTAGCCTAACTTTGTGTTGCAGGCACGAGATTCCAACTTCATGGCCAAAATATTGTTTGTGTGAATGTTTCCAATTTTTGTAATTAAGTAATCCTCGGGGTTGACGAGGTTAGCTATTTAATTTTTGTAATTAAATATGGCACATGTTTAGCCGAGTTTTTTATTTTACAGTTGATCTAGATTTCATGCACACTCCTTCGTGGAGTATAGATCACTGATGTAAATAATTAACTCTTCATTTCAGCTCAGAGAATCCTCATGGTAGCATGCGCAGAAGGCAGGGAGGAGAGGACGAAATGATGACATGGCTGGAGGCACATGAGAGACCATGGGGCCATGAAAGTTAGAAAATCTAGGATTTTTCACTATTGTTATTTTTATGTTGTTGGTTGTGTGCTTGGTTGTGTGGTAGTGCTAGAAAATTCCTGGAGATAAACTACTAAGTGGGCACGGCTTCCATTACAATTCGATAAGTGATGTGAACAAGTCTGCGCGTCGGCTCTGAGTGCCTTCCTCCCCATCGGATGGACTTGTTCTACGGATCACTGGGTCGAAAAAGACTATACAAAATTATTGAAGAGCATGTGGACTTCACCATCGGAAGGCACATAATTAGAAATAATTTTCTTAGTGTCATGTAATGGTGCACACTTAGATGCGAATAATAGTATCCTCCCCATCGGAGTCACTGCTATTATTTTGCAGAGCCGAAGGAAACCAACTATTGATATTGCTTGTCAAAATGTTAGGTTGACAAGATAGTAAGAGATGGGTAAAACATCCTCTTATGAATGTAGGGATTCGTATACGTCCACACCATCGTGACATGCAAATTTCTCGGTGTACAAGGGTGTTGGTGAAATTCGAAAATTAATTGTTTTGAGGAATCAATTTGTATTCGATTTCTAAAGTAGTGTATGTTGTGATTCTCAGGTTTTTCATAATGGCCTTTACTCCACTAGCAACCATTCTTAAGGACAATAAACTTACTGTCCCTAATTACATTGACTGGAAGAGAAACCTAGACATTGTCCTCACTGCTGAGGAGTGCAAATTTGTACTCATCAAAGAATGTCCGGAAAAGCCTAGAAAAGACTCTTGTGAAGAGTTGAGGGAGCGTTATAGAAGTGGAAAAAGGCAGATGAGATGGCGCGGTGTTACATTCTGGCATCTATGCCGAATGTGCTGCAACATCAGCATCAGGCCATGCCCACTGCCAGTGACATGATGTTGAACCTCAAGGACCTCTTCGGGCGTCAAGGTCGAGCTGCTAGGCAAAGTGCGATGAAGAGTCTGATGTCAACCACTATGGTTGAAGGGAGACCCGTCAGGGAGCATGTCCTAAAGATGATAGCTCATCTCAATCAGATTGAGGTACTGGGAGCTGAAATTGACGGGGAATCCCAGGTCGATATCATACTCTAGTTTCTACCGAAGAGTTTTGAGCAGTTCAACCTCAACTATAATATGAACAAGAAGAATTATATGTTGGGAGAACTGCTGGGAGAACTCCAGGCGACAGAGGCACTTTATCAGAATAACTCACATGCCTTTGTAACTCAAAAGGTTTATACTTCTGAGCCGAAGGGCAGGAAGTAGAAGAAATGAGGAGGGTTCAAGAAGGCAGGAGCATCGCAAGGACCCCCGGACTGGTGTGAAGAAGCCAAAGGGCAGGTGCTTCACATGCAAGCAAACTGGGCACTTGAAGGCGGACTGTCCCCATCGTAAAAGCAAAGGTATTTCTTCATCCTTAATCATTGAAACATGCTTAGCGGTGCTATCTATCAGTACCTGGTGTGTAGATACAGGAGCCACTGATTGTAACGCCCACTTTTTTTTTTCCTAAGCGGTGTTACGTTAACATGCTTAGGGCATGTAGACATCATAAGGCAGCGGAATAACTTAACTTATACATGCCCTGTTACCATTCTTAACTTATTGACATGGGAACCTTAGCATATTAACTTTAAACTTAAGCATCATATCATGTCTCACATAACATCATATCATAAGGTTCCATAAGTCATTATTCAAACATATAAGTAAACATATAGTTTCCTGGGCCAAGTCACTACGACACACATGCGTTCTTGCCCTCCTGCTGCTTCCTTCATTGTCCCCTTGAATGATCTGCGGTATAAGGAAATAAGACTATAAGCACACAGGCTTAGTAAGACTCTTTCCTACTCACAAAACCATTCATCATTCATCATCTCATAATGAGCACATAAAACATTAACATACTTGGTGCTCTACTTAGAACATAACATCTTACGTCACTTGTCGTATACATAGCATGGCATGAACATATTCATAGTAACATTCTAAGCATGGCATGATACATGGCATAAACATAAACATCATAGACATTCTAAGCATGGCATAATTCATGGCATAAACATAAACATCATAGACATTCTAAGCATGGCTTATTCATGGCATAATTCATAAACATAGTGAACATAATTCATGGCATAAATCATAAACATAGTGAACATTCTAAGCATGGCATAATTCATGGCATAAACATAAACATCATAGACATTCTAAGCATGGCATAATTCATGGCATAATTCATAAACATAGTGAACATTCTAAGCATGGCATAATTCATGGCATAAACATAAACATCATAGACATTCTAAGCATGACATAATTCATGGCATAATTCATAAACATAGTGAACATTCTAAGCATAACATAATTCATGGCATAAACATAAACATCATAGACATTCTAAGCATAGCATATGAACCTCTTCCTAACATAATCATGGCATAGATCATTCATTCTCATGCATACTTCTTAACATGAAACATAAGCATAAAATTGTAACGACCCGGAAAATTCTCTTAATATTTTCTTAAAATGTTGAGCATGTCTAGATAATTTTCCGAGGAACCTAGAAATATTAAGGAGAACTTTGGCCTAGAAAATCCATGTTTTCTCATTTAAATTGAGAAAACTAAGTACCAATGAGCTTTAAATGGGCTCCAAAAATGGATATTAATTAGGTAAAATTAATATAAATTAGGTAAAATTAATATAAATATAAAAGAATTTTATTTAAGAATATTGGCATAATTATGGGGGATTTTAGGAGGGATTTTCGGAATTTAGGGAATAAAAAATAATAAAATAAATGAAATAAAAATAAAATAAAAATAAAGGTGCATGGGCCAAGGATTGAACCTTGGACCTCTTGTACAACCATGAATGCTTTAACCAACTCACCTAGCAAGGAATTCTTATGAGTAAATGAAGTAGATGGAGGTTAAGAAGTAGAAGGAGATGAAGGGTCATGGAGAGACTCTTCATTTGCCTCTTTAAAGGAGCTATAAAGAGGGGGTTTGGGGGGTTACTTCTCTTCATCATCAAGTGCATTTGTTCCCCTCCTCCCTCCTCATTCTAGCCGAAACTCTAAGGAAGAGTTCTCCCTTGGAAAAGCTTCCACCAAGGCTCCATCACCCAAGATCTAAAGTTCTTACAAGGATCCAAGGACTAGGTGTGGTCAAGAGACATCAAGTCTTCTTCCTTCTCTCCATCCAAGGTCAAAAATTTAGAAACCCCAAGGTAAGACTCCCTCACCTGTGGTATAATAGTTCCCTCTGATTTTTATGATTTTTAGTATGATATAGTGGTTGGATTTCGAATTAGATGTTGAAAGGAAAGAAAACCAAGACCCTCATGTTTAAGGGTTTCGGCCACCTTGATTTTTAGGTCTATAAATATGCTAAAAATCTGTATAATGCTATTTAATGTTCCCTGATGATGTTTAGAGGTTAAGTATAATTTTTGGGAATTTTTGGAGTACCTAAGACACCTTAAGGTTTCGGACAACATGAAAGGAACCAAACTAAGAACCCTAAGTTTAAGGGTTTCAATCACCATGATTTATAGGTCTATAAATATGCTAAAAATCTGTATAATGCTATTTAATGTTTCCTTATGATTTTTAGAGGTTAAGTATAATTTTTGGGAATTTTAGGAGTACCCTATGACACCTTAAGGTTTCGGACAACATGAAAGGAACCAAACTAAGAACCCTAAGTTTAAGGGTTTCGGCCACCATGATTTATAGGTCTATAAATATGATAAAAATCTTTATAATGCTATTTAATGTTCCCTGATGATTTTTAGAGGTTAAGTATAATTTTTAGGAATTTGTGGAGTACCCTAAGACACCTTAAGATTTCGGCCAACATGAAAGAAGCAAAACCAAGACCCCTAGGATTTAGGGTTTCGGCCACCATGATTTTAAAGTCTATAATCATGCCAAAAATCTTTATAATATTATTTAATGTTCCCTTATGATGTTTAGAGGTTAAGTATAATTTCTGGGAATTTTTGGAGTACCCTAGGACACCCTAGGGTTTCGGCCAACATGAGAGAAACAAATCAACACCCTAGAGACCCTATGGGTTTCGGCC
Organism: Boesenbergia rotunda; assembly: GCA_024364735.1. NCBI lineage: Eukaryota > Viridiplantae > Streptophyta > Magnoliopsida > Zingiberales > Zingiberaceae > Boesenbergia > Boesenbergia rotunda. The sequence goes on along the minus strand of JAGFNQ010000601.1, from coordinate 283,793 downwards.
ACCATGGTTTAGGGTTCAAAAATGATGCTAAAAATCTTGATAATGTTGTATAATGTTCTCTTATGAGGTTTAGGAATTAAATATAATTTTTAGGAATTTTTGGGGCACCCTAGGATACCCTAGGGTTTCGGCCAACAACAAGACCTCATGGGTGGAGTTGGGTCTAAAACCCCAAGCATGTGTTTGATGTATTAACATGATATAAGAGAGATGGAGGGTGTTTATGTGAATGTTTCACATAGCTTTGAGACCCTATAGGTTTCGGCCAAGTACCCTAATAGGGTGGCAAGTTAGGACTTATTTCAAGTAAGGGCCCCAATGGCCCTATGGTAAGGTATGATTGATGTTTAAGCAATTGATTTGGGGTTTTAATGGAATTTTTCCATACCCCCATGGCCTTGAAGTTTCGGTCGAGAGCAAGTTTAGGGTTAAAGGATTAGGGTTGGGCTTAAGTAGGGAACCAAAGGGGTTCCTATGGCCTAGTATATGTGTATGAGTTACCAAGATATATGTTTAAGTAAGATGGAAGAAGTTCTATGTTAACCAAACCTATAGTTTGTATATCATGAATTATAGGATAAGTCATAGATGTTTAGACATGTACCATGATTTGTGAATAATATGTAAGTTTGCCATGTCTTATGAATGATGAATGATATGTCATGTTTATGAATGATATGCCATGTTTATGAATGTTTATGAATGATATGCCATGTTTATGAATGATATGCCATGTTTATGAAGGATATGTCATGTTTTATGAATAAGATGTAAGTATGCCATGTTTTATGAATAAGGTTAAAGTACATACCTTTAGGGCATAATGATGATGTTAAGTATGATGAATGAATGATGATGAATGACAAGTATGATGAATGAAAAATGATGCTTATGTCTTTAAGGCATAAATATGCTAAACGGCACGGTCGATGGTTGACGGTACGACGATCGAAAGGACCGGTAAATGGGCCGGTAGACGGGCCGAGCCGTAACAAGTATGCTATGTTAAGTATGCCATGAATGTCTCATGAATAATGAAGCATGTAAAGTATTTTATTTTATGAATGGGCTTGTACCGGACAGAAGTATGGGTCCAAGGGATGGGCACCTTAAGAACGCCCCGGTTCTGGACTACCGACTATGCTGTCCACGGTTCTAGCACTACCGAAGCTGTGCAATAGGGATGGGCACCTTAAGAACGCCTCGGTTCGGGGACTACCGACTATGCTGTCCTTACCCTAGTAGGTCGAGGCTAGCTATCTCGTATTTACTTAGGGATGCGCGCTTATGATGTATGTATGTGGTACAAGCCAGGGCCCCAATGATATGATGAATATGTTTAAGCATTTAAAAGTATGTTTATAAAGATTAAGCATCCTTATATATATATATGCATTTGCCACATGCATCCATCCATGTTATGCATTATGTTATGAAAAGTATGTTTATGAAAGGTATGCTTATGAAGGTATGGTTATGCCAGGATTTATTTATGTTTATGCCATGATGTAATTATGTTTATGCCATGATTTATTTATGTTTATGCCATGATGTAATTATGTTTATGCCATGATTTATTTATGTTTATGCCATGATGTAATTATGTTTATGCCATGATTTATTTATGTTTATGCCATGATGTAATTATGTTTATGCCATGATTCATTTATGTTTATGCCATGATTTAATTATGTTATGCTAAGTTAGAATGCCATGATTTTATTTATGTTTATGCTAAGTTAGAATGCCATGATATTTTGCTAGTTTAGGATACCATGATTTAATTATGTTTATGTTAAGTGAGATTGCCATGATTTTATTTATTTCATGCTAGTTAGGGTGCCATGATTTAATTATGTTTATGCTAAGTTAGAATGTCAGGATCTTATTTATGCCCATGTTAATTTTGAAGCCATGATTTAAGTAGGTTTGTGCTAAGATAGAATGCCATGATTTTATTTAGGTTCATGCTAAGAATGGTTGTGAGGTTATGTTTATTATGTTATGTCTAGGCCAAGTATTATGTCATGCTATGAATGTTTACGATGTTGATGTCTATGTCAAGTATTATGCTATGCCATGAATGTCTTATGGTTATGTTTATGTCATGCTATGAATGTAACGACCTGGAAAATTATCTTAATATTTTCTTAAAATATTGAGCATGTCTAGATAATTTTCCGAGGGGCCCAGAAATAATTATGTAAAATTGGGCCTAGAAATCCATGTTTTCTCATTTAAATTAAGAAAAACTAGGTACTAATGAGCGTTAAATAGGCTCCAAAAATGGGTATTAATTAGGTAAAATTAATATAAATTATGTAAAATTAATATAAATATACAAGAATTTTATTTAGGAATATTGGCATAATTATGGGTGATTTTAGGGGGATTTTCGAAATTTAAGAAATAAAAATAATAAAATAAATGAAATGAAAATAAAATAAAAATAAAGGTGCATGAGCCAAGGATTGAACCTTAGACCTCTTCTACAACCAAGAATGCTTTAACCAACTCACCTAGCAAGGAATTCTTATGAGTAATTGAAGTGGAGGATGGTTAAGAGGTAAAAGGAGGTGAAGGGTCATGGAGAGGCTCTTCATTTGCCTCCTTGATGGGTTATAATGAGAGGAGTTTTGGGAGTTACTTCTTCTCTCAATCAATTGCATTTCCTCTCCTCTTCATTCCTCATTCTTGCCGAGCACCAAAGGGAGGAATTCCTTGGGGAAAACTTCACAAGAGGTCTCATCTCTCAAGATCTAAAGTTTCTACAAGGTGACAAGGACTAGTTGTGGTCAAGAGATACCAAGTCCTCTTCCTTCTCCTCTTTCAAGGTTCGAAAAAAAAATCAAGAAATCTAAAGTAAGACTCCCTCTATAATAGTTATCTATGATTTCCATGATTTTTAGTATGATATATGGGTTAGTTTTTGGATGTGATGTTGAAAGGAAAGAAAAACCAAGGTCCTTAAGTTTATGGATTCCGGCCAGCATGATTTAAAAGCCTATAAATATGCTAAAAATCTTGATAATGTTGTTTAATGATCCCTTATGATGTTTAGTAAGTAGATATAATTTTTGGGAATTTTTGGAGTAACCTAGGACACTCTAGGGATTCGGCCAACAGGGAAGGGACAAAACCAAGGTCCCTATGTTTATGGGTTTCGGCCACTGTGATTTGAATGTCTATAAATATGTTAAAAATCATGATAATGTTATTTTATGTTCTCTTATAATGTGTAGAAGTTAACTATAATTTTTTGTAATTTTTGGAGTAACCTAGGACACTCTAGGGATTCGGCCAACAGGGAAGGGGCAAAACCAAGGTCCCTATGTTTATGGGTTTCAGCCACTATGATTTAAATATCTATAAATACGTTAAAAATCATGATAATATTATTTGATGTTCCCTTATGATGTGTAGAAGTTAAGTATAATTTTTGGGAATTTTTGGAGTACACTAGGACACTCTAGGGATTCGGCCAACAGGGAAGGGACAAAACCAAGGTCCCTATGTTTATGGGTTTCGGCCACCATGATTTAAATGTCTATAAATATGTTAAAAATCATGATAATGTTATTTGATGTTCCCTTATGATTTTTAGAAGTTAAGTATAATTTTTGGGAATTTTTGGAGTACCTAGGACACTCTAGGGTTTCGGCCAACATGAAAGGGACAAACCAAGGTCCCTATGTTTATGGGTTTCGGCCACCATGATTTTAAAGGTCTATAATTATGATAAAAAACATGATAATGTTATTTAATGTTCCCTTATGATGTTTAGAAGTTAAGTATAAATTTTGGGAATTTTTGGAGCACCCTAGAGCCCCATATGGTTCGACCAACCCCAAGGACCCAAGGGTAAGGGTTGAGTCTTTAACTTCAAGCATATGTTTATGTGTTGCCATGATATAAGGATGAAGGATGGTGATTATGTGAATTTTCACATGACCTTGGGACTCCACAAGTTTCAGCTAATAAGGGTTAATAGGATAGAAGTTAAGATTTATTTCAAGTAAGTGTCCCAATGGCCCTATGGTAAGATGTGATTTCTGTCTATGAATGATATGCCATGTTATGAATGATATGCCATGTTTACGAATGATATGCCATGTTTATGAATGATATGCCATGGTTATGCATGATAAGTATCTTATGTTTATGTTCATGATAAGAATGATGCCATGATAAGTATGTTACGTTTATGTTCATGATAAGAATGATGCCATGATAAGTATGTTACGTTTATGTTCATGATAAGAATGATGTCACGAGAAGTATGTTATGTCTATGTTCATGATAAGAAGGATGCCATGATAAATATGTTATGATCATGTTCATGATAAGAATGATGCCATGATAAGTATGCTATGAATGTCTTATGAATGATGAAGCATGCAATGTATTTTACTTTATGAATGGGCTCGTACCGGACCCAAGTATGGGTCCAAGGGATGGGCACCTTAAGAACGCCCCGGTTCTGGACTACCGGAGCTGTCCACGGTTCAGGCACTACCGGAGCTGTGCAATAGGGATGGGCTCCTTGAGAACGCCTCGGTTCGGGGACTACCGACTATGCTGTCCTTACCCTAGTAGGTCGGGGCTCGCTACCTCGCACTTACTAGGGATGCGCGCTATGATGTATGTATGTGGTACAAGCCGGGGACCCCAAATGTTATGATGATTATGTTTAAGCATTTTAAAAGTATGATTTTAAAAGTTAAGCATCCATATGTATATGCATTCCACCCATGCATTCATACATGTTATGCATTATGTTATGATAATGATGTGTTATGCTTATGCTCCATGTTAAAAGATATGTATGAGAATGAATGATCCATGTTATGATTATGGTAAGAAGATGCTCTTATGATATGCTAGAATGTATGCCTATGTTTATGCCATATAGGTTGGTTTATATCTTATGTATATATTTATGCCATGTCTCATGTCATGCTAGGAAAGTTCATTAAGTTATGCTATGCCAAGTATCATGCCATACTTAGAATGTTTACGATGTCTATGCTTGATATGCTCGAAAGTATGCCTATGGTTGATTTACATCTTATGCTTATGTTCATGCCATGTATGATGCCATGCTTAGAATGTTTAATTATGTTTATGCCTATGTTTATACTTTATGCCATGATAAGAATGTTTAATTAGATTTATGCCTATGTTTATGCTTTATGCTATGATAGAAATGTTTATGATGCTTATGTTCCATATGATTATGAATGAATGACGAATGATTTTAGTGAGTAGGAAAGAGTCTTACTAAGCCTGTGTGCTTATAGTCTTTTTCCTTATACCGCAGATTATGCAAGGGGACCATGAGGAAGCAGCAGGAGGGCAAGATTATATATGTGTGATAGTGACTTGGCCCATGAAATCAAACGTTTGCCGTTATGCTAAGAACTTTACTTTTGTTAAGTATATGCTCGATTAGTGACTTATGGAAACTTATGACATGATGTTATGCATGATATGAAATGAATCTCATGATATGATGTTAAGCTTGTTATGACATGATGTTTAAGTATGAAGTCTATATGTCTAGTGTCCATGTCACTATGTTAGAAATGGTAGTAGGGGCATGTAAAGTTTAAGTTATTCCGCTGCAGTATGATGTTACATGCCTTAAGTATGTTAGCGTAACGCCGCTTTAGGAAAAAAAAAATGGGCGTTACAGGTTGGTATCAGAGCAGTTACCATCTCACTACCCACACATCAAGCCCTCTTCCTGCCGCTTCCAAGTAAGTACCTCTTTACATGTCTTATGGTAGGAAGATGTCTTATGATTTTAAGGTATGCCAGTATGAATGATATTTATGATGAAAAGTACGTTACGATATGTAACGATGAATAATACTTTATCTTATTTTAGGAATTAAATATTTAGAATAATATAGGCGTAGAAAAGAAACAATAATTTATGATAGTATGTATAATCTATAATATAGTCACATGTAGAAAATTATCTGATAGCCTACCCACAGGAGATTTTAACACTCTCACCTATGTTAGCGTATAACATTAGTTCCATGATATTAATACTGATATAATTAATGGTATAGGTCATATGGTATAACTTAGGTAGGGACGCATAGGGAAGGGTTCTAATTATATTAACACTTATTATAGGTTATGGATCACTGATATCTTATATATAATATATAAGACTACCTTAAGTTATTTTATGGTAATATAATAAGTAGGATCTCACCTATTCTATAATAATCATACAACTAATATAATTCGTAACTCGGGTTGAGAACTAATATTCGGAAGCATACTATTATTCGGTTTACCCATAATTAAAATAAGTATATAACTATGATATATGCATGTAATTATATCATGGAGTTAATAATGACATTAGCCAATTATATGTCAAAGAGATAATCAGAACTTCGATATATACAGCGTTGCTTCCAATCTAGGACTTGGAGCTGTACTTAGGCAGAGTCGTAAGGTCATTGCTTATGCCTCTAGGCAACTCAAGGGGACATGAGCAGAACTACCCCACTCACGATCAGGAATTGGCTGCGGTGGGTTTCGCTCTTAAAATATGGAGGCATTATCTATATAGAGCGCAGTGTCGAATTTATACAGACCACCAGAGTCTGCGATATTTCTTCACTCAGAAAGACCTGAATATGAGACAACGCCGATGGCTTGAGTTGGTAAAAGACTATGACTGCAAGATCTTCTATCACCTAGGGAAGGCGAACAAGGTGGCCGACGCACTCAGCCGGAAATCAAGTGCCACCGTGATGTCCGTATCTAAATTATCCCGACCACTCGAAAGAGAAATGATGAATTTTGGGGTCGAAGTCATCTCCGGCGGCTTTCCACCATGACAATATCACCCATGCTGTTTGAGAACATAGTGGAAAGACAAGATGGTGATCTGAGTCTTCAGAAAATAAAACAGGAGATCGTAGAAAGAAAGGGCGACGGTTTTCATATCGCCAAAGGGGGAGTACTTTACCTCAGGGATCGTCTATGTATCCCTAAGGATCCGGAGCTTCGGAAGGAGATACTGGCAGAAGCTCACGGAACCCCTTATTCGATGCATCCAAGATCCACCAAGATGTATCAGGATCTGAAAGAGAAGTTTTGGTGGTCGGGTATGAAGAGGGATGTGGCTCAGCATGTTAGTACTTGCATGACTTGCCAGCAAGTAAAGGCGGAACACCAGCGACCCGGAGGAGTTCTGCAGCCACTTGCAATTCCAAAGAAGGAAATGGGGTTCACAACGGATGTCATGGACAGCACCACCCGAGCTATACAGAATATCCGACAATGGATAGAAACTGCTCAGAGCCGGCAGAAGAGTTATGCCGATGTTCGGTGCAGACCACTGGAGTTTAATGTTGGAGATTGGGTGTTTCTGAAAGTGGCTCCTATGAAAGGGGTGACAAGATTCGGGAGGAAAGGAAAGCTAAGTCCGCTTTATGTGGGGCCGTACCTGATTTTGAAAAGAGTTGGTAAGGTGGCATACAAGCTGGAGCTACCTTCAGAGATGTCAGCTATCCATAATGTATTCCATGTGTCCCTGCTTAAAAAGTGTATCCCAAATATGGACCGAGTGATCGAGCCGCAGACAGTGCAAGCACAAGAGGACCTAAGTTATGAGAGCAGACCTATCAAGATTTTAGACAGGGAAGTCAAGAAGCTGAGGAGTAAGGAGGTACCCTTAGTCAAGGTCCTATGGCAAAGTCAACGGTTCGAAGAAGCTACCTGGGAACGCGAGGACGAGATGAGGCGCAAGTACCCGGAGTTATTCTAAGTTCGAGGATGAACTTTCACGAGGTATGGGGGATTGTAACGACCCGGAAAATTCTCTTAATATTTTCTTAAAATATTGAGCATGTCTAGATAATTTTCCGAGGGGCCCAGAAATAATTATGTAAAATTGGGCCTAGAAATCCATGTTTTCTCATTTAAATTAAGAAAAACTAGGTACTAATGAGCGTTAAATAGGCTCCAAAAATGGGTATTAATTAGGTAAAATTAATATAAATTAGGTAAAATTAATATAAATATAAAAGAATTTTATTTAGGAATATTGGCATAATTATGGGTGATTTTAGGGGGATTTTCGGAATTTAAGAAATAAAAATAATAAAATAAATGAAATGAAAATAAAATAAAAATAAAGGTGCATGAGCCAAGGATTGAACCTTAGACCTCTTGTACAACCAAGAATGCTTTAACCAACTCACCTAGCAAGGAATTCTTATGAGTAATTGAAGTGGAGGATAGTTAAGAGGTAAAAGGAGGTGAAGGGTCATGGAGAGGTTCTTCATTTGCATCCTTGATGGGTTATAATGAGAGGAGTTTTGAGAGTTACTTCTTCTCTCAATCAATTGCATTTCCTCTCCTCTTCATTCCTCATTCTGCCGAGCACCAAAGGGAGGAATTCCTTGGGGAAAACTTCACAAGAGGTCTCATCTCTCAAGATCTAAAGTTCCTACAAGGTGACAAGGACTAGTTGTGGTCAAGAGATACCAAGTCCTCTTCCTTCTCCTCTTTCAAGGTTCGAAAAAAAATCAAGAAATCTAAAGTAAGACTCCCTCACCTGTGGTATAATAGTTATCTATGATTTCCATGATTTTTAGTATGATATATGGGTTAGTTTTTGGATGTGATGTTGAAAGGAAAGAAAAACCAGGGTCCTTAAGTTTATGGATTTCGGCCAGCATGATTTAAAAGCCTATAAATATGCTAAAAATCTTGATAATGTTGTTTAATATTCCCTTATGATGTTTAGTAAGTAGATATAATTTTTGCGAATTTTTGGAGTACCCTAGGACACTCTAGGGATTAGGCCAACAGGGAAGGGACAAAACCAAGGTCCCTATGTTTATGGGTTTCGGCCACTATGATTTAAATGTCTATAAATATGTTACAAATCATGATAATGTTATTTTATGTTCCCTTATGATGTGTAGAATTTAAGTATAATTTTTTGGAATTTTTGGAGGACCCTAGGACACTCTAGGGATTCGGCCAATAGGGAAGGGGCAAAACCAAGGTCCCTATGTTTGTGGGTTTCGGCCACTATGATTTAAATGTCTATAAATATGTTAAAAATCATGATAATGTTATTTGATGTTCCCTTATGATGTGTAGAAGTTAAGTATAATTTTTGGGAATTTTTGGAGTATCCTAGGACACTCTAGAGATTCGGCCAACAGGGAAGGAACAAAACCAAGGTCTCTATGTTTATGGGTTTCGGCCACCATGATTTAAATGTCTATAAATATGTTAAAAATCATGATAATGTTATTTGATGTTCCCTTATGATTTTTAGAAGTTAAGTATATTTTTTGGGAATTTTTGGAGTACCCTAGGACACTCTAGGGTTTCGGCCAACATGAAAGGGACAAACCAAGGTCCCTATGTTTATGGGTTTCGGCCACCATGATTTTAAAGGTCTATAATTATGCTAAAAATCATGATAATGTTATTTAATGTTCCCTTATGATGTTTAGAAGTTAAGTATAAATTTTGGGAATTTTTGGAGCACCCTAGAGGCCCATATGGTTCGGCCAACCCCAAGGACCCAAGGGTAAGGGTTGAGTCTTTAACTTCAAGCATATGTTTATGTGGTGCCATGATATAAGGATGAAGGATGGTGATTATGTGAATTTTCACATGGCCTTGGGACTCCACAAGTTTCGGCCAATAAGGGTTAATAGGATAGATGTTAAGATTTATTTCAAGTAAGGGTCCCAATGGCCCTATGGTAAGATGTGATTTCTGTCTATGAATGATATGCCATGTTATGAATGATATGCCATGTTTACGAATGATATGCCATGTTTACTAATGATATGCCATGGTTATGCATGATAAGTATCTTATGTTTATGTTCATGATAAGAATGATGCCATGATAAGTATGTTAGTTTATGTTCATGATAAGAATGATGCCATGATAAGTATGTTACGTTTATGTTCATGATAAGAATGATGTCACGACAAGTATGTTATGTCTATGTTCATGATAAGAAGGATGCCATGATAAATATGTTATGATCATGTTCATGATAAGAATGATGCCATGATAAGTATGCCATGAATGTCTTATGAATGATGAAGCATGCAATGTATTTTACTTTATGAATGGGCTTGTACCGGACCCAAGTATGGGTCCAAGGGATGGGCACCTTAAGAATGCCCCGGTTCTGGACTACCGGAGCTGTCCACGGTTCTGCACTACCGGAGCTGTGCAACAGGGATGGGCTCCTTGAGAACGCCTCGGTTCGGGGACTACCGACTATGCTGTCCTTACCCTAGTAGGTCGGGGCTCGCTACCTCGGACTTACTAGGGATGCGCGCTATGATGTATGTATGTGATACAAGCCGGAGACCCCAAATGTTATGATGATTATGTTTAAGCATTTTAAAAGTATGATTTTAAAAGTTAAGCATCCATATATATATGCATTCCACCCATGCATTCATACATGTTATGCATTATGTTATGATAATGATGTGTTATGCTTATGCTCCATGTTAAAAGATATGTATGACAATGAATGATCCATGTTATGATTATGGTAAGAAGATGCTCTTATGATATGCTATAATGTATGCCTATGTTTATGCCATATAGGTTGGTTTATATCTTATGTTTATATTTATGCCATGTCTCATGCCATGCTAGGAAAGTTCATTAAGTTATGCTATGCCAAGTATCATGCCATGCTTAGAATGTTTACGATGTCTATGCTTGATATGCTCGAAAGTATGCCTATGGTTGATTTACATCTTATGCTTATGTTCATGCCATGTATGATGCCATGCTTAGAATGTTTAATTATGTTTATGCCTATGTTTATACTTTATGTCATGATAAGAATGTTTAATTAGATTTATGCCTATGTTTATGCTTTATGCTATGATAGAAATGTTTATGATGCTTATGTTCCATATGATTATGAATGAATGACGAATGATTTTAGTGAGTAGGAAAGAGTCTTACTAAGCCTGTGTGCTTATAGTCTTTTTCCTTATACCGCAGATTATGCAAGGGGACCATGAGGAAGCAGCAGGAGGGCAAGATTATATGTGTGTGATAGTGACTTGGCCCATGAAATCAAACGTTTGCCGTTATGCTAAGAACTTTACTTTTGTTAAGTATATGCTCGATTAGTGACTTATGGAAACTTATGACATGATGTTATGCATGATATGAAATGAATCTCATGATATGATGTTAAGCTTGTTATGACATGATATTTAAGTATGAAGTCTATATGTCTAGTGTCCATGTCACTATGTTAGAAATGGTAGTAGGGGCATGTAAAGTTTAAGTTATTCCGCTGCAGTATGATGTTACATGCCATAAGTATGTTAGCGTAACGCCGCTTTAGGAAAAAAAAAAGCGGGCGTTACAATGAATGTGATGAAGCTATGGCTATGTCATGATGAAAGTATGCTATGTGATGATAAGGCTTATGTTCTAAGTAAAGCACTAAGTATGCTAATGTTTCATATGCTCATGATAATTGATGAATGGTTTTAGTGAGTAGGAAAGAGTCTTACTAAGCCTGTGTGCTTATAGTCTTATTTTCTTTATACCGCAGATCACGCAAGGGGACAGTAAGGAAGCAGCAGGAGGGCGTCAAAGAATGTGTGTGATAGTGACTTGGCCAAGAGACCATATGTTTGCTGGTCTTATGATAGAACTTTACCTTTACTATTATGTACTTGAATATGACTCTATGACATGATGCTAAGTATGACATGATGCTAAAATATGACATGATGCTAAGTATGATATGATGCTAAGTATAAAGTTAATACGTCAAGTTCCCATGTTATGATGCTAGGAATGGTAGTAAGTGCATGTAGGTGTAAGTTTAAAGGTTTCCGCTGCATTATGATGTCTACATGCCCTAAGTATGTATGATAACGTAACGCCGCTTTATGAAAAAAAAAAAGTGGGCGTTACAAAAATCTTATCAATATAGCATAATGCATAACATGAATGGATGCATGAGTGGAATGCATATACATAAGGGATGCTTAACTTTTAAAACATACTTTTAAATGCTTAAACATAATCATCATACATCATTTGGGGTCCCCGGCTTGTACCACATACATACATCATAGCGCGCATACCTAGCAAGTCCGAGGTCACGAGCCCCAACCTACTAGGGTAAGGACAGCATAGTCGGTAGTCCCCAAACCGAGGCGTTCTTAAGGTGCCCATCCCTATTACCCAGCTTCGGTAGGGCCAGAACCGTGGACAGCTTCGGTAGTCCAAAACCGGGGCGTTCTTAAGGTGCCCATCCCTTGGACCCATACTTCGGTCCGGTACAAGCCCATACATAAAGTAAAATACTTTTCATGTGTCATCATTCATCATTCATTCATAGCATACTTAACATAGCATAACTTGTTACGGCTCGGCCCGTCTACCGTCCCATTTACCGGTCCTCTCGACCGTCGTACCGTCAACCATCGACCGTGCCGTTTAGCATATTTATGCCTTAAAGACATAAGCATCATCTTTCATTCATCATACTTGTCGTTCATCATCATTCATTCATCATACTTGTCATTCATCATACTTAACATCATAGCTGTGCCTTAAAAGGCATGTACTTTAACTTCATTCATAAGACATGGCATACATACATCTTATTCATAAATCATGGCATACATATGTATCATTCATAAGACATAGCATGTATCATTCTTATCATGAACATAAACATAACATACTTAACATGGCATCATTTTCATTCTTAAACATGGCATCATTTTCATTCTTAAACATGGCATCATCCTCATTCTTAAACATAAACATAACATACTTAACATGACATCATTCATATCATGAACCTAACATATCATAGCATCATTTTTATCGTGATCATAACCCTATCATTCTTATCATGGCATCATTCATATCCTGAACATAAACTTATCATACTTATCATGGCAACACATAAACATATACTTGAAGTTAAAGGCTCAACCCTAACCCTTAGGTCCTTGAGGTTGGCCGAAACATATGGGGTCTCTAGGGTACCCCAAAAATTCCCAAAAATTGTATTAAACCTCTAGACATTATGAGAGTGCATTAAACATCATGATTGGGATTTTTATCATCATTTTAGACCCTTAAACATGACGGCCGAAACCCTAGGGTGTCCTAGGGTGCTTGCTTAGGTTCCTTCATGTTGGCCGAAACCCTAGGGTATCCTAGGGTAGTCAAAAAATTCCCAAAAATTATACTTAACCTATAAACATCATAAGGGAACATTAAATAACATTATCAAGATTTTTGGCATAATTATAGACCTGTAAATCATGATGGCCGAAACCCTTAAACTTAGGGTTCCTAGTTTTGTTTCTTTCATGTTGGCCGAAACCCTAGGGTGTCCTAGGGTACTCCAAAAATCCCCAAAAATTATACTTAACATCTACACATCATAAGGGAATATTAAATAACATTATCATGATTTTTGGCATAATTATAGACCTGTAAATCATGGTGGCCGAAACCCTTAAACTTAAGGTTCTTAGTTTTGTTTCTTTCATGTTGGCCGAAACCCTAGGGTGTCCTAGGGTACTCCAAAAATTCCCAAAAATTATACTTAACCTCTACACATCATAAGGGAACATTAAATAGCATTATACAGATTTTTAGCATATTTATAGACCTAGAAATCATGGTGGCTGAAACCCTTAAGCATGAGGGTCTTGGTTTTCTTTCCTTTCAACATCAAATTCGAAAACTAACCAATATATCATGATAAAAATCATGGAAATCATAGGGAACTATTATACCACAGGTGAGGGAGTCTTACCTTGGGATTTTTCGAACCTTGGAAGAGAAGAAAATGGTAAGATCTTTGGACCCTTGAACACCCTTGTCCTTGTATCCTTGGAAGAGACTTTAGATCTAGGAGATGGGACATTGGTGGAAGCTTTTCCAAGGGGAAAACCCTCTTCTTGGTGCTCGACAAGAATGAGGGGTGGAAGAGTTTTCAAAATGCAAGTAATGGGAAGAAGAGGTAACTCCCAAAACCCCCCTTTAATAGCCCATTAAGGAGGCAAATGAAGAGCCTCTCCATGACTCTTCATCTTCTTCTTAATCTTAACTTATATCCACTTCATTTCCTCATAGAAATCCCTTGCTAGGTGAGTTGGTTAATGCTTACATGGTTGTACAAGAGGTCCAAGGTTCAATCCTTGGCTCATGCACCTTTATTTTTATTTTATTTTTATTTCATTTATTTTATTATTTCTATTTCCTAAATTCCGAAAATCCCCCTAAAATCACCCATAATTATGCCAAATTCCTAAATAAAATTCTTTTATATTTGTATTAATTTTACCTAATTTATATTAATTTTACCTAATTAATACCCATTTTTGGAGCCCATTTAAAGCTCATTGGTACTTAGTTTTCTCAATTTAAATGAGAAAACATGGATTTTCTAGGCCTAAGTTCTCCTTAATATTTCTAGGTCCCTTGGAAAATTATTTAAACATGCTTAATATTTTAAGAAAATATTAAGAGAATTTTCCGGGTCGTTACACTGATCATGTCTGCAATACTCTGCAGGGGTTCTAGGAAACCCGACGGTTGGCGTATGAAGAAATCATGGTCTACATGGGCAATGCTACAAGAGTAGCAGCAGTAGCAGTGGGAATCTTTTATTTATCTTTTGAGAGAAATAAAGTGTTAGTTCTAAGAGATTGATTTTATGTAACTTCATTTAGAAAAAATTTAATTTCAATTTCTAAGTTATTTAATGATGGATATTCTATTACTTTTGATAATAAAGTTGTTATTAAGAGAAACAAAGAGATTATCTGTTCGGGTACATTGGTTGGCAATCTGTATACTCTAGAACCAAAACCTCCCACGATGCACACTGAAGTAAATAGCTCATCTTCTAACTTAAATAAGAGAAAAGAACCTTCTAAGATGAATCAGACATATCTTTGGCACCTTAGGCTTGGTCATAGTAACCATAGTAGGATTCAGAGGTTGATAACCGATGGGCCCTTGGGCTCATTGGTGGTGGAAGATCTCCATGTTGGGACCGGGTGCATGTTGACATGGATATGGGTTCGTAATTAAAAATAATAATTACGTGCAGCGGAAGAATTAGCATAAATAATTTCTCAAATTATTTTAACCACGTATCTAGCATGCAACCTTATGATGTGTAGACAAGATCATAAATTAAAATTTTACAGAAAGTAAACTAATTTACTCAATACCTCGCGTAACTCGAAGTAAGGGACGAGATCCAACAGTAGCGTCCCTTGGAAGCTCCGCCTCTATTCGCGTCCACGCCGAGTTCTCTTCGGGATGACTTCGCAAAGCCACGAGTTTCGTGCCGACAAGAACTACTAGATTCTCCAAAGGCACGACTAGAATATCAAGAGAGAGAGATGGAAAGCTAACCACCAAACGGAATCAAGATTCCGGGAGGAAGGAAGGAGTCGCGACCCACTTCTTCTTCTTCTTCAGCGCCTTCTTGGTGGAGTTGGCTCACGGCAACCCTAAGAGGGATCTCTAGGGCCGGCGCCCACTTGGGGAGGGAGAGGGAGAGAAGGAGAGGAAGAGAGGCTAGGCAAGAATCCTTGATCTCTTGAATTAATTTCCAAGCCTTGCCTTGGTGCCTTTATATAGTAGCCTCTTTATTGCCAAGTCTACTTTTAACGGAATTAGTTTTCATAAGAAATTTGTCTTATAAATTTTTTTATGAATTATTCCTTTATGCCAAGTTTTTATTATAACTTAATTTATAAGAAAAACAACCATGTCTCCCCTATTATTATGGAATAAATTTACACAAGAAATTTATTATATAAATCTTTCTTATCATGGAAAATCAATTCATAATTGATTTTATAAAATAAAATAAACCAATCCAAGGTTTATTTTAATTTCCATGAAAATAAATTTCTTTATATAAATTTATTTATCCATAATTTTATAAAACAAATCGCGCTTGATTTATTTTATAATTTAAACCAAATAAATTGGTTTCCCTCCTTTTGTGGCCGGCCAAACCAAAGAGGGTGGGGACCCTCATTGGCCGGCCAAACCAAGCCGCCTCCTCGCGAATTATACTCATTTAATTCGTCCAATAAGCCTTCAAAAGACTTAGCCATTTTAAGCTTCCGATGCGCCTCTGATAAATTCATATTCGACTTATTTCTCTTGATTGAAAAATCCAATTTTCAACTCGTTTTAAATCCCTCGGATTACTCGTAGTGTGTGTGACTAAATAGGCTTTCGATTTATGTTGGCCGTCTATAATTCATCAATTATAGAACGATCATGAGTGGCACCTAGTAGTACATCATGATCCCCAATTAATCGAAAGATCAACGGTTGACCTCAGAAATTATTCTGAAACCCTTCAGCAGCTCTAATGAATCGTGCCTCATTCCCTTCACCATCTTATACCCACTTGGTTCAGGACATGATCTGTGTGTGTCAGTCCCCACTAGGCTGACTACGTCACACCTAGCCCAAGTAACGTTCTCTCGTCCTTTGGATTCTAATTAGTCTCATGTATTTAAGAGACTCATACTCTGAACATGTCATGCTCTGGCCAGAGGCTTTGAGTAACAATCCGACGATAGGCCTTGGGTATACATCTCCTCGCAAGGAGTGGTGAATCCTTTGTAGGCTGTTCAAACATCTTCGGGCACTTCGGCTTATACCCAATCATCCTGGGTCCACACCTCCTTGGAGATGCTTGCTTAAGATGTTAAAGTATAAGTCTCCATGACCAAGATGACTTGGACACCGCAAGTCAAAGGAACATCGCACTTAAGCTGCAGTAAGAACTTCACTGACATGTCTATATGTAGACTACCATGTGAAGTTTTACAGCCAGTCACTCCAATGAACTAGTTCCCTTAACTAGCATTCATGTTTATCTCCGGACATCCCAATGTCACCAGCTAGTGAGAATCAGCTAATTAGAGAATAACCCATGCTAGTCTCAACAGAATTGATAGTGTCCGTATTTATCAATTCATCGACTAGGGATATTTTCAATACTTCACAATTGCACATGTAGAGATAATCACTAGTTGTGAATCCATCACAAATTCTCTCATGCTGTGAATTGTATTGCGGACATTCAGTAAATGAGTTTAAGATCCCAATCAAATACACAAACATGTATACTCAAATAATGAATTTTCATTTATTAAAATAAATGTTTACAATCATAAGGCGATTGCCTTAGGACACTTCTCTCATATTACTAACAAACTCCCACTTGGCCTAATGCCAATCGCTACGGAATCCAATACCACAGGCTCTAACATGACCCTCAAACTTACTTTGAGTCAAGGCCTTAGTTAAAGGATCCGCTAAATTCCTTTCAGTGGGAATTTTCTCAATTTGTATATCATTCCTACTTATAATCTCTCTGATCAGATGATAGCGGCGAAGCACATGTTTGGATCGCTGATGAGACCTTGGTTCCTTTGCTTGTGCAATAGCTCCATTGTTGTCGCAGTAAACTGACACTGCTTCATCAATGGTTGGAAGCACACCAAGTGTAACACCCCAAAAATTTGTCAATGTAAAATCATGACAATGTATGAAAATGGTTATAATGAAATGATATAAATTTCATGCAATCACATGCTATGAAATGTCATAAATGCATGAAATATTATATTCATGAAATATAATTATCATGAAATGTTATGTGAATAATATTTATAAAATATTATGTAAATAATGTTATGAATTCAGGAAAAATATTAGAAAATATTATGAATTCATAAACATGAAATATTATGAAATTTCATGATGGGCTTGGCTTAAAGGGCTTTGATATGGATTAGTGCAAAAGGTGATAAAAAGGAGAGAGCAAGGATTGAACCTTGAACCTCCTAGTTGCACTCTCCATGTCTTAACCACTACACCAAGCATTGTTCTTGTTGAGAGAATAAGAAACATGCTTGTTAAGTGTGTAAGAGTGAAGAGACATGTCTTTTCATGAGAGAAGTATAAATAAGGGAGTTGGGATAACTTCCTCTTTTTTTTATCTTCTTCCTCACTCTCCCAAAACCGAAACCCCATTGCCCTCTTCCTTGCATTTTCGAAATTTCCAACCTTAGGATTCTAAACCTAAGGCAATTTCAAGAAGGAAAGTTTAAGAGCCATTACTCCCTACCAAGACCAAGGAATACTAGAGAGAAGTTTTGGAAGAAAAGGATCTTCGCATACCCTCCAAGTGTAGGGTACCCTACGATTTAAAGAAGGTTAAATTCCAGCGCTAGGATGTAAGTATCCTCTCGCCTGTGGCATAATTGTTATTGAAAGTATGTTTGTTTCATTCTTTTGAAAATTCACAAGAACTTCCCTAGTGGAAGTTTCGGCCAACTCTTGTAAGGGGTCCAAGAGAAGGTTTTTGATCCAACTTTGATGCATGGGAAGACCTTAAGACTTAGGGTATACATGTAGATGGATTTTCTTCATGGTGTCAAGAACAAAACCTAGGGTTTTGTCCTTTAATGGGTTTCGGCCACACCCTAAAGGATGTGCTTGGCAAATTTTCATTACATGAAAATAACCCTTAAGACCTAGGGTATACTCATATGTGATGTTTCCAAATTTTTGGAAGGACAAAATTAGGGTTTGGTACCCTACAAGGTTTCGGCCAGACCCTTGTAAATTAGGGTTAGTGGATGCTAACCCCACTTGGAGGATTAAACCATGTTTAAATTGTTACATGAAATGTACTTGAGGTGTTTGTAGAAATGCTTGAATGAATGCTTGCTTGGAAAACCAAATCCCCTTACTTGTATGTTTCGGCCAACCTTAATTCTAGGGTTGGGAAGTACCTAATGAGATCATGAAGCATGCTACTACATATGTGATGTGTGTATAATTTATGTGACCTATCTTGTTAGGTATAAAAGCATGCCTTATAGCCCATGGGGCACTCTTATGACATGAACATGATGTGGTTGATAATATGCATAAAAAGGATACTCTATTGAAACTGAGATCAAGAGCACCCGAATGCGTGGTCTGTCCCTAGGGGATCAAGAGCACCCGAATGCGTGGTGTGTCCCTTTGAGAAGTGATAAGGAGTACCTTTAGGCATATACATATATGAGTAATTGCATGATAAATTACTTTACTTTGGAAAGTTATGTACCCGACTCGGAAGGGGGTCGTTAAACAAATCCAATGAGCATGTTAAGGTCATGGCATTGGTAGGATGGAAGGGTCCTGCTCTAATTAGATTGGTGGCTCGCTACCCCAATTTATTAGGGAACGCGCATGATGTGGTACTACAACTGGGCCCTGGATGATGATATGATATTTTGAAGTACTTACCATTATGGAACCTTTTTGAAAAGCATACTTTTCCCATCATGTGATAATATTGTTCCGTAAAGTACTTAGAGATAAATTGATGTGATGTTTATGATGCTTGATGAGATGCTTATGATGCTTAATCTTGTTCTATCTTGATTACTGAGTACATGATATGATGTATCGATATGGATTTTTGCGAGTAGGCCCGGATTCTTACTAAGCATGTTTTGCTTACTAGTTCATGTTGTTTTCTTATGCTGCAGATAGCGGTAAGAAATACTTGAATTAAAGGAAGAGGCAGAGGGAAGGCTAGAGGATGTGTGTGGTGATGGCTCGGGAAAGGATGAAAGATTCTATCTACCTTAGTTTGTCTAGAATCTAACTGCTTCCGATAAAAGATTGAAATTGTATTACTATACTCTGAATATATGATGATTGTGACTACTCTACTGTTAGAGATATGGAACCTAAGTCATGTTAGATAATACTATTATCAATGTCTAATTCCTATAGTATGCATGCTCCGTAAAATGCTAGATGTTTACTATTTTCGGTTGCTTATGAATGCTTCTTTTGTATATGCTTCTTTTGCATGTATCTAAGACTAGATAACTCTTGCTATGTTCTTACTTGAGATTTCATGCTATAGTGTGTTAAATGATTTTCATATTAGGTTGTAAATGCATGTAGATATAAAAGAAATGAAAAACCTTGCTTGGTAAATTAGTTTTCAATAAGCATGCTTATTACTAGTTCATGTATTGTAACTGTTTTGTTTGGATATACATGTTTAACATGATTGGATGATATGAATGTATGGACCCGTAACCCCGCCTTTAGGGTAGATATGAGGTCGGGCGTTACAAGTTGGTATCAGAGCAGATTTCCCCTCCATCACACACACATCAAGCTTCCTCCTGCCGCTTCCAAGTAAGAAATCCTAACTCGCTTATTTTATACATGTACAGTACAACTATATGGGATGATTTATGCTTGCATAAAATGGAGATGATAATACTTGCATAACAAGTGAAGATAGAATTAATGTTTATGTAGTCATTTAGCACCTGTATGATAGGCAATGACTAGAAATTGTAAGATATGTGAACGTATATGCATTTATTCATAATCTAGAATTTGGGGTAAGAGAGTGGTTACATATAGTAATCACTAGGGTAGACTACACCGATTCGGTGTGAGTTTTCCTCTGTATATATTTGCGAATTGAGAAAGGAATGGTTTTGTACTAACCATGTCATTTTTTCCAATTCCAGATGTTGCATGAGGACTACCCTGAGAGATGCCGCGAGCTGCTGGAGCAGATAGAGGCAGTTAGGTATTGGCCGACTCGGGGAATTCAAGGCACCATAGGATGTTTGGATCGGCTCTTCTGGAAACTGGAGCGGGAAGGGTTTCCAGCCACGGACGATCATAGGATTGGAGCTTTACTCCGTTCCCTGCCCAACCGGGCCAGAGTGGTGGCGCATCAGATCTGGGGACAGCACAGATGCTGTATGCCCTATATGGAGTTGTGCAGGCAGCTCCTCCGCCATGAGTTCCCAGCGGATCTGGGAGACTCAGAGGAGGACCCCGAGCCGTCCGAGGAGGACTCCGAGCCATCCGAGGGGGACTCCGAGCCGTCTGAGGAGGACCCTGAGCCGGTTGAGGAGGATCCCGAGCCCTTGGAGGAGGATCCCGAGCCCTTTGAGGAGGATCCTGAGCCCGTCGAGGAGGATCCTGAGCCCGTCGAGGAGGATCCCGAGGCCTTCGAGGAGGACCCCGAGCCCTTTGAGGAGGACCCCGAGCCGTTCGAGGAGGACCCCGAGCCCTTCGGGGAAGACCCCGAACTCTTCGAGGAGGATCCAGAGCTGCTGGGGATGTTCGAGGAAGACCTCGAAGCGGACGAGGAGATTTTCGAGATTGAAGATGAGGACCCGATGGGGACAGTTGAGGATCCTGAGGCGGGCCAGAGGGTGATGAGTGAGGAGATAGTAGGTGTCGCTATGTTATTCTTTATGTTGGGCATCACGGCAGCCCGTCTCGCTCACTGAGTGGACTAGTTGTATGTGAACTTATAAGAATGAATAAAATAAATTTTGGTTGGTATAATAAATAAAATCTCATTTATCCGATATTGATTATGCGACACAGAAGGACGGGTCGATGCGTATGTGTATCGACTATCGGGCATTAAACAATGTGACCATAAAGAACAGGTACCCTCTACCCAGGATAGATGACCTGTTCGATCAGTTAAAGGGAGCTACGGTTTTCTCTAAGATTGATCTGAGGTCTGGTTATCACCAAGCCCGGGTGAAAAATAAGGATACACCCAAAACTGCTTTCCGGACGAGATACGGACATTATGAGTTCGTAGTGATGCCGTTTGGAGTCACTAATGCTCCGGCAATATTCATGGACCTTATGAATCAGATTTTCTCGGCATTTCTCGACAGATTTGTGATCGTCTTCATCGACGACATCCTTATTTATTCGAGGACTTCCGAAGAGCATGCAGAGCACCTGAGTATAGTATTACAGATTCTGCAGAAAGAACAACTGTATGCTAAATTTTCGAAATGTGAGTTCTGGCTGAATCAAGTGTCATTCTTGGGACATATTATCTCCAAGGACGGAGTGATGGTCGACCCAATTAAAATTGAGGCCGTAAGTAATTGGTCCAGACCCAAGAATGCCAGTGAGGTCAGAAGTTTTCTGGGGTTAGCAGGCTATTACAGAAAATTCGTAGAGAATTTCTCTCGGATTGCAGCTCCTATGACAGCTCTGACAAAGAAAGATAAGAAATATACCTGGACCGAGGAATGTGAGAAGAGTTTCTCTGAACTGAAAAGGAGACTGACTAGTGCTCCTATATTGACTCTTCCCGAAAATGATACGGGTTTCGATATGTACAGCGACGCATCCAAACTTGGACTCGGAGCTGTACTTATGCAAAATGGGAAGGTAATTGCCTATGCCTCTAGGCAACTGAAGGAACATGAGAAGAATTATCCTACCCATGATTTGGAATTAGCAGCGGTGGTCTTTGCGCTGAAAACATGGAGGCATTATTTATATGGCACTCAGTGCAAGGTCTTTACTGACCACCAGAGTCTGCGGTATTTCTTCACCCAGAAAGACCTGAATATGCGACAACGCCGATGGCTCGAGTTGGTCAAGGACTACGACTGTGAGATCTTGTACCATCCGGGAAAAGCCAACAAGGTAGCAGATGCTCTCAGTAGAAAATCATGTGCTGCATTGTTGTCTTTATCAGCTTTGTCACGACCCTTAGGGGAGGAAATTATGGATTTCGGAATCGAGATTATATCGGGACAGCTTTCTACCCTACAGATTGCACCGACATTATTTGATGGTATTCTGGAGAAGCAGAATCTTGATCCGAGTCTTCAGAGAATCAAGCAAGAGATTCTCGAGGGCAAGGACGAGGGATTCCGAATTTCTGAGAGCGGAGTCTTATATTTCCGGGATCGATTATGCGTTCCCGACGACTCCAACTTACGGACAAGGATACTCGAAGAAGCTCACGGAACACCTTATGCGATGCATCCTAGGTCTACCAAGATGTACCAAGATCTGAGGGGCAAATTTTGGTGGTCCGGCATGAAGAAAGATGTAGCCCACTATATTAGCATGTGTTTGATCTGCCAGAGGGTCAAAGCAGAACACCAGAGACCTGGGGGAGTTTTGCAACCCCTGTCTATCCCTGAGTGGAAATGGGAAGACATCTCCATGGATTTCATCTCTGGGCTACCTAGAACGACGAATGGACATGATGGCATATGGGTTATAGTGGACCGACTGACCAAGTCCGCGCATTTTCTGGCTATCAGGATGACTTATTCAGTTGAGTAGCTGGCGCAACTGTACGTCAAGGAAATTATCCGAATACACGGAGTTCCCAAGACCATTATCTCTGATAGGGATGGTCGATTTACTTCGGATTTTTGGGTGCACGTGCAGAAGGCCCTTGGCACGAAGCTGAAGTTCAGTACAGCCTTTCACCCTCAGACTAACGGGCAGACTGAACGAGTAAACCAGATACTAGAAGATATGTTACGAGCTTGCGTCTTGGACTTCAAGGGAAGCTGGTGTCGATACCTGAGCCTGGCAGAGTTTGCTTATAACAACAGTTATCAGGCTACTATTGGGATGGCACCGTACGAGGCACTATACGGCCGAAAATGCAGATCTCCTTTATGCTGGCATGAGAGTGGTGAAAAGAGGGAGATGGGACTCCAGACTGATATTATTGATGAGACCACTCAGGCCATAAAGAATATCCGCCAGAGGATAGAGACTGCTCAGAGTCGGCAAAAGAGCTACGCTGATAAGCGACGCAGACCGCTTGAGTTCGAGGTTGGAGATTTGGTATTTTTGAAGGTAGCCCCTATGAAAGGGGTGATGAGATTTGGAAAGAAGGGAAAACTAAGTCCACGATACGTGGGACCCTACCAGATTTTGAGACGAGTAGGCAAAGTGGCCTATGAACTGGAGTTACCGCCAGAAATGGCGGCTATCCACAACGTCTTCCATGTGTCGATGCTCAAGAAGTGTATCCCTGATGCGATTCAAATTATAGAACCCCCACCAGTGCAAGAATAGGAGAGCCTTAGTTCTGAACGCCGGCCGATCCAGATCCTCGATCGGGAAGTTAAAAGGCTAAGGAACAAGGAAATAACCTTAGTGAAAGTTCTGTGGCGGAACAAGCAGTTCGAAGAAGCCACCTGGGAACAGGAAGATACGATGCGATCGAAGTATCCGGAACTATTTTAAAGTTCGGGACGAACTTTTTATAAGGTGTGGAGGATTGTAACACCCCAAAAATTTGTCAATGTAAAATCATGACAATGTATGAAAATGGTTATAATGAAATGATATAAATTTCATGCAATCACATGCTATGAAATGTCATAAATGCATGAAATATTATATTCATGAAATATAATTATCATGAAATGTTATGTGAATAATATTTATAAAATATTATGTAAATAATGTTATGAATTCAGGAAAAATATTAGAAAATATTATGAATTCATAAACATGAAATATTATGAAATTTCATGATGGGCTTGGCTTAAAGGGCTTTGATATGGATTAGTGCAAAAGGTGATAAAAAGGAGGGAGCAAGGATTGAACCTTGGACCTCCTAGTTGCACTCTCCATGTCTTAACCACTACACCAAGCATTGTTCTTGTTGAGAGAATAAGAAACATGCTTGTTAAGTGTGTAAGAGTGAAGAGACATGTCTTTTCATGAGAGAAGTATAAATAAGGGAGTTGGGATAACTTCCTCTTTTTTTTATCTTCTTCCTCACTCTCCCAAAACCGAAACCCCATTGCCCTCTTCCTTGCATTTTCGAAATTTCCAACCTTAGGATTCTAAACCTAAGGCAATTTCAAGAAGGAAAGTTTAAGAGCCATTGCTCCTACCAAGACCAAGGAATACTAGAGAGAAGTTGGAAGAAAAGGATCTTCACATACCCTCCAAGTGTAGGGTACCCTACGATTTAAAGAAGGTTAAATTCCAGCGCTAGGATGTAAGTATCCTCTCGCCTGTGGCATAATTGTTATTGAAGTATTTTGTTTCATCCTTTTGAAAATTCACAAGAACTTCCCTAGTGGAAGTTTCGGCCAACTCTTGTAAGGGGTCCAAGAGAAGGTTTTTGATCCAACTTTGATGCATGGGAAGACCTTAAGACTTAGGGTATACATGTAGATGGATTTTCTTCATGGTGTCAAGAAAAAACCTAGGGTTTTGTCCTTTAATGGGTTTCGGCCACACCCTAAGGATGTGCTTGGAAATTTTTCAATACATGAAAACAACCCTTAAGACCTAGGGTATACTCATATGTGATGTTTCCAAATTTTTGGAAGGACAAAATTAGGGTTTGGTACCCTACAAGGTTTCGGCCAACCCTTGTAAATTAGGGTTAGTGGATGCTAACCCCACTTGGAGGTTAAACCATGTTTAAATTGTTACATGAAATGTACTTGAGGTGTTTGTAGAAATGCTTGAATGAATGCTTGCTTGGAAAACCAAATCCCTTACTTGTATGTTTCGGCCAACCTTAATTCTGGGTTGGAAGTACCTAATGAGACATGAAGCATGCTACTACATATGTGATGTGTGTATAATTATGTGACCTATCTTGTTAGGTATAAAAGCATGCCTTATAGCCCATGGGGCACTCTTATGACATGAACATGATGTGGTTGATAATATGCATNTAAATGATTTTCATATAGGTTGTAAATGCATGTAGATATAAAAGAAATGAAAAAACCTGCTTGGTAAATTAGTTTCAATAATTACTAGTTCATGGTATTGTGACTGTTTTGTTTGGATATACATGTTTAACATGATTGGATGATATGAATGTAATGGACCCGTAACCCCGCCTTTAGGGTAGATATAAGGTCGGGCGTTACAAGTTGGTATCAAAGCAGATTTCCCCTCCATCACACACACATCAAGCTTCCTCCTGCCGCTTCCAAGTAAGAAATCCTAAACTCGCTTATTTTATACATGTACAGTACAACTATATGGGATGATTTATGCTTGCATAAAATGGAGATGATAATACTTGCATAAACAAGTGAAGATAGAATTAATGGTTTATGTAGTCATTTAGCACCTGTATGATAGGCAATGGACTAGAAATTGTAAGATATGTGAACGTATATGCATTTATTCATAATCTAGAGTTTGGGGTAAGAGAGTGGTTACATATAGTAATCACTAGGGTAGACTACACCGATTCGGTGTGAGTTTTCCTCTGTATATATTTGCGAATTGAGAAAGGAATGGTTTTGTACTAACCATGTCATTTTTTCCAATTCCAGATGTTGCATGAGGACTACCCTGAGAGATGCCGCGAGCTGCTGGAGCAGATAGAGGCAGTTAGGTATTGGCCGACTCGGGGAATTCAAGGCACCATAGGATGTTTGGATCGGCTCTTCTGGAAACTGGAGCGGGAAGGGTTTCCAGCCACGGACGATCATAGGATTGGAGCTTTACTCCGTTCCCTGCCCAACCGGGCCAGAGTGGTGGCGCATCAGATCTGGGGACAGCACAGATGCTGTATGCCCTATATAGAGTTGTGCAGGCAGCTCCTCCGCCATGAGTTCCCAGCGGATCTGGGAGACTCAGAGGAGGACCCCGAGCCGTCCGAGGAGGACTCCGAGCCGTCCGAGGAGGATCCCGAGCCCTTGGAGGAGGATCCCGAGCCCTTTGAGGAGGATCCTGAGCCCGTCGAGGAGGATCCTGAGCCCGTCGAGGAGGATCCCGAGGCCTTCGAGGAGGACCCCGAGCCCTTTGAGGAGGACCCCGAGCCGTTCGAGGAGGACCCCGAGCCCTTCGGGGAAGACCCCGAACTCTTCGAGGAGGATCCAGAGCTGCTGGGGATGTTCGAGGAAGACCTCGAAGCGGACGAGGAGATTTTCGAGATTGAAGACGAGGACCCGATGGGGACAGTTGAGGATCCTGAGGCGGGCCAAAGGGTGATGAGTGAGGAGATAGTAGGTGTCGCTATGTTATTCTTTATGTTGGGCATCACGGCAGCCCGTCTCGCTCACTGAGTGGACTAGTTGTATGTGAACTTATAAGAATGAATAAAATAAATTTCGGTTGGTATAATAACTAAAATCTCATTTATCCGATATTGATTATGCGACATAGAAGGACGGGTCGATGCGTATGTGTATCGACTATCGGGCATTAAACAATGTGACCATAAAGAACAGGTACCCTCTACCCAGGATAGATGACCTGTTCGATCAGTTAAAGGGAGCTACGGTTTTCTCTAAGATCGATCTGAGGTCTGGTTATCACCAAGTCCGGGTGAAAAATGAGGATATACCCAAAACTGCTTTCCGGACGAGATACGGACATTATGAGTTCGTAGTGATGCCGTTTGGAGTTACTAATGCTCCGGCAATATTCATGGACCTTATGAATCGGATTTTCTCGGCATTTCTCGACAGATTTGTGATCGTCTTCATCGACGACATCCTTATTTATTCGAGGACTTCCGAAGAGCATGCAGAGCACCTGAGTATAGTATTACAGATTCTGCAGAAAGAACAACTGTATGCTAAATTTTCGAAATGTGAGTTCTGGCTGAATCAAGTGTCATTCTTGGGACATATTATCTCCAAGGACGGAGTGATGGTCGACCCAATCAAAATTGAGGCCGTAAGTAACTGGTCCAGACCCAAGAATGCCAGTGAGGTCAGAAGTTTTCTGGGGTTAGCAGGCTATTACAGAAAATTCGTAGAGAATTTCTCTCGGATTGCAGCTCCTATGACAGCTCTGACAAAGAAAGATAAGAAATATACCTGGACCGAGGAATGTGAGAAGAGTTTCTCTGAACTGAAAAGGAGACTGACTAGTGCTCCTATATTGACTCTTCCCGAAAATGATACGGGTTTCGATATGTACAGCGACGCATCCAAACTTGGACTCGGAGCTGTACTTATGCAAAATGGGAAGGTAATTGCCTATGCCTCTAGGCAACTGAAGGAACATGAGAAGAATTATCCTACCCATGATTTGGAATTAGCAGCGGTGGTCTTTGCGCTGAAAACATGGAGGCATTATTTATATGGCACTCAGTGCAAGGTCTTTACTGACCACCAGAGTCTGCGGTATTTCTTCACCCAGAAAGACCTGAATATGCGACAACGCCGATGGCTCGAGTTGGTCAAGGACTACGACTGTGAGATCTTGTACCATCCGGGAAAAGCCAACAAGGTAGCAGATGCTCTCAGTAGAAAATCATGTGCTGCATTGTTGTCTTTATCAGCTTTGTCACGACCCTTAGGGGAGGAAATTATGGATTTCGGAATCGAGATTATATCGGGACAGCTTTCTACCCTACAGATTGCACCGACATTATTTGATGATATTCTGGAGAAGCAGAATCTTGATCCGAGTCTTCAGAGAATCAAGCAAGAGATTCTCGAGGGCAAGGACGAGAGATTCCGGATTTCTGAGAGCGGAGTCTTATATTTCCGGGATCGATTATGCGTTCCCGACGACTCCGACTTACGGACAAGGATACTCGAAGAAGCTCACGGAACACCTTATGCGATGCATCCTGGGTCTACCAAGATGTATCAAGATCTGAGGGGCAAATTTTGGTGGTCCGGCATGAAGAAAGATGTAGCCCACTATATTAGCATGTGTTTGACCTGCCAGAGGGTCAAGGCAGAACACCAGAGGCCTGGAGGAGTTTTGCAACCCCTATCTATCCCCGAGTGGAAATGGGAAGACATCTCCATGGATTTCATCTCTGGGCTACCTAGAACGACGAATGGACATGATGGCATATGGGTTATAGTGGACCGACTGACCAAGTCCGCGCATTTTCTGGCTATCAGGATGACTTATTCAGTTGAGCAGCTGGCGCAACTGTACGTCAAGGAAATTATCCGACTACACGGAGTTCCCAAGACCATTATCTCTGATAGGGATGGTCGATTTACTTCGGATTTTTGGGGACACGTGCAGAAGGCCCTTGGCACGAAGCTGAAGTTCAGTACAGCCTTTCACCCTCAGACTGACGGGCAGACTGAACGAGTAAACCAGATACTAGAAGATATGTTACGAGCTTGCGTCTTGGACTTCAAGGGAAGCTGGTGTCGATACCTGAGCCTGGCAGAGTTTGCTTATAACAACAGTTATCAGGCTACTATTGGGATGGCACCGTACGAGGCACTATACGGCCGAAAATGCAGATCTCCTTTATGCTGGCATGAGAGTGGTGAAAAGAGGGAGATGGGACTCCAGACTGATATTATTGATGAGACCACTCAGGCCATAAAGAATATCCGCCAGAGGATAGAGACTGCTCAGAGTCGGCAAAAGAGCTACGCTGATAAGCGACGCAGACCGCTTGAGTTCGAGGTTGGAGATTTGGTATTTTTGAAGGTAGCCCCTATGAAAGGGGTGATGAGATTTGGAAAGAAGGGAAAACTGAGTCCACGATACGTGGGACCCTACCAGATTTTGAGACGAGTAGGCAAAGTGGCCTATGAACTGGAGTTACCGCCAGAAATGGCGGCTATCCACAACGTCTTCCATGTGTCGATGCTCAAGAAGTGTATCCCTGATGCGATTCAAATTATAGAACCCCCACCAGTGCAAGAACAGGAGAGCCTTAGTTCTGAACGCCGGCCGATCCAGATCCTCGATCGGGAAGTTAAAAGGCTAAGGAACAAGGAAATACCCTTAGTGAAAGTTCTGTGGCGGAACGAGCAGTTCGAAGAAGCCACCTGGGAACAGGAAGATACGATGCGATCAAAGTATCCGGAACTATTTTAAAGTTCGGGACGAACTTTTTATAAGAGATGTAGGATTGTAACACCCCAATTTTTACAATTTGAATACCTGGGGAATTGTTTAAAGTTCGGGACGAACTTTCTATAAGAGAGGGAGGATTGTAACACCCCAAATTTGTCAATGTAAAATCATGACAATGTATGAAAATGATTATAAGGAAATGATATAAATTTCATGCAATCACATGCTATGAAATGTCATAAATGCATGAAATATCATATTCATGAAATATGATTATCATGAAATGTTATGTGAATAATATTTATAAAATATTATGTAAATAATGTTATGAATTCAGGAAAAATATTAGGAAATATTATGAATTCATAAACATGAAATATTATGAAATTTCATGATGGACTTGGCTTAATGGGCTTTGATATGGATTAGTGCAAAAGGTGATAAAAAGGAGGGAGCAAGGATTGAACCTTGAACCTCCTAGTTGCACTCTCCATGTCTTAACCACTACACCAAGCATTGTTCTTGTTGAGAGAATAAGAAACATGCTTGTTAAGTGGGTAAGAGTGAAGAGACATGTCTTTTCATGGGAAAAGTATAAATATGGGAAGTTGGAGTAACTTCCTTTTTCTTCTCTTCTTCTTCTTCCTTCCCCCACCGAAACCACCATTCCCTTCTTCTCTTCTTCCATTTTCGAAAACCCTCATCCAAGGGTTCTAACCCTAGGGCAACTACACGGAGGAAAGCCAAGTGTCCTTGCCTCTACCAAGACCAAGGAACTCTTAGAGAAAAGTTGGAAGAAAAGAGGATCTTCACATACCCTCCAAGTGTAGGGTACCCTACGGTTTAAAGAAATTTCCAGCGCTAGGATGTAAGTATCCTCTCGCCTGCAGTGTAATCGTTTCGTTTGATTAGTATGTTTTTCTTGTTGTTGTTGTTGAAAAGGGAACCTTCTTCCCTTGTAACCATTCGGCCACCACCATGAAATGGGTTTTGGTTGCTTCTTGATACATGAGGATATCCCTAAGAACTTAGGGTATGGATGTATGTTGTTTTCCAAATTTTTGAGAAGACAAAAACTAGGGTTTGGTGTCCACAAGGTTTCGGCCACCTATGCTTGGAGGTCCAAGAAGGGGATTTTTGATCAAGCTTTGATATATGCTAGTACCCCTAGGGACTTTATACTCATATGCGATATTTCCAAATTTTTGGAAGGACAAAAATTAGGGTTTGGTACCCTACAAGGTTTCGGCCAAGAGAAGAATGGCTAGAGTTTTTGTGTTGCTTGATATCCTAATATGTTCCCATGATTAGTGGTGTAGATAACATGTTTGTGTGAATGTTTGTGTGAAGGTTGGATGTCAAAAACCTAGCCTAGCCATGTTACACCATTCGGCCACCCTTGTAAGTTAGGGTTAGTGGAATCTAACCTCAATTTGAAGTATAAACCATGGTCAATTGTTAACATGAAGCATGCTACTACATATGTGATGTGTGTATAATTTATGTGACCTATCTTGTTAGGTATAAAAGCATGTCTTATAGCCCATGGGGCACCTTGATGATATGAACATGATGTGTTTGATAATATGCCTAAAAAGGGTTACTCTATTAAAACTGGGATCAAGAGCACCCGAATGCGTGGTGTGTCCCTAAGGGATCAAGAGCACCCGAATGTGTGGTGTGTCCCTTTGAGAAGAGATTAAGAGTACCTTTAGGCATATACATATATGAGTAATTGCATGATAAATTACTTTACTTTGGAAAGTTGTGTACCCGACTCGGAAGGGGGTCGTTAAACAAATCCAATGAGCATGTTAAGGTCATGGCATTGGTAGGACGGAAGGGTCCTGCTCTAATTAGATTGGTGGCTCGCTACCCCAATTTATTAGGGAACGCGCATGATGTGGTACTACAACTGGGCCCTGGATGATGATATGATATTTTCAAGTACTTACCATTATGGAACCTTTTGAAAAACATATTGTTTTCTCATTGTGAGATAATCTTGTTCTGTAAAGTACTTAGAGATATCTGATGTGATGTTATGATGCTTGATGGGATGCTTATAATGCTGATAATCTTGTTCTATTTTGATTACTGAGTACATGATATGATGTATCGATATGGTTTTGCGAGTAGGCCCGGATTCTTACTAAGCATGTTTTGCTTACTAGTTCATGTTGTTTCTTATGCTGCAGATAGCGGTAAGAAATACTCGAACTAAAGGAAGAGGCAGAGGGAAGGCTGGAGGATGTGTGTGGTGATGGCTCGGGAAAGAACGAAAGATTCTATCTACCTTGTTTTGTCTAGAATCTAACTGCTTCCTATAAAAGATTGAAATTGTATTACTATACTCTGAGTATATGATGATTGTGACTACTCTACTGTTAGAGATATGAAACCTAAGCCATGTTAGCTAATACTACTATTAATGTCTAATTCCTATAGTATGCATGCTCAGTAAAATGCTAGATGTTACTACTTTCGGTTGCTTATGAATGCTTCTTTTGTATATGCTTCTTTTGCATGTGTCTAAGACTAGATAACTCTTGCTATGTGATTACTTGAGACTTCATGCTATAGTGTGTTAAATGATTTTCATATTAGGTTGTAAATGCATGTAGATATAAAAGAAATGAAAGGAAAACCTTGCTTGGTAAATTAGTTTCAATAATTACTAGTTCATGTATTGTGACTGTTTTGTTTGGATATACATGTTTAACATGATTGGATGATATGAATGTATGGACCCGTAACCCCGCCTTTAGGGTAGATATAAGGTCGGGCGTTACATACTCCAATGGCACCAAAGTAAGTTTTTGCTTTGGTTTTTCATTCAAATCAGTCTATAATGCTTGTTTGTGAAGCTACTCATGTTTTGGTTCTTGTTCTTGCTGTGGTGTCTTGACCTTTTTCACCATATAATCAAAATTTCCTTTTGATTTAATGATTGGGTGTCATCTTATATGATCAACTCCTTGCCATGTGATCACTTCCTTGATTAAATCATGTGTATGACCAATTCAACCCCTTTAGAAAGTCTTCTAAGGGTAAAGAACCTATGGTGGAGAACTCAAAGGGCATAGATATTTCGCTAGTTTCACCGTCTCCAAAATCCCCACCACCTCAACATACTCGATTTCAGAGTATTAGTCTTGCTCTCAAATTCCAGTGGCACAATTTCAAGTTAATGCCATGTCGATCAATTGACCATTCCTTCATCTATGAATACTGCCCGACCATCCAACACATTATCACACATTATAATCTCCAATCCATTCTTTATCTTGAGAGGCCAATCAACCTTGACTTGGTCTCTGAATTCTATAACATCATGGTGAGTGGAGAAGGCACGGGGTGGAGCGCGGGGTGGAGGACCTGTGTTGCCGGTATTGATCTTGATTTTAATAGATCTATTTTCACTGCTTTTCTCGACTGTCGCCGGTCAGACAATGATTTCTTTCTCTACCCTTTTCCTCCTAATCCCCTTCCAGTTCCCTTCGATGGAGTGACTCCCAATTCCATCTACGAGTACTTTCTAGGCCATCCCAGGACAGAGGGTTCTGGTGAGCACACCCGTGACTTTCCCACTTTTTTTGCTCTTCATCTATCTCCTGTTGACTATGTCTTGTTTAAAATCATCACAAATTGTCTCCTCCCAACTACTTCGAAACATCTTGATGAGATTCAACCGTTCCACTGCATGATGCTCTACGGGATGCATCAGCAGTTAGACTTTGACCCAGTGGCTTCAGTCTACTTCTCTATCATCGTCCACAGCATGCCGTTGTCCCAGTCAATCTATATGACATTCGGTCACATCATCACTGCCTGGCTGGAGTCAGTTGGGATCGACATTACACAGGGCCGCATTGTGCCCATGGTTCGCCAGGACTGTCGTCTGGACCGCCGCATGCTTGCTCAGTCCGGTATTATTCTCGGGCCACGAGGACTTCGCTGGAAGGATCGCAGGCGTGAGGGAGCAGCTCATGACCAGGAGTCACCAGCCGTTACTGCTGACTACGATGAGTGGTCCCCAGATCTTCCCTGGTAGGTCGCAGAGATAGAGCGGATGATGGCGCACGAGTTGCATATTTCCGAGCTCTGGCGAGAAGAGGTCCGCTCCGAGTTTCAGTCTTTTGATCGTCGTCTTGATGCCCTATTATATGATGTCGGTGAGATGGGCTCACTCCAGGATAGATGGTATGAAGAGCGGTATCATCATTCCTTTCCTGATGGTGCTTCCCCCAGTGGCCCGCCACCCGGGGATATCATATGCATTGATGACTCGGACGATGATCCAGCTGGTGTTTGACTATTTTGTGTTGGTGTGTGATGTATTTTTGATTATCTGACAGATGTGTTTATCCTGCCTTTTGGTTATTATAGCATGATTTTGGAGTCTTTTGCTTCGGATGTTATTTATCTATACGTTCAAATGCTCATTGTGTGTCGATATGTATTGCTCGTTATTTCTATGTTCATACTTATGATGTCATGCTCATATGACACATATGTCTATTTTGCCATGTCTATATCTTTTTGCCATGTGTGATCATATGCTTATCAATTTTCAATAAAATCATTATTGTTTTGGGATACCCCTAGGGTTGAGGGGGAGTAAGGTTGAACTTAACAACCCGTCTAGACCCTTTTCGTGTTCGACAAAGGGGGAGAGTGTGGTTGGTTAAGTTTAGGATGATCATGTTGTAGGGGGAGGATCTGGATTCCCCTATGATTCTAAAGTTGAAAAATATTGATTGAAATTCCTAAACATAAAATCGGATTGTCAAACAACAAAAAGGGGGAGATTGTTGATGCAGTCTTGCCCTGATTGTTGTTTTGGTGTTGACATCGATTTTAGTTTAGGTGGATGATCATTGATTATGATTAAGTCCTGATCGGGGATCAGGCATGGTATGGAAAATCCTAGTCTGGAGGGCAAGGTGTTGGAAAATCCTAACCTGGAGGGTTAGGTGTGAGAAATCCTAGTCTGGAGGGCTAGGAGTTGGAAAATCCTAACTTGGAGGGTTAGGTGTGAAAAATCCTAGCTTGGAGGGATAGGTGTTGGAAAGTCCTAATTCGGAAGGGTTGGGTGAAAAGTCCTAGCTTGGAGGGCTAGGTGAAAAGTCCTAACTTGGAGGGTTAGGTGCAAATTCCCATCCTGGAGAATTAGGTGAAAAAGTCCTGGCTTGGAGGGTCAGGTGCCTAGCTTGGAGGGCTAGGTTGGATGATGTTCTAACTCGGAAGGGTTGGGTGAAAAGTCCTAGCTTGGAGGGCTAGGTGAAAAGTCCTAGCTTGGAGGGCTAGGTGAAAAGTCCTAACTTGGAAGGGTTAGGTGCAAATTCCCAACTTGGAGAGTTAGATGGAAAAATCCTTGGCTTGGAGGGCTAAGGTGGATGAATTCTAGCTTGGAGGGCTAGGGTTGAGTCTCTGGATCGGTCTGGTGACCGATCAGGGACATTGGCACGCTGCTCCTTAGTGGATCGGTCTGGTGACCGATCCAGCTATGTCTGATCGGACTGGTGACCGATCAGGGAGCGCACAGTGAGATTGGGAATCTACTGTGTGGCTCCTGATCGGACCGGTGACCGATCAGGGAGCAGACTGCTTCCTTGCTGGCTTGCTCCTGATCGGTCTGGTGACCGATCAGGGAGCAGACGGTAAGTGAGTTCCCTTGCAGATCAGACCCTGGATCGGTCTGGTGACCGATCAGGGAGTTTGGATCTGATTAAAAAATCACTGTTCATCTATCTTGATCGGTCGGGTGACCGATCAGGCCTCACTCTGATCGGTCTGGTGACCGATCAGGCTTGACTCTGATCGGTCGGGTGACCGATCAGGAGTGTATAGCTGCGAGAGCTGGGAATCCCAGCAAAGCTCTGGATCGGTCTGGTGACCGACCCACAATCCCTGGATCGGTCTGGTGACCGATCACTTTAATTCAAATTGCACTGTCAGACGTGGTCAGAGCGTCTGATCGTATCCGATTCGATGATGTTTGCTTCTGATATTTGATTTACTGAATGATTTGCTGTTCTAACAGTCTGATCAAGCTGCAGGTGACAGGGGAGGATTCAAACACTCAAGGATAGGTCAACGAAGGCTTTCCTTGGAGCAGGTTTGTCCGATTCTCCATTTCAGGTTGCAACGGCCGAGCTGCAGACTGGAGCCGGGACTGGGGCTTGGCTGAGGGGATCTCAGGAAGACCAGAGAGGGCTCAGTGGTAGCTGGCGTTGGCAGCAAGGTAGCTGGAGGCTACGGAGGATGTTGTCACCTGATGCTGAGTGGAGAAACAAAAGGGCGGAAATTGGCTTCGTGGAAGCGAGAGTTCTGGAACTTGTGTTCTTGCCGCGCCTAGCGTTTTCTCCACAATTTGCTTGCTGCGTTCTTGAAGTTGTCATCACTTTGAGCAAGCGATTGAGAAGCAACCAATCTTGACTTGAACGCTTGGAGGAGAGAACAAGAAGCTTGGAGTCCGACAGTGGGAAGACACGAAGAAGGGTTCTTGCGTGAGATCGCCACTGGGTGGAGCTCAGGGAAGCTTGCTGTGTTCTTGTCCTTAGTGTTTGAGTAAGATCTTTCTCGTAGTTTCTTTGTTCTTAAACTTTATCCTGATAGAAACGCTGTGGAGAGGTTTCTCCACCGAGAAGGAGGTTGCGTTATATCCGGTGAAACCGGGGCCTGATCTGCCGACGATCAAGGGATCGACCACATTAAGGGCACGCCAAGGAGTAGGGGCAAGTTATCCCCGAACCTTGTAAACCCTCTTGTTAGCGTTCTTGGCAGTTGTCTTTGGTTGATCTCATTTCTGTTTTATCTTACTGCACTTTCAGTTCATTTTGTTTCTTCCGCTGCTGTGCTACTGATATGTTAAGTGCAGGAAAGTTGTTAATCGCGAGCAAAAGTGATTGGCTATATTCACCCCCCCTCTCTAGCCATCTTGTTTCCAACAGAGAGCTCATTGTCGTAAATCTTGTAAAATTTTCTTTGTGTTTGCTTGTATTCTTATTGCATCTTCTTGAGAGCTTGTATGAGATTTCTCCACCTCCACGAAGGAGTCTTTCATAGTGTTTGAGAGTGTGAGGAGAGCGGATCCTTGGATTAGTCATCTCAAGGAGGTGGATACCAAGTAAATCCTTGAGTGTTAGCATTGCTTAGAGTCTTTCGCAGTGACAAATCATCAACAAGCAAATCAGAGCTAATTACCCCCCCTCTAGCTCGCCTACCGGTCCTAACATTGTGAGCATAAATGAATCCATTTATAGCGAGCATTTGGAAGAATCACGATTTTATAGTGGGTTATATCTTCCCTTCAAATTATTCCATAGCTCAAGTGGATCTTTGATTATCAAATATTCGATTTTCAATCCTTCATAATGATGGTGACAAATGAATATCATTGTTTTTGCATGATTTTATTAAGATTCCTTATTTCTATCTTTTATGGTGTCTCCAAGATCCATAGCATTTAAATGAATTTTTGCATCCGAAATTCACGATAGATAATTATTTCTGAAAATATCAAGAGCCACAAACTCTAACATTGAAAGATTGGATACAGTAAAATATAATATAAAGAAAATTAAATCATTAATAATAATTATCATGCATCATACATATTTATTACTAAAAAATAAAATATGATATAATCAAAAGATGATTTTGTAAAATATAACTCTAAAATATTATTATTATTATTATTATTATTATTTTGAATGTTGTAAGTCATGCAAATAAATAACTAACTAATAGTTAACTAAACAATAACTTAGCAAAGCATAAAAAACTATAAATTTAATTTCTTGACAATTGAATAGTAAAACGTTAGTGCTGATAACATATTGTGAAATTATATAAATAATTATAAATGAAAAGGAAATATTATTCATATTTTTTCACATCTATAAAAAGAATACATATATAAGTATTTATAGGTGCATAATCTTGAAACTCCTCATGTGTTTACATAAAGTTAGGAAAAAAGATTGGGGGTTTGGACATCCATATATTATTTTATAACATAATTATCATTCTAATAAATAAAATGAATACAAAATTGACAAACAATATGTATTTCACATTTTGGCTTCTGAAATGGAAACAATAAGTCTTTTTATTCTTATATATGATTTATAAGAATATTATACTAATAGATGATTAATACATTTCCTATTGATCTCACTAATGGAATTGCAAAATCTACTTAACTGTATGTTGCTTGAATCACCAACCTAACTATCATGTTCCATTAGTTTATCATCTAATGGGTCGATTCACTTGCCTGAATTGGCTTATTTGGTTGACCTAATTTATCTGACGGTCATTCACTTACCTTAGTTGATTCGTTTGATCCCATAATCACAAGGTCACACAATAAAATTGTTACTATATGATCGTGTGGTCATGAGTTCAAATCATGTCTCTTGCAATACATGGTAAGACTGTTGGTGGTGTTCTTTTCGCTTGTTCGGGTTCTTCCTCCCTTAGTTTACTGTGATCTCCAAGGTGGCTAAACTCTGATGGCCTAAGAAGCAAAGCAAATTAGGATTGGCCAGCATTACTGGCGTGGTTACTCTGATACTCAAGTCAAAAACGGATCGAAAGAAATAACTCGCAGAGATGCGAGAAACACACCCAAAAAAAATGATGTGCTAGAGACAAAGAGTTCAATGGAGAAGAGATGCCTCCGCACGCGAGAAAAAAATCATACCTTAACTTACCTTTGCAAGCTATTATATAACCGTCGGAAAAGAATCTCCACGTAGCTATCCTTGGGGAGACGATTAGGGGACCAAAGAGTGACAACCGTTGAAGGGAATCTTCATATGGCATGTCACATACTGATTTGGTATCTATTTGAGGGGAGATTAGAGGCATTGAAGAGAATCTCCAAGTGACATGTCACGTTCCCATTTGGGGAGTGGATCCTGAGTGGCCTTCTCAAGCCCGAGTGGGGCATTGCTAGATGAAGGCTTGAAAGAAATTGTTTTGTTGGAGGTGCTTGGGAATGAGATTGGCGAGTAGGAGTATTCAAGAATGAACGCCGAGTGTTCGGGATTGATTTGAAGGTCATGAGAGGCCTTCTAGAGCCAGAACATGGTGTCATTTGAAGAAGGCAAAGTGCTAGGGAATGTCAAGTGCTCAGAGATATCGGTTGTTCAGGGATGTCAAGTATTCAAGAATTGAATCTAGCCGATCATGAAGCAAGACCAACCAATTAGGACTCGGGTAGCATGAACTGTGTACAATAACCCAATGTGATCCAATCTTTCTTTGGATCTTGTATTGATAGGATTTTCGCGCACTAAATTATTTTTTTTAAGATGATAAATACATTTGCACAATTATAAATTCTCTTCAAGTGAATTCCTTGAATAGATATGTTAAGTAAGCGATCATGGTTGAATGATCTAACCTACCCCACCCAATTCAAGTTGTTAGAGGCAAACCAAATGAATCAACTAAGGCAAGAGTTCTATTTAATATCATTTATGTAGATACTAAATACTCAACGTTCGTGTTTCAACAACACAGGATTTGAATTATTATTCAATTGGAAAATATAATAACTTAATATTCTTGTTTGGTTATGCAAGAATACAATATACCGTCCAGGCTAGTTTAAATATAAGGGAATGGCTAATTTAATGCTAAGCAGCTTCGAGTTATACATGACAGTGAATATTAATTATGATAATCGTAGGATAATCTCTGAATAAAACATTAATTAGGATAATACTCTGTTTTTTTTCTTTGCTGTATCAGTTGAACTCGGTCTTGCTCTTCAGGTGCGCCTTGAATTCCATGATGTCGCCCTCCCACCTGGTGGCAGCTTGATTCTCGCAGACCCAAATCTCCTTGGCCACCTGGTTGATCAATCTGAAATCGTGACTCACCAGAACCAGACCCCCGTCCCACTCGTTCAGAGCCTCCGCTAGCGAATCGATAGTCTCGATATCCAGGTGGTTCGTGGGTTCGTCAAGTAGCAGCAGATGCGGTAGCCTCCAGGCCAGCCAGGCAAAGATCACCCTGCTCCTCTGACCGTCCGACAAGTTTTTCATGGGCATCACCTGCGCTTTTCCTGACAGTCCAAACTTGCCTATCGCAGCCCTCATCCGCTCTTCCTCATTGCCTGGGTACTCCTTCATCATGTACTGGAGCGCCGGCATATCTAGATCCAGTTTTTCAGCCAGATGCTGATGAAATTGTGCGATTCTGAGATGATTGTGACGTCGCACCATTCCATCTGTAGGAGCGATATCCCCAGTCATTAGCTTCAGCAATGTACTCTTGCCAGCGCCATTAGGCCCTACCAGAGCAATTCTTGAATCTAAATCCACCCCAAAATCAAGGTTCTTGTAGATGAGGGGGGTCTCCGGAGTGTAGCCAAAAGTTACGCCGACAAATTGTAGTACAGGTGGGGGGAGTTTGCCAACATCCGTGAAGCGAAAGACCAACACTTTGTCCTTCACCACTTTCTCCATAAGTCCACCACGCTCCATCTTAGCGAGGGTTTTCTCTTTGCTCTGAGCTTGGCGAGCCAACTTGGCGGAACCATGGCCAAAGCGAGCTATGTACTCTTTCATCGATGAAATCTGATCCTGCTCCCATTTGTACTGCTTCATCTGATTTTCTTCCAGCTCGGAGCGAGTTTGGACATACTGATCGTAGTTACCAGAGTACAGCTTAAGCTTCTTGCTCTGCATGTGTATGATGTTGGTGCAGACTCCATTGAGAAAATCCTGAGAATGCGACACCACAACGAGGATTCGATCAAACTTCTTTAGAGTCTCTTCTAACCAAACGCATGCTTCCAGGTCTGCAGAGGAAAACAAGAACGAGGAAAACAAATGTAAATTGTGGTTGAAAAAAAAAAGAAAAAACAAACAAACAAAATAGGTACGAAATGAGAATTATATTTAACAGTTTCAAATAAAACAGTCCTCATTCAAGTTTGTTAAAAAAACTATTTTCTTCATCATAATTTCAATAGCATAATTAACACGCCAACTAAAATTTCTATATTACATGTATTTGTGAAAATTGGTTTAAATTTAAAATCAAGATATAGAGATTCAGAACTTCACAGAATCCTGCAGCTGATCCATGTTTGAAAATATTTGAATTGAAACTATGAATAATAGTTGATGTCTATGATGCAAAAGAATATGATGTTAATACTTTACCAAGATGATTTGTTGGTTCGTCAAGCAAAAGTATTGTTGGATTCATAAAGAGTGCCCTAGCTAACGCAATCCGCATACGCCAGCCACCAGAGAAATCTCGGGTTTTCTTTGCTTGCATTCGTTTATTAAATCCAAGACCATACAGAATCTCAGCAGCACGCTTCTCAGCAGTCGATGCATCAAGAGCTTCCAATTGCTCGTAGATGAGATCCAAAGCTTCTCCTCCACCGCCATCCTGCAGGAAGTCACCCTCAGCCTCAGCCGCAGTATAAAATTTAGAATGAACTTATTGAGTATGGCAATAATTTAGGTGCTAATTGTGACATGACAGTTGTTCCACAAAACAAACCTCAGCTGCCAGTATTTCAACTTCTTTCTCCAACCTCAATCTTTCTTCATCACAGCAAATCACAGCCTCCAATGAGGACATGTCTGAAGCTTCAATTTCCCTCGAAAGGTGGTATATATCCATATGCTCAGGAATAGGGAGCTCCCTGCATCCAATAGATGCAAGAAGAGTCGACTTCCCGCAACCATTCAGTCCTAGCAAACCATAGCGCCTATAGACGCAACACATTAGATAAAAGAGAAAATAAAATATTAAAAATTCAATTGTCTATCACAAAATAAAATATTGCTCAACAATACCTTCCATAGTTGAGTTCTAACTCGGAATCTACAATCAGGTCATGCCCATGAAAAGTTAATGACAAGGATTCAATCTGGAGTAAGCCATAAAAACGTTGTCAGAATAATTTACTCCATATGAATGAAAAAGAAATTTAACATGTTGTACAAAAAGATTTACAACTGGAAAAAAAATGTTATCATGTTTATCAGTCCCTAGATATTAGATAGGTCAGTTTCTGGGGTCATAATTCTCGTTTACATCTATGCTAATAATAAAACAACTAATGCATTAGAAGAAATAATCATGAAAAAGCAGATACGTTGAAGCAGAAGCCATCTTTTCTTTGAAGAAATAATCATGAAAAAAGGAACACAAATGAAAACAAAAGGATATATCAGGACTACTACAGACACTTCTTATTCTAACAAACCAAATGTAAAATGAAATATGTTCTTTAGGATATGCACTATAGCATTTTCTGAAGAAACTCCAGAAAAGAAACCCAGAAATCATCTGGACATAGTTGATAGTCCTAAAAATCAAGATATTAAAAAAAGAATGATCCACCTTTGATCCTAAAAGCAATTTCCAATTTAAAAGTAATTTCCTATGTTCCTAAGACAGTGAATAGTTGTGGAGTACCAAGCGGAAACTTAAACCCATCATATTCCTTTTCAAATCAATTTTTGTTCAGATTGAAATTCGAATGTCTGATCATTGTCGTGTAGACATATACTGCAATTCAGAGGAAATGAAACTACAAGCATAAAATTCATGTAGACAGAATACGACACCCTCTAAATTCACAAAATAAAATGCTTCGTCAATAGAATACAGAGGATGCATAAAGATAATCTAATATTTGTCATACAGGGAAACAGAATCCTTGAGCAACAAATATACTGTTCGAAGTTGTGTTAATAAAAAAAAGGCCTGAAACTGCCAAATAATTCGCATTACCAAAGCACTTGC
Organism: Boesenbergia rotunda; assembly: GCA_024364735.1. Taxonomy (NCBI): domain Eukaryota; kingdom Viridiplantae; phylum Streptophyta; class Magnoliopsida; order Zingiberales; family Zingiberaceae; genus Boesenbergia; species Boesenbergia rotunda. Next base: position 241,316 of record JAGFNQ010000601.1, on the reverse strand, counting down.
GCCGAATAACTCATATGAGAAATCAATCCGCCTAATGAAAAATCAACCGATCCAACGTCACTACGAAATCAAACGAACGAACGAACATTGTATAAGATTTACCAGGTTCGATCTTCAAAGCTATCATTTTTTTATCGCCTTCAACTAACCCTAATCTTAACAAATATAACCAAAAGGGAACGAGGAAGAAAATAACTTACATGGATATCTCTGGATTGGGGATGCGAAGCAAGCACTCCAGTGCACGTGCGATCCGAGATCTGGAGCGCCCCAACTCCATCGGCGACCTTCGAAACCCCGTTGGCCACCTCGGACACCTTCGACGAGGCCGTCGCAGACTTCCCTCCCCTCTTCGCCACCGCTGCAGCCTTCTTGGCCGCCGCCTTCTTCTTGCTCGCGTCCGACACCATTCTGCTGCTTAAGTACCACCGTAGAAAGTCGAACCTTACGGCGAATCCGACAGATCCCGGGGCAAGATAAAGATACGCGGACGGATCGTAGAACGGAGCGGAGGGGGTTAGTATATAGTAGTTCCCGGCGGCCTCTGTCGCTAGGGTTTCGCCTTTCCTTTCTCCTGAGACAGAGAAAAGAGCGAGTTCGTAAGAGACCTAAAACTGAACGGAATTTGATCTATTTATAGGCACCTTCTCGCTCGCATCGTTGTAGCATGCGGACGGGTTCGAAGTCTTGAATCCACCGTCCACGTGGGATTTGGGGACCGTCTGGTGCGAATCTTGACGTCGATCATACATTTGACCCGGTCGCAAGGCGGCTCGAGTGATCCGGAACCGGCAATATGAACGGTTCAGATATCGTCTGATCGCTTTAAGAGTCACGTCCCAATGTTCAATTAGCACTTAATTGGCCCAATTTCCTACTTAAAAGGCCCGTTAGATAAAAATTAAGTGGCTGGGTTTGGTTGGCCCAGTAATCATATTTCTTAGGACCGTTAACTATTTTATTGTTCAAGTTTATTTGATAATGATATTCCATATTATTATGTGATTATCAGTGATAGGCCATCCCAATTAAGTCCATAAGAAAAATTCATCCACTAACATACAATAACGTACATGGAGCATTTGGCTAGTGACATCCAAATTCTACTAGTAAGGAAAATTTTATTTGCTTGTTTAAAATTTTTATTTTTAAATTTGATTTATTAGTGAATTTATATTATAAACTTTGTTTATTTATTTTGAAAGTATGTTTATTTATTTATAAATTTGATTAAAAAATATTAATGAATATAATTCACAGAGAAGGAACAACCGTTCAAAATCTTTATTCATAAACATCAATAAACTTATTTATTTAATTTAATATATTATTCAAATTGGTTTTTTAATTTTAAATAAAAAATAAAATTTTAATGAATATAAAATTTGCTGTAATTCATATACCGCACTAATATATATTAACTAGTTTAAATCTTCATTATAATTTAAAAATACAAAAAAAATATTATCATTAACGACCTCATTTTTCTAAAAAAGGAAAAAGAATTGTAAACTGGCGCCGCATCTCTGTTTTCTTCTGCGAAGAGATTGATGCCCCCATGCCGCTTCCGGCCATCCGCCGCCGCCCTTTCCGGCGAACTCCCCCTCCTCCGATGCCTACTCCACCGAGACCTCCCGTCAGCCCGTTGCATCCTCGACAGCTCCGCCCACGATCCCTCCTTCATCGTCCGCTGGACCGCCGCCATCTCCCGCTTCGCCCGCGCCGGCTTCCTCCAGGAGGCCGTCGCCCTCTTCGACCTCATGCCCCGCCGCAACGTCGTCACTTGGAACGCCCTCATCTCCGCTCACCTATATGCCGGATCCGCTGCCGCCGCCCTCGACGTATTCTACAGGATGCCGTCCCGCAACGTTGTCTCCTACACCTCCGCCCTCTGCGCGCTCGCCCGCGACGGGCGGATCGGAGAAGCCCGAGCGCTCTTCTCCTCCATGCCGGAACGAAACGTGATCTCCTACAACGCCATGCTATCCGCTCTGGTCCGGACCGGGGACCTCGCGGGCGCCGCCAAGCTGTTCGACGAAATGCCCCACCGGAACGCCGCCTCCGGAAACGCGCTACTCGCCGGGTACGCCGAGAGGGGGCGCATGCCGGAAGCCCGAAGCCTGTTCGAGGAGATGGTGGAGCAGGGTTCCGCCAACGTGGTGTCATGGACGTCGGTGATTTCCGGGTACGGCCGAGAGGGGAACATCTGGGAAGCGTACGATCTGTTCCGGGGGATGATTCCCGAGCGCAATGTGGTTTGCTGGACGGCGATGATCGGAGGTTTCGCCTGGAATGGGTTCCATCACGACGCGGTGGCGCTGTTCTTAGAGATGAAGCTGGCGGCGGACGGCGTGAAGCCTAACGAGGAGACGATGCTCTCGTTGATCTACGCCTGCGCCGGGCTGGGTTTCCCCCTCCTGGGGAAACAGTCTCACGCGCACTTGCTGGTGAAGGGGATGGCCGAGGAGAACATCGGAGACGGGAGGTTGACGAAGGGCTTGATCCATATGTACTCTCGGTTCGGGTACATGGACTGGGCTCGCCACCTGTTCGATGGCGGGGCTGACGCTCGCGACGCCGTCTGCTGGAACTCGATGATCGAGGGATACGCTCGGATCGGGCGACTGGAAGAAGTCCGGCGCCTGTTCGACGAAATCGCCGTCGATACCAGACGGATGTCGTGGATCACGATGATGGTGACGTGGACGACGGTGATATCGGCGTACTTCAACGCCGGGGAAGTGGAGGAGGCGCGGAGGCTGTTCGATAGAATGCCGGAGCGTGACGCCACCGCGTGGACCGCCCTGATCTCAGGGCTTGTCCGCAACGAGCGGATGGAGGAGGCATTTGCGGCTCTGGCGGAATCTCGCGCCGACGGGTTCCCCCCGGGGGACTACGCGCTCGCCGCGCTGCTGGGGGCCGTTGGATCGGTGGCCCGCCTGGAGATCGGCGAGCAGGTGCACGGGCTGGTGGCGAAGGCGAACCCGGCGGTCGATCCGGTGCTCCGCAACGCTCTCGTCTCGATGTACGCCAAGAGTGGCGACATGGAGGGAGCGCGGCGGACGTTCGAGGAGCTGCCGGGGAAGCGCGACGTGGTGACGTGGAACGCGATAGTGGTGGGGCTGGCGCACCATGGGCGGGCGGCTGAGGCGCTGCGGCTATTCGAGGCGATGCGAGGAGAAGCGGAGCCGGACGCGGTCACGTGCCTGGGGGCTCTGACGGCGTGCGACCACGCGGGGATGGTGGACCGGGCGGAGGAGGTGCTGCTCTTCATGGCGGAGCGAGCAATCCCAGCGGGGCCGGAGCACCTGGCGTGCGTGGTGGGAATGCTGGTCCGTGCCGGGCGGTTCGATGCGGCGGAGCGGCTAGCCGCGGAAGCACCAGCGGGGGAGGCGTGGGGGTCGTTGCTGGGCACGTGCTTCATCGCGAGCGAGAAGGCCGTTGGTGAGAGAGCCAGCAGGCAGCTTTTGTGGCTGGACCCACTAAATCCTGCAGCCCGCAAATCTTCCGACCACGTGTACGTTGGGATCCAGTCACAGGATGATCACGAGTCGTGGCGGAAGGGACTGAGAAAAAGGCCCGGCTGCAGCTGGATTGGAGGGAGAGGCAATGTACACGTGTTCGTCTGTGGGGATCGATCGCATCCACGGACGGCCGAGATTTATAACATCATAAACCAGATTACCTGCGAGACTAGGAACAGTTATGATGATTAACAATGTTTTACAAACATTATAAAAGAAAACTCATATGTGATTATTAATTTTAACCAAATGGTTGCATAATATTGTTTACACTAAAGAAAACTTATATGTGCATTGAGTTTGCAGGCACTTGATAGATTGCTCACATTGAGCTTAGTGTTATTAGATGGTATGAAACATCTAATAGGTGAAGTATTGGATATGGAACTTCTGGACAAATACTGCTAAAAGCATGGCTTTTGAGTAAAAAGATAAAATCACACATTTGGAAGACCTAACAGCGTGACTCTTTGGCAAATTACGAAGACCTGAAACGGTGAATTATAAAAGTCGACAGTTTTAACGAAACTGCTACGACATTTGGACTTGTCAATGATTTGCATCATGGTGTTTTTTCAAAAAATAATTGTCATGTTTATGTTCAATTCATGTTTGTCTGCGAGAGTAGTTACAACTGCACAGCATAAACAATTATTTCAACTCTTCTTGGTTGAATCTCTAAATTTTCAACTTCACTGTCGTGATTTCATGCTATTTGACTACTATCTTTGACTTTAAGTCATAGCATGAAGCCATCCAGAACTTCAATTCCCAGTTATACCTTGAGATATCGATCCTACTTCAGAATGGACGATAGGCAAATCTTGCCGAGTATCTCATCTACCTTCCTCCTTTGGCTTCAACTTTTGAGTTCCTCCTCTAACTTGGACTCACCCTTGACCCTACTCAGTTCGGCCCCCTGAGTTCTGCACTTTGGGAACGGGCTACACCCGAAGCTCACATATTGGTGTCATTAGCATGAAGGTTATACAACTCAAACTCTCCTGTTCTTCACATAACTCGACCAACCTGAATCTTGAGTCCTACGCACAATTCAACTCTCTGAGTTCGCGAACTGGGATTAGGTTGTGCCCAAAGCTCACATGTTGGTCTACCTAGGCGAAGTCATCAGCATGAAAATTATTCAGTTAGATTTTTGAATTCGGATATAGAGACCTAATACCCAGAATTCAAAATTACCCGAGATTGACATAATCAAGAACCCTAAGAGTTAAAGTATCAAGATTTATGAACAAATAAGTAAAATTGAGTAATTGATCAGCCTTGTATAAGATTTTTCAAAAAATAAAAAAGAAATAGATTTGATATCATATTAATATATGTTAAATAAAAGTATTAGATTTAATCTATATTTGCATACCTAGATTTATGTACTCATTGCCTGGTAAAGCAGTGGCCACTTGACGTGCGGCCGCTCGCGAAGCGATCGCACGCGATGCTGTTGATCGTTGCCTTGCGAGGCAGTGTTCGCCTCACGTGCGGTCTCTTTGCGAGCAGGCACATGAAGCAATTCCTAATCGCTTGGCGAGATAGAGTCTGGCTCATGAGCGCCTTGCCGACCATCTCTTGAGCGGCCAACATTTGTTGGCTCTTTGTCAACGACCGAATTAATAAGTTAGGGTAAAATTAGAGGAAAAGAAACATCGTTGCGGAGAAGAAATGTAACTTTACTACCGATAAATTTAGGGTAAAAAACATTTAATGAATTAGAATTAATATATTTATTAATTTATAAATATAATAACTTTTATAAAATTTATCATTCTAATTTGATATTTTATTTTTAAAATTAATTATTTTTAATTTGATATTTTATCAATTAATACGTTTGTGATGGGGTAACAAAAAAAAATATAAAAAAATGCTATTAATTTTTTTAAAAAAATGAGGCGAGCCCACCCTGGCTAAGGGTGGCTCCCCGCTAATATCTAATTAAGAAAAAATATATAGTTATAAGCGATAATATAATATTTGAGTTTGGCATGGATATTTCATCTTTTCACGGGTATAGACATGTGGATGAAAATTGAATGTCCGATAAAGATGGCTAATAAATGAAGGCGGGACAAATAATATGAAATCCAATCCAAATCTAATTCATTGTCTCCCTACAAGTTGCGGCAGTTTATGTATATGTTTGTTTAGGTTTTGAAACTTTAATTTTTATTATATTTTTTTGATAATCTAGGTGCCCAGTTCTTACGATCCAACTAATCTTGGAAGCGATCTGTCGGGCCCCACAGAAATTTTCCACCGGATCCCAAAATAAATCATGGAAACACTGCAATAAGTCGTCGACAGTGGACTCCCGCGGTTTTCGCCATCCCTATAAGTCCGCGGTTCAATGCTTAATCGATACTTTGCTCGTGAAGATAAACTCATGAATTTTTTTTACTCATAGGTACGTTGGCCGTCCAACCTAAAATTTTCCCCTAAATTCAGCACTAGTATATATTCCAGTAGAAGATCAAACTACCTCTTTAGTTTGCTACGCCTGATTAACAGTTGTGCCGTATCCGTGGGGGTTGAAACCCTTTCTTCTCCATTGTTAGGTGGGTGTTTGTTTTTTACAGGTGGCATGGTTTAGCTACTTCTTCCCGTATTCTATCTCTATGTCCCTTGTGGAACAAGCTACATTCAAGTGTGAAGCAAGGGATTCCTTTGGCATATAAACTGACTCAGCTTACAAAGGACATTCAGATGGAGACTCACACAGTACTTTTAATTTCTTGCTTGCATTTTTTTATTTTTTATTTAATTATTATTATTATTTTTATGATTGATGAGTCAAAGGATCTCTTTTAACTTCTTTGTTGTTTCCTTAACGGAAGGTGCAGTCAGTCTCAGCTCCAACTAACAACTACCATGCTTATCATTTTGATATCTAGCTACTCTCTTCCTTTTTTAATTTTTTATGTATATATCCTATTAGTAGATCTCTTTAAAACGACATTATTTTTTATTTATATTGTCAAAAAGTACTCCTCTTTTACAATTTATCAAAATGATGTCACTTATAATTATCTAAAATATCCCTTTATATATATTCTACTTTGAAATGATTTTTTTACCAGATTAGAGCAACATTAATAAAAAAATTATTATAAACTGGTTTAATTTCTTTATAATAATTCAGATGTTGAAATTTTGCCCGACTAATCATGAGGGTAAAGTGATATAGTATCTTCATTATAGTACAAGATGATTACATTCATCTCAGACATCCTTACAATTCGTCCCAAAGTTATGTAAAGAGGGTTAAATCGTAGGTCGACTCGAATGTCAAGTAGCTAAAGGATAAGAGATTTTTTTTTCTACAAAGATATACATATATCCACCAAAATTTATCTCTTATCCCATTATATCATGTCATCCTCTAGCCTTGAGAAAAAATAATTAACCATGTCAGGTAACATCTCGTCCCACAAAAGATCTCCATCAACTGCTAGGATAAATCAGGGAGTGCACTTGGAGGTCCATCATGACAATCATCATTCTAAGATCTGCTATTCATTAAAAGGAAAAGTTTCCAATAATATATACCTTACCCGAATTTCGAACTATAAATCTTTGACACAGATATATCACTGAAGGTTCTAATCATATATAATATCCTATGCGGAGCAGCGAACAATATGATCTATAAGGTGGTACAATTTCGGTGGGAAACTTCCGTGGGGCCGGGCCGGTCACCCCAGGTTCAATTTGTCTGCTGCCTGGTTCATCATTTTTTTTTTTTTTTATAAGGTGGTACAATTTTGATTAAAATTTCTCAGACGTAACAAGAGCATAGATCAAATTATGGATGCAATATTATTTTCAGCTTTAACTAAAGCTTTGACAAAAACTTCTTTACAATGGTCAAATTAATCTTCGGCTCACTGCTCCATGCGCCAGTATAATACAATTTAGTTAAAAGTGATGCAACTTTGATAAGCACTTTTAGACCAGCACAAGCTAATTAATCTAAAGTAGAACGTAGAAAGATATTTGGGATATTAAATTATGATGAAATTTTATTTTGAAAATTTTTTAAAGGGAGACGTAATTTTCATCTAAGTATATATGAACATCCTTTTCATTTTCAGCCAAAAAAAAAAAAAACACTCTTTATTCAACTGTTTACATCAACATTGTTTACACATAAACAAAAAAAATTAATGTTCAGAAATGTTTTTGTTGGGCAATATTAATCACGCACAATGCTTTCACCAATCCGTGAATTCTTCTTCTAGGGTTCATCCGGCCATGCCATTTGACTGCAAACAAGAAAAATTAGGGTTCTTTAGTTGGTGTTTACTGCTAATAATCATAAAAGATAGTCAGGTGTATAAAATTTCCATAATAATCTGACTGTTTCACCATCATGAAGAAGGAAGAAAAAATAGTGAACACAAGTATAATCTTACTCTATTATGTCTTTCCAGAAATCACTGTCTTCCCAGACCCCACCAGCTGCGTCAGTGCTCGAATTCTCCTCCGCCACCGCCGGAAAAGAGTTTGTGCTGCTGATCTCCATGCTCGGCTCCTCATCCATGGGAGACATGTTCATGCTGTGGTTAGTGCTGCCCAGTGGAATTGAGCTCTGCAGATCGGGCAAGTTCGCGTTTGGGGCGGCGGCGATGGCGGCGGTGGCGGTGGCGGTGGCGCTGCTGCTTGTGAGGAGCTGGAGGATGCTCTGCAGCAGCTGCAGTTTGAGGAGGTGAGCTACGTCTACCTGAGGATCGAGAGCATTGCCCTGGTGGATGCTTCCGGGGCAGAGCAAGCCGGAGAGCAGGTTGAGATTCGCCGGCGCCGGGCGGTGAGTCACCGGATCGATGCCCATCCGCAGGAGCTTCTTCCTCAGGTGCGTGTTCCAGTAGTTCTTGATCTCGTTGTCGGTCCTTCCCGGCATCTTCGCGGCGATCGACGACCACCTGAAAATCGATCGCGCGACTATAAATTGGACGATTCCGGAATCAAAGATCGAATTTTTCCGGTTTAGAATCGACGAATTACTTGTTTCCGAGGAGGGAATGGAGGCGGATGATGAACTGCTCCTCCTCGTCGGTGAACTTTCCGCGCTTGATGTCCGGCCGGAGGTAGTTGGTCCAGCGGAGCCGACAGCTCTTGCCGCAGCGGTTGAGGCCGGCGAGCTTAGGGATCCGCTGCCAGCTGCCACGGCCGTGCTTCTCCACGTACTCAGCCAGCTTCTGGTCCTCCTCCGGCGTCCACGGCCCCTTCTTTACGGCGGCGGCCGCCGCCTCGTCCCTCGCCGGCGATCTCACCATCTCTTCCCCTGCAACCAACTAAACATGCCTTAATTAATTAATCCGTCATTTACACTATAATTAATTAAGAAAAATGGTGGCAATTAAGCTCACAATGAAAAAGCCAATCAAGCGAGATTAATCGAGGGACAGACGGAGAGGAAGAAGAAAGAAAGGATGAGGAAATCGGTTGTGGAGCTGGTGGTGGGATTTTATAGCGGCTTTGTGTGTTGACAAATTAGAAATTAATATGGATAACAAGGACAGTGATTAGTGATAATTATGTGATTAATTTAGATAATTAGAACTCCATGAATAGAATAGATAAATTAGGCCTCCAAAGAAAATTAAGTTTTGTGTTATTTTGATAAGATAATCTAGCTAGGTAAGTTAAATTGAACTTATAAGTTCAATTAAAATGTGATTAATTTTAATTAAAATTAACTTAGTTATTAAACTGATTGTTGTATATTGACTTAATTATTTTAACAGAAAATTAAAAGGATGCCTCTAATTATTTATATCATAACAAATTATTAAAATAATCGTCTAAAATTAAATACCTTTCTATCTTGTATTGACTTAAAATTAACTCTCTTTTTGTTTTTAACTTGTATAGTTAGCCAATGAATTTGATATTGAAATTTTATTTATTTATTCATTTATAAGTTCAATTATAATTTTATTCAAGAATATTATTCATAAATATTATTCATGATATTAACAAGCTAAATAAATATATATTCAAATGTAGTCATTTGCTAAACAAACATAAACATTATCCTCCAAATTAATCTAAGTAATCATATGATTACTAATACTTAATGTTTTTATATTTAGGTAGAAATTGCAAATGTATATATATATATATATATATATATATTCACGTGGCTTTATATACTGAAGCCACGTGTGTTCATATATATATGCTCACATGGAAAATACTAAAAGAGGATAAACAAAATCTAGCAGTTAGAACAAAAAGGGGAAGTAGCTGAAGATTAGGTTTGTCATTTGCCACTTGATCATTAGAGTTAATTAAAAGTTATAAAAGGTAATTGTGTATTTGTGTGTTTTACAAGTCAAATTTGGGGAGGAACTTGACTATTCCAATAGCCCTATAATTATATATATTCACCATAACTAATGTGTCTTTAGTTAATTAAAGACTAGATTTTATGTCAAAATTGTACTTAGAGCCTAGAGGTGTCGTAAAATATTTGCATATAGTACATAAGATTTAATTTAAAATGTAATAATTATTATTATTATATTGTTTATGTTGCAACTTTGATGACTTTTGGGGGTTATTCTTTAATAAAGAATTAGAATGTTTTTTGTTAGGTATCAATTAGTTGAGTTTTGGTAGAATAAAGCTTGAACTTGCAATTAAAAAGTAGCTCTTTGGATTAACTTAATTAGGAAGTGGTTGTAAATGATCAAATTACAATATATATATTTTAAATTTTTTTAGTGAATTGATAAGGAAAAATATATTTTGAGTTGAGTTTATTTGAAAGGTTATTATATATGCAAAATTAAATGGTCAAAAGAGGGTCGTTTATTTTCATTATCATACAAAAAAAAGCGACTATCATTTTGAAAAAATATATTAAAAAAATACTTCTTGTCAAATATTATTGTAGTAATTATTTTTTTTTACTAAAGCTGTTTTAAGTATTTTCCGATCAAAATTATTCTAAACTATAATAGTTTTAATCAAAATTACTTTAATTATAATACTAATTTTATTCAAAATTGCTCCAATAATATTTGACGAGCTTTACTAAATTAGAATAATTTTGACTATAATTACTCAGTAATTACAAGTATGTTAGCAGCAGCTTTAGCTAAAGCTCTACAATAAAAATATTTTTAGGTCTTTAACAATAATAAAAATAAAGTGCATTTTTAAATTTTATATCAAAATAAACAATAATATATATTCAAAAATGATTTATAATATAATTGAATTTTAATTTATAATTTTTTTTTATTTACAAGGGGTATCCAGGCTTACGCCCAACTAGTCCGCTTGGCTGACTAGCCCTGCCCCACAGCCTTCAACGAGAGTCCCCGTCGGTCAACGAGGGTAAATCGCGGGACGGAGACACATGACGACTTCACCACTGATGATATCGGTACCCGATGGCCCGACCACGCAGCAGCCTGCGGCGATTCCTTCCGTCAGCATACTGCGCGCTCTAGCAGGGAGAAATCAAACCCGGTAAAACGAAATTACGACGAAAAAACGACAACTCTCATATAATAAAGTAAAGAGAAGTAGAGAGAGAAGAGAGGTAGAGAGAAAGAAAGAAGAGATAACCAAATAACTTTCTTCATTGATTGATCCAACTTGTCTATGAGATACACAATTTATAGGGACCTTAGAATACTTAGTCAAATAAAAAATTAATAATGAAACTGTTAATTAACAGATTTATAAAGAATATGTTAATTAACATATTAATAAGAAAACATCTAATAAATATTAACGGATTAAACAGAATTTGGGTCACCAAACTCTAACAATCTCTACCTTGACGCGAATTCTATAAATCTTCAAAAGAACATTTTCTACCTCTTCCACAAAACCCCCACAGGTAAATCTCAGCATCTAGCACCAACCAAGTCCAAGCAATGTTTAAACTTGTATATAGGGAGTGCCTTAGTCATCATATCAGTAGGATTATCATGAGTACTGACTTTCCTAACAATAATATCACCACGAGCAATAACATCACGTATAAAATGATACCTCACATCAATTAATGTATTTTGTCCTCTCATGAAACATCTGATCCTTCGTGAAGAAAATGACACTCTAACTATCACAAAAGACTGTAGTAATCTGCAAGTCTTCGCTAAGCTCACTGAAGAGTCCTTTCAACCAAATAGCTTCCTTACAAGCTTCCGTAATAGCCAATACTCAGCCTCTGTAGTGGACAATGCAACTGTATTCTGTAAAGTAGCTTTCCAACTGATAGCACAACCACCAACAGTGAACACATACCCCTTAAGTGATCTTCTTTTATCAAGGTCACCTGCAAAGTCAGAATCAACATATCCAATAACTGCATCTCTATTACTCACAAAATGCAAACAAATATCAGAAATCCCTCGTAAGTATCTGAAAATCCACTGAACTGCCTTCCAATGCTCTTTACCAAGATTTGTCATGTATCTACTAACTGTACTCACTACATGTGATAAATCTGGGCGTGTACAAACCATAACATACATGAGAGATCCCACTGCACTAGAATATGGAACCCGTGACATATAATCAACCTCATCATCTGACTGCGGGCATAAATCAGCTGAAAGTCTAAAGTGTGCAGCCAACGGAGTACTAACAGATTTGGCAGAATTCATGTTAAACCGATGAAGTATTTTCTCAATATACCCTTTTTGACTTAGGTATAATTTACTTACCTTTCTGTCTCTCAGAATCTCCATCCTAAGTATTTTCTTTGCAGCTCCCAAATCTTTCTTCTCGAATTCTTTACTTAGTTGGGATTTGACCATTCTTATCTCTTCTTTATTATTGGCCGCAATCAACATATTATCAACATATAAGAGCAGATAAATAAATGATCCATCATCAATTTTTTTAAAGTAGGCACAACTGTCATAGATGCTTCTTTTGAAATCATGAGTGATCATAAACGAATCAAACCTTTTATACCATTGCCTAGGTGACTGCTTCAAACCATAAAGGGACTTTTTCAGCAAGCATACATAATCTTCTTTTCCTCAGACTTTAAAACCTTCTGGTTGTTGCATATAAATTTCTTCCTCAAGTACCCCATGTAAGAATGTTGTCTTCACATCCAGCTGCTGCAACTCTAAGTCATGCAAGGCCACAATACCAAGGAAAGCTCGAATTGTACTATACTTTACAACGGGGGAAAATACATCAGTGAAGTCTACTCCTGGAATCTGACTGAAACCTTTAGCAACTAGTCTGGCTTTGTACCTGGCTTCTTCAACTTCCGGTATTCTCTCCTTTCTTTTAAATATCCACTTGCAGCGAACAACTTTCTTACCCTTAGGTAATTTCACCAAGTCACATGTGTCGTTCTTACCAAGTGACTCCATCTCCTCCTGCATAGCAATTATCCACTTACCAGAATTATTGCAGCTAATTGCTTCTGAAAACGTCTCAGGTTCTTCACCGGAATCAATCTCCTCAGCCACGTTTAAAGCACAAGCGACCAAATCAGGCTCTGCATATCTCTGAGGGCGTCTAATTTCTCTCCGAGGTCTATCTTTTGTAATGGAATATTGTGCAGGTGCTTGTGATGAGCTCGTTCCATCCACAACATCTAGAATAGGTTGTAGAGTAGTCTCTGTAGATATCGACTCAATCTCAATCTCCACCTGTGTGCTTGTCTTCTGCTTATCTTCCTCAGAAAGAGTTTTAGATAGAGACCCCTGAAGCATGCTAGTCTCATCAAAAATAACATCTCTACTGATGATGACTTTCCCGGTCTCTGGACACCAAAGTTTGTATCCCTTCACTTCTTGTCTAAAGCCTATAAATATGCACTTCACCGAACGAGGCTCCAACTTTTCATTATCAACATGAGCATACGCATGACATCCAAAAATTCTCAAATTAGAATAACTAGCAGGAGTATCAGATCATACCTCTTGTGCAGTTTTCCTTTCAATAGCAATTGATGGAGAGCGATTTACAAGATAACAGGCATACGCAGCGGCTTCTGCCCAGAAAAACTTTGGTAGCCTAGCATTAAGAAGCATACAACGTCTCTTCTCCATTAAAGTCCTATTCATCCTCTCTGCTACACCATTTTATTGAGGAGTATACCGAACTGTATGATGTCTCACAATACCTTCAGCTCTGCATAAGGCATTAAACTCAGCAGAACAAAACTCCAATCTATTATCAATTCGAAGATGCTTTAATTTCCTCCATGTCTGCTTCTCAATCATGACCTTCCACTCCTTAAAGGTAGTAAAAACATTACTCTTATGTCTTAAAAAGAATGCTCAAACTTTTCTTGAAAAATCATCAATAATAGTTAACATATAGAGAGCACCACCTTTACATGGTACTTTAGAAAGCCCCCACAAATCAGAATGAATGTAGTCTAATATACGCTTTGTGTTATGAATGCCAACTAAGAACTTGACTCTTTTCTGTTTGCCAAAAACACAGTGCTCATAGAACTTTAGGTTTGTAATACTTTGACCATCAAGAAGTCCTCTCTTGCTCAATTCAACCATGTCATTCTTACTCATATGACCCAAACGCATATGCCAAAGTCTTGTAACATCAGAATCAAAAATAGACGACCTTGCGACGACAACATCACTTATTACTGTAGATCCCTGCAGAACATATAAACTGGCGGTTCTCCTTAGTCCCTTCATCACAACAAGAGACCCTTTACTGATCTTCACAGCTCCACCTTCACCAGTGTACTTGTACCCTTTAGAATCAAGAATACTCAAAGAGATCAGATTTCTCTTCAAATCAGGGGCGTGCCTCACATCACCAAGTATCCGAATGGCACCATCAAACATCTTAATTCTGACCGTACAAATACCAGCAATTCTGCAAGATGCATTATTGCCCATCAAAATGGCACCACTCGAAACTGTTTCATATGTTGAAAATCAATCCCGATTGGGACATATATGAAACGTACAGCCAAAATCAAGAATTCATTCCTCACTCTGTTTCAAATCATCATCAGAGGCAACGAGAAGTTCACTATTACTGTGATTTTTGGCAACATCAACCACACCAGACTTCTCTATCATGCACAACTGCTCCAATTTTAGCCATAGTGCAGCAGCGGATTTTTCCTTCATACTTGCCATTGTCATTAATCCCGGTTGACATCCAACCTTGCTCTGATACCACTTAAAACGAAATTACGACGGAAAAACGGCAACTCTCATATAATAAAGTAAGGAGAAGTAGAGAGAGAAGAGAGGTAGAGAGAAAGAAAGAAGAGGTAACCAAATAACTTTCTTCATTGATTGATCCAACTTGTCTATGAGATACACAATTTATAGGGACCTTAGAATACTTAGTCAAATAAAAAATTAATAACGAAACTGTTAATTAACAAATTTATAAAGAATCTGTTAATTAACATATTAATATGAAAACATCTAATAAATATCAACGGATTAAACAGAATTTGGGTCACCAAACTCTAACACTCGGGAAGTGAGGGATCACCCAAGTGAGCCATTACCAATCACGTCATATCCGCGGAAGTAAAGAATCACCCAAATAAAAAATCACCCAAGTGAACCATTACTTAGTAATTACAAGTATGTTAGCAGCAGCTTTAGCTAAAGCTACTACAAAAACATAATTTTAGGTCTTTAATAATAATAAAAATAAAGTGCATTTTTAAATTTTATATCAAAATCAACAATCATATATATATTCAAAAATGATTTATAATATAATTGAATTTTAATTTACAATAGATTATATATAGAAGAGTCATGATACCCTATTTAAGGTGCACGCCCGACTGCCCAACGTTGGTAGCCTCTGACCGTCTGTCTCGACTCAAACTATAATATGAGGGAAAGATGAACCCAAAGAGAAAGGGGACTGGATTTCAACCGGATTATAGTCGAAATCTGACCGTAATTGATCATGATCCTACGTCTCGAATCGAGTCAAGAATAAATTTAAAGTGTCGCAACGTGCCTCAATCGATTGAGGTATGTCTCAATTCATTAAGGCATCAAGTCTTATCGTCAACCAATTGAGGCATGCACCAAATCAACACTCCTAATCAATTGGTGAATTGATTGAACCTCCCAATCAATTCACCAATTGATTGGTAGTGTCAATCGATTTACCAATCAATTAGGAGATGGGTGTGCACGAGCACAAAGATAAAGTGCATAGCATCATTTTCGTATATATATATACACACACGAACGAAAATGATATCTTGTCCAATTATCTCTACGAGTCATGTGTGCGACTAAGCCACCTAGAATTCATCCAAACACCTCAATGGTTAAATTAAAGTTTTTTTATTTTATTGAGACGCCTAGATTTATTCCAAGCACCTCAATTGTTATGAATATTCTTTTGTTTAATTTAGTTCGGGGTTAAGCGAATTAAATTTTACTTTTAGAGTAAGGGATTAGGCTATAGTGTTTTGATTTTTTTTTTTTCTTAAGCATTGGTTTTAGGATTTAGGATTTGAGAGTTTAATGTTTAGAATATAATATTTAGGATGCCTAATTTTTTTTTAGTGTCTAAGATTTAGAATTGGGATATAATATTTGGAGTTTAGAATTTAAGAAATTTAGGATTAAAAAAAAATAACGCTCAAGGCATGAAAAATCAAAACAAAAGTAACATTCGAGATACAAATCCAAGTACCTCGAGCACCTATCATGCACAAGTACCAAAACAAAGTCACACAGGATATATATATATATATATATATATATATATATATATATATTTATTTGCTCACATCGTGAGCTCCAATTATATATTTTTTATTTATATTTTTTAGAGTTTAGGGTTTAAAATTTAAGATTTAGTCTTATAATTTAGATTATAATATTTAAACTAAAAGAATTAAAAATAAAATAAAATAGTGTTGATACTCACAAGATGAACATTATAAAATAAGAGTCGCGATTTACAGCGCGAAAATGTTTCACGAAACGCTTAGCGAAACAGCCAGCAAATCGACGTGGCTGACAAACCATCACTCGAAACGCTCAGCAAACCCACGCTGGCGTCGTCACGAGATAAACCCTAAAGGGAAACGAAGTCGATCGCCTCACCACCCACTCCACTTTCCCTACCCTTTCTCGTGTGAGCACAATGGTCGAAGTCGCGATCGCTTCAGCACCTCCTCCCCTTTCCCTACCCTTTTCTCGCGTGAGGACAAGGATCGAAGCCGCAATCGCTTCACCACCCCCTCCCCTTCAAGGATCGAAGGCGTGAAGGCCAACGCCTCCAACCTCCAGCCTTCGCCTCCAGCCTTCGCCTCCAACCCAGCGCTTGCAGGCTCCAAGCTCCAGCCTCCAGCCTTCGCCTTCAGCCTTCAGCCTCCAGCCCAGCGCCCGCAGGCTCCAGCCTCCAGCCTTCGCCTTCAGCCTTCAGCCTCTAGCCCAGTGCCCACAGGCTCCAGCCTCCGCCTCCAGGCTTCTCCTCCAGCCTCCAGCCTCCAGCCTCCAGCCTCCAGCCCAGCGCCTCCAGCCTCAGCCTCCGCCTGTAGCCTGGATTCAGAAGGTTCGCTCATGTTACATGTCCATGTTTTGGATCTTTAGCCACCTTTAAATGAGTTTAAGCATTGATGTATTATTTAAGCTAGAATGAGTTTAAGATAGAAGGAGCCTGGAGCAAGTCACGTTAGGCTGAGTTTAAGCATCATGACATTGATATTTTCATGGTTGGGTTGGTTTTCAGGATGGTTGGGTTGGCAATGTTGATAGCATTGATGTATTGATGTATTGTTTAAGCTAGAATGAGTTTAAGCTAGAAGGAGCCTGGAGCAAGTCACATTAGGCTGATGGGTTTTGTTGGTACGGATTGGAGCAGTTGGACAAGATGGTTGGGTGGCAATGTTGATAGCATGTGGTATTCAAGCCACTGATAGTTTTCTTTGGGTTAGTTTTCATAACACTGATATTTTCATGGTTGGGTTGGTTTTCAGGATGGTTGGGTTGGCAATGTTGATAGCATTGATGCATTATTTAAGCTAGAATGAGTTTAAGCATTAAATGAGTTGCCCCTCTTATTAAAAGGAAAATTGTTGTATTGGTAAAGTTTACAATATTTTATGAATTGGAGTGTTGATATAAAAAAATTGTATGACAAAGGATAAAATATTCATGGCACCTCTTCATCAACAACTTATTTCGGTATTCGAAGACGCATGAATGATGAACAAGGTGAAATCCCCCATATATTATGTTATTGTGGACTGAGAGCTCCTCTTTAGACATCATGGAAGGAAACTAATCCAGGAAGATGATTTTTTTCATGTCCAAATTTTAGAGTGAGTTTTCTTGATTTATAAAATTGCTTCGAAATCAATTGTATTTATATATTTTTAATTATTGGTTTTATATTAATAATATTCGATATTCAGGAAAAAGGATGTGGCTTCTTCTTATGGCATGACTCAAAATTTTCAGAGAGAACTAAGACAATTATTAATGATCTAAAGAGGGAAAATAAGAAATTACAGATGAAGATTAGTGAATTGAAGAAATCTAATAGTTACGAGAGTGCAGGTAATTGCGATGATTTCTTAGAGGATGTGAGCAACTCTGTTACTATGAAGTTCAGTGATGAAATATGTGTTGGTGCAATCTTGCTCCAAGTAATTATGGTTTTCATGTTTGGCTAAACAAGTTTAAGTTAGGCAATATTTTGTGTTCTAACTTGTGTGCTTTGAGTAAGCAGGAAAGTCCAAGAAGAGAGTCTTGGCAAAGGAAGTCCCGGAGGTGTGACCTCTTGGCAAAAGGGAGACTTAGTATGACGAAGCCGATGGAAACACTTCAAGCAAGTGCAAGGATGAGGAGTCGTGGACTCGGAAGCATCCAAGAGAGGCACAAGGCTTGTGGAAGGTGTTTGAAGGCGTGAGTCAAGACTAAGGGATGAAAAGGGAAGCTGAAATGTGATTTCTCAGCTTCATCAGTCGACTGGTAAGTTGTCAGTCGACTGGGACCACAACACACAGAGAATCGGGTCGACCCAAGGAGGGTCGACCAGTCGACTGCCAGTCGACTGGAATTGGTTCCAGTCAACTGGCTCCAGTCGACTGGTCCTGTACCAGTCGACTGAAGGTCGACCGTTGCGAAGGCGGCTGAGGCACTCATTGCATATTTTGTAGCCGTTGAAGCCTACCAGTCGACTGGTAAGTGAGCAGTCGACTGGAGTCGCGGACGAAGATATAAAACCTAGTGTTTTATCTTGGAAAAAAGTAGGGCTTTCCTTGGGTACGAAGTGTGTGATCATTTTAGAGCTCTCCAAGCTTCACAACTCTCTCAATCTCCTCCTCCAAGCTTTCATTTCATTTGTAAGAGGAGGGAGATCATTGTGTTAGGGTTTCTCCACCTTCAAGTGTGATCTTGAGAAGGAGAAGTTCATAGTGAAGGGTTTTGTGTGATGTGTGTGGATCCTTGGATTAGTCACCTTGAAGAGGTGGATACCAAGTAAAATCAGTGAGTTAGTATTGATTTCTTTCCTACCTTCATATTTCTATTTGTATTGCTTCCGCTAACGTGTTTGTAGGAGAGAAAAATCGAAAGATAGCTATTCACCCCCCTCTAGCTAGGGCAAAGATCCTAACAATATGTTCACTTAATAGGAAGTTTAAACTTGCTATCACTATAATTGTATTTACTTGGATTATGATGATTTTGATGTGGTTGATGTAAGCAACTAACTATTTATGTAATGGAAGGACTTTGTAACTTTGTAAGGTATCTTATGAGTGATTGATTTTGTTGTGGTTGATGTAATCATTGTCTTATCATGCAGCTAGTGATATGTTATTTCATTGTATCCGAAGATTGTTGTTGTAATATTGTTACTAAGGAGAAGGTCATTTCTCTTGAAGAGAATGCTTATGTTGTTTTGACACCAGACCAGAAGGAAGCTACTTCTGAGTTGTTGCCTTTAAACTTCACAAATCTATCAAAGGCAAGCAAACATAAATGCTTGTCTATCCGAATATGTTATTTCTTATGTTCCTTTGATATGTTACTTGTCTATACTCCACTTTGCATCCAACAATCAAATTCCCCTGGTTAGCGGAAAACAATCTGATTAGCGGAAAACAAACAAAGCAGAAATAAAACACAAACAGAGAATAAGACAGGGTTAGGGTTTATAAGGTTCGGGGATAACCTCCTGACCCATTGGTCCAGTGATGATTGGTCCAGTGATTTTGATCGGTCTCACAGTGATGTTTTGATCGAATTTCAAGACCGATAAGGGACCTGATCGGTCACCTTGACCGATCAGGCAAAGGTGCATGATCGGTCACCTTGACCGATCAGGCAAGTGCCTGATCGGTCATCCTTATCGGTCCAGGTTCTTGTGATCGATCAGCGACCACACAGAATATTTTCTGATCATAGAATGTTTTTTGATCGTTTCTGATCGATCCACTGATCGGTCAGTGACCACACAGAAAACTCTAATCGTTTCTAATCGATCCACTGATCGATCAGTAACCACACAGAATGTTTTCTGATCGTTTCTGATCGATCCACTGATCGATCAGTGACCACAGATTTTGATCGTTTCTGATCGATCCACTGATCGAACAGTGACCACACAGAATGTTTTATGATCTTTTCTGATCGGTGATCGATCCACTGATCGATCAGTGACCACACAGAATGTTTTCTATTTCCTCAGAAACTTTCTGGATCGGTCTGTTGACTGATCAATCGCCTTTGCTCTGATCGAACCTTCTAAATCCAGGTTTGAAGGAAGCTGGGACAAGATCAAACCTTCTAAATCTAGGTTTCAGCTTATGAACACAACAGCAATTTCAAAAGAAACAAAAGAAATTCCAGGTTTCTGCTTCTTTGGCAGTAACAAAAGAAACAAAAGAACAAATGAACATTACGTTTTCAAGGAATCCAGGTTTTCAACTTTGGCAGCTTATGAGCTTATCATAAACAAAAAAACAAAAGAAACAACAATACGTTAAATTAAATCTGACAGTAACATTATGTTTTCAACTTGTTTTCAAATTTAAATCTGATAGCAACAACAATATAAGGCCAAATCAAAATTTGATAGCAACAACAATAATCTTTTGTTTATCCACAATCTGATAGCAACAACAATACAAGCCAAGTCAAAACAATCTGATAGCAACAACAATCTGACAGCAGAAACTTCAAAAACAACAGAAAGTCTTCAGACAACAGAAACAGTAGAAACTTCAGAAACAACAGAATCTTCAGAAACAGCAGAAAGTCTTCAGAAACAGCAGAAACTTTCACCAAGCTCTCGTTAGTTTGATTCCAACCTCTTCTGCTCATCTGCAATTTCTGCAGCTTTGGCACTTTCAAGGTTATAACCAGGTGGTCTTATAACCAAATGAACAAGAATGAAATCATACAGGAAACACTGAAATGACATTCAGATAGACCAAACTCTAACAGAAGACCAGAATTAGAATACCAATCACCCCTTATGAGTCAGAGCAAATAACATGTATTATATTTTGGTCAACAATCAACTAAATTTGCAAGGAATTAAATAAATAGAGAACTGTCGTCAAAATTGGCAATCTTAGAAATGGAATTGCAGCATTCTATCTTAGAAATGGAATTACAGTTATGAGAAAGAATCACTCTTACAGCAGGCTATCTGAATTGACAGAATGTATAAATCGTAACCCAGTAACTTGTTCAACTACAACCTACCAATAAAAAAGAGAAGATTAATAATAATTATGATCATCCATTATATGAACATAATTGGGGAATATAAAAATTTTATGTGTTAACTTACATTTTGACTGGATTGATCATCGATCGTACTTGGGGGATTCAAATTTGATAACTCATCAATTGTAGAACCCTATAGATAAATGTGCATATGTTCAATGTTAATAAATAACAATTGTAAAATCATTTAACACCAAAGTAGCAAATGACACCAAATAGACAACCAAACCTTTTTCTGAGACTTTGTCTTTGTCTTTTTCATAATTTGCTCAATTTTGGATTGTTTTCTTTTCGTAGGTGGACGTCCACGAGACCTTACTTTCAGTGGACTGTGAAACTTTTTCCTCTTATTTGTTGATTCCTCATATATTATGTTGCTGTCCTGATGACCATCCAATGAATCATCAATATTTATATCCATAATCCTTTTTTTCGCTTCTTTCAATATTCCTGTTAAAACAAAGCACTTCTCATCACTTTTTGACCCAAGCTGCCCCACTTCCTGTAACAATGGTTGAAGATTATTATATCTTCGACTTTCCTTTGCATGACGACAAGAATCATCATAAATATTGGCGATTCCTTGATATCCACGTTTAATATCTTTGCGCCATCGTTTCAAAATATAATTTTCTGGAAGTATAGTGACATTTCTTTTCACTAGAACAAACATCAAATGTCTACATACAATTCCACGAAACTCAAATAGACGACACAAACACTTCATCTGAAATTGTAACTCACTATATTGCACCCAAAAGGAGACTTCTTTTGGAGTTGCTCCCTCTTTTCCATATACAATTTCTATCACCTCAAAAAAAAGTGTTGACCCTTCTTGCTTCACAAATGAAGTATTATAAAATATCAATCCTCGCATTTCATCTTGAAACAACTTGAATATCTTGTTGGTGTAAACACTTTGACAACGTTTTTCAATTGGATGACCACTAATGACCGGAATGATAGAATTGAAAGATGCAAAATCAAAATTTTCTTCCTTTTCAATCTTCCTTTTCAAAGCATTGTCATATTGTTCAACAAATTGTTTCAAAGTTGTTTTCGAATGAACATAATCATCAAAAAATGCATTCATACTCTCACTTCTTTGACTTGTAAATATCTCTGCCCAAAATTTATCTTTTACATACATAGGCATCCACTTATGACGAATTTTATATAAAGAATTCAACCAATCATTTTTCTCTAAGTTAAACGGTTCAATAAAGTTTTTCCGATTACTATCCCATTCGTCAGATGTCAAAGAATTGTAAACAATATTCTTCATGTTTCTCTTTATCAGCTTATAGTTGGCATGGCTACTAAACTTGGCAGGAAGTTTTTTCATAATATGCCAAAGACATAAACAATGATGAGAGTCCGAAAATACCTCAAGAATTGTAATTTCCATGGCTTTGCATTCATCCGTAATAATAGCTCGTGGAGCTCGTCCTCTCATGCATGTCAACCATGATTTAAATAACCAAATAAAAATTTCAAAATCTTCTTTGGATATCAAACCACAACCAAGTAATATGGATTCACCATGGTGATTTACTCCAACAAACGGAGCAAATGACATATCATAACTATTGGTAAGATATGTAGTATCAAATGTAACAATATCAGAAAAAGAATCACATGCAGCCCTACATCTGGCATCAGCCCAAAATAGATTTCTTATTCGAGAATCCTCACCTACGTCAATCACATAAAAGAAATTTGAATTTCTACTTTGCATACGACAAAAGTAATTATTCAAAGATTCTGCATCACCATTCCCAAGCCTTAATCTCCGTGGTTCGGCCACGTAATTTCTACACTTTCTTTTATCAAATGATAAATTTTCATAGCCACCAGCTTCAACAACAAAAGATTGAAAACTCTTACTCAAAGTTATTCCCGCTTGATCATTCAACTCTAATTGTCTCTTTGTTTGAGAATCTAACACTTTATTACATCTAAAATGTCTTGACTTTCTTGGACTTAATGCATGATTGCGATCAAGTTGAATACTAGTAATGACACATACTCCATCATTCAGAATTGTAAGATTAATCCTTGCATTGCAAGCCGTTTTGGTACAAGGTCTAGGATAAAAGGAATTTTTTGACTCTAGGAGCGGATTGACCATTTTTAGAGCATCCAAATGAAAAATACTTCAGTTTGCCATCATCTCCTTTTTTAGAACCTAGCTTTGAAATACCAACCCCAAGTCCTTGTGCATATAATTTGTAAAAATCATGAACCTCTTGTTCAGATGAAAATTGCATCCCAACTTGTGGAATATCAAGTGCATTTGAATTTGACGAATCGCCCAACGTTTGCACATCACCCTCATCTAATAGTTCTTGCTCCATAACAAAATTACAACATAAATTCAAACCAAATAATTATTGGCAAACATCATGCAAGAAAGAATGTTTTAAGCTTTGCAATTCAGTAGATAATATATTTAACATTTGATATAACACTTCAGTAGATAATATATTTAACATTTGATATAACATTTCAGTAGATAATATATTTAACATTTGATATAACACTTCAGTAGATTGGATCTAGTACCAAAAGCAAGAAAGCATAACCGACAATAAAGGACAGCATCATTTTATTCTTCATTTGCAAAAAAAAATGCATTGAATAAAGGACGACATCATTTTGATCTAGTATCAAAAGCAAGAAAGCATAACACTTCAGTGATTGCAATCGCATGAAAAAAAGGAATAAGATGGCACATACACTTGATGTCAGATGTAGCAATTCCAACACTAGGAAGCACACAAGCTGCGCTTGGGTCGGTGAAGCGCTGGAGGAGGCTAGTGGATCACGTCTTCACTCTGGAAAGGAGAAATCTCGTGCCGATGCGGGCGGCACACAAGATTGGCGGTGCAAGAAGAAATGCTCGCGGCACAAGAAGAAACCTCGCTGCCCTAAACAAAAACCTCGCTGCAGGAAGGGGGAAGAAGGGGCACAAGATGGCGCGACAGAAGAAACCTCGCAAGGGGGTGGAAGGAGATCACAGAAACCTCGCTGCAGGAAGGCGGCGGAAGCGGGCGGAAGGAGATCACACCATGAAGGGAAATAAGACTTTAGGGTTTTCCTCGCGCCGAGCGTTCGTGTGGGTGTGCTTTGTCAGCCACGAACTCACTTGCCACGTGGTTTGCTGACTGTTTCGCTGAGCCTTTCGCGGAACTCATTCGCACTGCAAATCATATTCCATAAAATAAATAAGGTATCATAACATAAGATATATATCTTTCTCCTCTCTTTCTATTTCCAGTTAATGTAAAATTTCATAATAAAGAGATAAAATAAGGATTCTATATGAAATAGAAAAGAAAATAAAAAGAAATAATAATATGGCTCTTTGATTTACCTTAACAATGGAGTTACAATTAGGTCACACACATGTAGACCATGAGGCATGAGCTCGTGGCTAAGTCGGCCGGCTCACGAGTAGGACCACTAGGTATGGGTGAAGTGGCTAAGCCGACTGGCTCACAAGCTAACCGTAAACTCATTGGCAATAACCATTGGGACTGTTGGTATAGGGGTGAAGTGGCTAAGCCTACTGGCTCACCAGCGAACCGTAAACTCATGACCAACCATTGAGATTATTTGTAAGAGTTAGGGTGAATAAAATCTTGATTAAATTAAATTAACAGGCAAACCGATTAAATTATTATAAGAATTTCGGTCCGATTAATTAAAATTCAATTTGTTTTTATAAATTTGTTTTATTTTTTCGATCTATTCAATTCACGATTTTAAATTTGATTAAATTGAATTAATATTAATCGATTGTTATATTACGAGTAAATAACTGTTACACCTAATGGCAACTCATCAGCAAATGGGACCGCCTGTGTTTTATCATAACAATCTATTAATCATCAATTCATAGACGATCAAATCAATCAATTATATATTATATACTTGATTAATGGGTAAATGATTCAAAACTCTTTAATTTCAAACAAAACTCTCTTCAATTTCATATAAAAAAATAGATTTATTTTTACTCCCTACGGACAAACATTTCTTCAACTATCTTTTAAGTCATAACACACACCGATTTACGTAATTACTCTCATTTATATGTATAAAAATTCCAAAAGAAAATATAATTCTTCCTGAATTCAACACATTTAAACTAAAATTTTATAACGCCCCAAGACCAGAGGAGCTACTAGTCCAATATATAATTCGATAACGTCTCCCCTATACGATGGATATAATTTAAAACATTCATGCAATACCATGCAAGATATAAATGGCCTCAGATATCAAAACAAGAGATATAATATATGAAAGTAAATGCATCTCAGCAATAAAACCGTAGCACTTACCTGAGTTGACCTCTGAACAGGCGCGCAGCAAAACCATACACACAAAGTCCAACCGAGGACTAAAAAATAAAACCGCGAATCAAATATAGCTTTATACAACTCCACAACGCATATCAAATACTGAATTCGAACTATGCTAAAACAGAAAGCATAAGCACGCAGAAGAAACCAAGCCAAAGTCGTCGAGACCTAGAATCGGCAACTGGGCTCTCCTGACGACCTATCAACCTGAAAACAAAAATAATGTGACGAGTGGTGAGTCCAAGTAGACTCTACGGATATAGAGAAATGTATGCATGACATAATAAAATAGTTGTACAAGCTACACAGAAATAACAGGATACAATCTCAAAAGGAAATATTAGATATGCATAATTGAAAGTACGAAATGAGTGCATACGAAATCAATCAATCTGATCATAAAAAGCTCGT